>CM053793.1:814489323-814896823 GCA_028749045.1 Cupressus sempervirens
AAATTGAAAGATAAAAGGATAAGTAAATTGGATAAAAATCCCTTTTGGGTCTCAAAAGGAGACATTATTCAAAATATTTGTGCTTAAATTCATGATGAATAGGGAGTGTGCACAGGGTGAGGAGTAAATCAATTACGTTGGAGCATAGGAATCCCACTATCAATTTTAAGATTTGAGGGAGCCCCAAGATGAGCATGCCCAAACTTGAGTAGGAGTAAACCTTCCATCCATATAGAAACTAAACATGTACATAGTGGGTAGGGAGTGTGCATGGGAGGAGGAGTAGATTGGTTGTGTTGGGGCAAAAGAATCCCAATATGGATTAAAAATCTAAGGGAGCCCCAAGTCGAGTGTGTCCAAACTCAAGCAATAGTAAATCTACAATCCACTATGGAATTATACACCCTATTATAGTACTAGCTATAGAAAAGTTTTTAAAAATATGCATCTTCAAGAAATTTTGATTTTGAGATAGGGGAAAGGAGGAACAAAATTCATGATCAAAGTGGTAAAACATTTCCTTACCTTTTTCTTATTTCAAATTGTAAGTAGGATTATAACATGTATACTATGTGTCTAAATCATGTCTTTGTGCATTAATATGTCCTCTTCGTGTCTTCATGCATTTGTGTGTTTACCTCATGTTTTCATCACTTCATGCATTAATGTGTCTACTTTGTATCTTCATTCATATGTTATCATACATGCTATTATATACTAACACATTTACTTTTCAAGTGTCCAACACCTATGCAGGAAAGAGAATCAATCTAGACTATGAATTAATATAGATCAAATCAATTTCTTGAGGACAAGAAAATTTGAGAGGGGAGGACTATGATGTTCCGAATCTCAGAATAGGTTTAATAGGAAATAAGGATTAATTATCAATTCTAGATTATTAAATAGTATCATTAGTTTCTATTTTATAATATAAATAATATTAATCTTTTTGGATATATTCAAATCTAATATATATAATAATATTATGGTTAATTATAATATATTTTATATATAATAATAGGCATATACATATTGAAATAATAATAACATAATATATAACAACTATTTTACTACACAAGAATAAAATAGTAATTGATATGATATGATATATATACATATAAAGCATATAATTTATGAGTTATTACATACTCTTTAATATGTAAAAATTGAAGTGTATGTGGTGAATTAATATTAATAATATTATATAAAATAATAATCTTATATTATTATTATATAATATATGAAAAGACACATCTTTTCCCTTGATATTGTATATAAGAGAAGTATTAACACAAGAAAAGAGACATGGAAGCGATTTTATGAAGTCTATAATAATTTTTTTAAGGAAAATGAGGAATGTTCCAAAAGGGGACATTACATAAAACTATTTGATATACAACTTTTTAAAATGAAAGTCAAAATAAGATGATGAAAGCATCAGAGATAGTTCAAAATTGAATAGGTGGCAACATAAATGTTCAAGATCAGCTCTCTATTTGCAATGGTAGAATATCCATAGTAGGTCAACCAAAAAATTAATATATCCCAATCTAATGGTTGTCCTTCCTTTGTTGGCTCTTTGTAATAAATTCTAATTGTGTTATTCAACTATCTCTAGCTAGCAATGGCTCAATAGTTCTACAATGGTCTCCTTGATAGTAATATCTATTTTTGTGTCAGGAAATGTAGCATTCCTAAGTTTATTTAGTTCATTCAAACTCTTGATCCATCTGGCATTAGTTATGGATTTTGCTTTAGTAACAATCTTGTTCATATCCATTTCTATTTTATACATTCTGTCAAAATTTTCATAAGAAGATAATACATCTACATCTTCATTGA
Source organism: Cupressus sempervirens (assembly GCA_028749045.1). Classification (NCBI taxonomy): domain Eukaryota; kingdom Viridiplantae; phylum Streptophyta; class Pinopsida; order Cupressales; family Cupressaceae; genus Cupressus; species Cupressus sempervirens. The sequence goes on from CM053793.1 coordinate 814,491,169, forward strand.
AATAATCTACAACCCTTTCATTATCTAAAATTCTATCAAAAGATGAAAACCATTCTTTCTAGTCTCTTAACTTCCCCTCAACATATAGAATAGGAGATATAAAACCATGCATACCATCAACAATAACCTTAATTTTTATTTTTTATATCAACCACATTTTACTAGTGAAAAATTTGTACAACTTCTTGACTCTGCTAAGCATCCTCTTAGTAGTGATGATGATCTCTCTTGGAAATTCTTTCTTCTAAGTCATTAAAGATATTGATTTATTAAGAAACTATGCGTAGTGATGACATGAAGAAATAGATGTCTTTTTGGTCCTTTTTGTGAACATTTGTCTATAACATACTAAACTTTGTCATCCTTTAAGTATAGTATTTTGTACTTTTGATGTATAAGATATGAACATATGACATAAGAATGATAATCAGAATTATGTCTAAAAAGGGTTCATTTTATTGGTAAAAAAGTTTCTTCATGAGTGATTGGCATGTGTAGATCTTCCTACAGCTGAAGAGATTGCTAAAATTGTTAGTTGAATATTAATTTTTTTTCTTTATAAATTAATAAATATAAATAAATGTTTGTAGGAAGTGTTGTGCACATTAAATGTTGGTCATAGGTATCCAAGCCAAGCTGGAATCAATTGAAACAACTCTAGCAAAGGATTAGTGTTGTGGAATTGTTGGTATTAACGAGGAAAGTTAGACACTTTTGTGGCTAGAGACTTAGTAGCAAAACTAGAGAAGACCTATTTTAACGAAATAATAAGTGAGACCTGATAAAGTGGCTAAGTAGGAAAACAAGCATCTAGGCAATTAGTTGAACATGCAAGAAATTGTTACACAATACCTAGATTCCTAGAAGCTATTTAAGTTAGATAGCATAGTAGATCTAGCATCCACTATGCTCTATATTTATGGGAATTTAAGGAGATAACTAATGTTTTTATGATGGCATGCTTGCATAAATCTTGAGCTATAATGAGCTATCCTTCATGAGGAAGTTGTAATTGTAGGAGTCTATTTTTTTCTTCCTTTTAAATAAGACCTTGTCTATATCTATGAGGTCAAGTAGTAAGTAGATTGATAGAGTTATCAGACATCCTATTCTCCAAGGAAATGTAATACTACCTATTTGAATGAATACATGACCTTTGTTGAGTTTCTACACTTCCATCTTAGTTAATCTTTTCTTCATTCTTCCATGGGGGCCCATGCGGAAGGTGGAGTTTACTTTAGCAATTAGGAGTTAGACTCAACTTTCTAAGTTAAAGTTTAGAACTGTTGTTCCTACAGCCACTAGAAATAGAACTAGTTACTATTCTTGCAGCAGTAGGTGCATAGATGTATGGTTAAGTAATTAAATTTTCCTTCCAAGTATTTGATAATTGTCTTACCTTTTATTGTATTCAAAGTAGTAGTGACTTTTAGTGAAGGTTAGAGCATATAGCAGACACCATCTCAAGTTCATGCTCCTAAATTGATATTTAATGAAGATCAACATAGTACTTTGGTAGTAAAGGATGACCAATCCTGCAACTAAAATGGTGTTATATTGGCTTGACATTTTTTGCACCATTGTCAAGGATGGTGTTAGTATAGTATTCATTATTGAGTCACTTAGTTAGTTTCATTTTTATTATTTTGCATGCATAGGAGAAGAGACCACCTTGGAAGATTTTTTCCCAACTTCAATTAGGAAGATCCGTTTCAACTTGATCCTGAGGAAGAAGAAAGAGAAGAAAAAGAAGAATGGTTTGGGAACATGTTTTCAGAAGCACCTAATCAAGTACAATCACCAACCACATCTAAAAAATCCTTCCATTTGAATAATATTTTTGCTGAGCTAGAATATCAAGATAATCCATTAGCTCTACTCATTTATCAACCACTACTAGGACATTGGAAAAATTAGTCAAGACAACAATTGTTCCAGGGAGAGAACTAAACTTGAGAAAATATTTATCTCAGGCACAACATCACGATCTGTTATAGCTATTACAAAAGCACCAAGATGCTTTTGCATATATATATAGATATAAAAGGTTTGCACCTTGCACTCTGTACTCATAGGATCTATATAAGTCCTAATTGCAAACCTATAAGACAACCTCAATGTAGGATAAAACAAAGATTATGAGATGTTGTCAAAGTTGAACTTCAAAAGTTACTTAATGCTAGATTTATATATCCTATTTTAGATAGTCAATAGGTTTCACCATTGGTTATTGTTCCAAAAAAAGGAGGAAAATTGTGAGTTTGTATAGAGTATAGAGAACTCAATTCAGCTACCGAGAAGAATCATTTTTGCTACCATTTATAGATCAAGTTCTTGATAATCTTGTAAGGAAGAAGTTCTTTTTCTTCTTGGATGGATTCAATAATTACAATCAAATCTAGATAGCACCAAAGGATTATGACAAGACTACATTCACATGTATATGGGGAACATTTTCTTATTCTATCCTAGCATTTGGTTTGTGTAATGCACCTGTAACTTTTCAAAGAGTTCTTATTAGCATTTTTTTTAATATATTGATAGATTGTTTGGAAGTATATATGGATGACTTCACAACATATGGGTAGAACTTTGAGGAAGCTAAAGAAAACTTGGAAAAGGTTTTGCAGAGATGTAAAGACTACAACCTATCCTTAAATAGTGAAAAGTGTTTTATGATGATGCAAGAAGGTGTGGTATTAGGATGTTTTATTTCCCCCAAAGGAATTGAAGTGGATCTAGTAAAGATAGAGGTTATTTGCACATTGTCTGTACCAACTAAATTGAAAGAAGTTAGGAGTTTTCTAGGGCATGTAGGTTACTATTGGCACTTTATTTAAGATTTCAATCAAATTGTAGCCCCTCTATATAATTTTCTTCGAAAAGATGCAGAGTTTGTATGGAATTCTAATTGCACAAAAGTCTTCTATAGCTTAAGGAAGCTCTCTCAACAAGACCAATTCTTCGAGGACCAAATTGGGAGCTACCTTTTCACATACATACTGATGCCTCAGACCATGCCATTGGAGTAGTGCTTGGCCCAAATATGGATTCAGTAGAACATGCAATTTAATATATCAACAAAATTTTTTAAGGAGCTGACTATAATTAAATTATGACTGAGAAAGAACTATTCATTGTAATTAATGCTCTGAATAGATTTAGACATTATATTATAGGCTACCAAATATTTATACATACATACCACTTTGCTATCAAATATCTGATGAATAAACTAGCAATCTCTGGATGATTAGCTCGATGGTTGCTACTAATGCAAGAATTTGACATTACCATTATCGAAAAACTAGGTAAGGAAAATTTTGTAGCTGATTTCTTATCTCACCTTCAAACACCTGATGATCCTACAACCATAGAAGATAGCTTCCACGATGAGCATCTCTTTCTTTTGTCTGCACAAAACCCTTGGTATATCAACATTACCAACTACCTAACCACTGGTAAAACACCTCCACATTTCTTTACAAAGGAAAAATGGTTGTTGGTAGAAAAGAGTTTCAACTTTTTATGGATCTCTGTGTTCATGTTTTATACTGGACTAGAATAGGTGACACGAAGATTTCTAAGAGAGGATGAAACTTATGATGTTCTTCATGCTTGTCATGATGAACCCTATGGTGGCCACTTTGTTACCAAAAGGACCACATTGAAAATTTTAAATACAACCTATTACTAACCCATACTTCATAACGATGCAACTCAATATACCAAAAGATGTGACAAGTGTTAGAGAATGGGTAAACCAAAAAAAAAAGATGAAATGCCCCTACAACCATAGATAGTGGTAGCACCATTTGACAAATGGGGGATCAATTATGTTGGTCCTATTGAGCCACCTTTAGAAGGGAAGAGTTACATCCTAGTATGCACTGATTATGTTATCAAATGGATAGAAGAAAAACCAATGAAGCACCCCCATGATAATAATGTTGCAAAGTTTCTATACAAATGTATCTTTATCAGGTTTGACATTCCAAGAGAATTACAATCTGATCAAGGTCCCTAGTTTACATTTAATTTGATAGCTACTCTCATGGAGGAATACAAAATTAGGCATGGCAAATCTTCCCCATATCATCCACAAGCCAGTGGATAGGTTGAGGTGACAAATAGAGAGCTGGAAAATATACTCACTAAAATAGTGTCCTTGAATAGGTGTAAGAAACAATAAGATAGAGAAAGGAATGAAAAAAATTGAAGTAAGTTAAGTGTGAAATAATGTTACCATGAGATAAGAAAAATTCAGGAGCATACACCAAGATAGTTCAACAATGGAGACAAGGATTTATAAAGGGAAAGCAAAGAAAACCCTTTGTGGGTATTATGAATGAAGGCAAATGCCTAGAGAAGAGAGAGAGAGAGAGAGGTAGAGAAAAATAGCTCAATACAATAACATCAAAGTGATGTGTATAGAAGAAAGAGAGAGGAGCATCCCTTTTAAAGAGATGAGAAAGGAGTTGCATGTGTTTGCATGTGTAACTCCCATTTCTATGAATGCCAAATTTATAATAGGTGTGTGAAAAGTGTCAAGATCCTCTTAAGGAGGATAAACTAAATTCCTTAATAAAGGAAATAAAAATGAGTTGTCCTCACATGTGGAATAAAGGAAAAATAATGACATGTCCTCCACATGTGTACAATAGGACAAAAAACATTTAGGGATCCTTGGAATATCCTAATTAAATACATCCAAGTGAAGATTAATGTTTCTAATATCTCCCCTTAATCTTTACTTGGGGAGCTTACATCGAAGGGTTGTAAACCCAAATTTTTACAATGAAATTGAAATTTCTCTTTAGAAAGTGGTTTTGTCAAAATATTTTCCACTTGATGTTCACCCTTGCAATAAATGAGAGTAATTTTCTTCTCTTCAACTTTTTCTTGAATGAAGTGATGTTGAAGTGAAATATGTTTGGTTCTTGTGTGAAAAATTGGATTCTTTTCCAAGACAATGACACTTTGATTGTCACAATGTAGAGGGGTAGGTGCTTGTTGAGGTAGACCCAAATCTTCAAGAAGTCTTCTAAGCCATAAGGATTCCTTAGCTACATTGATACAACCTTTGTATTCAGCTTCAATGGAGCAAAGAGAAATAGAGTGTTCTTTTTTACTTTTCCAAGAAATTGCACCTAAACCAACAAAGAAACAATAGCCACAAGTGGATTTCCCATCACTGGGATCTCCACCTAGATCAGAATTAGTATAGCCATGTAAAATAAATTCAAAATTGGCATCATAAAATAATCCCATATTAATAGTTCCTTTAATGTAGCTTAAGATTCTTTTAGCAACTTTAAAATGTGTTTGTTGAGGTTTAGACATAAATCTAGAAACTAAACCAACACTATAAGCAATATCAGGTCTAGTAAGAGTTAAATAATTCAAACTTCCTACCTATTACCTATACAAGGTTTCATCAACAAAAGGAGTATTCATATCAGCCATTAATTTAGTTCCTAATTCACATGGAATTGAAACATGGTTAGAATAATTCATCTTAAATTTTTCTAAAAGGTCATAAGCATACTTGTTTTGAGAAAGAAAGATACCCTTAGAGGTTTGCCAAATTCGCATGCCTAAAAAATAATGTAAAATACCTAAATAAATCATCCAAAATTTTTGTTTAAGTTGAAACTTAATATTAGAAATCAAAGCATCTAAACTAGAAGTGAGAATTAGATCATCCACATTAACAATAATAATGATAATATCATCTTTAGTATGTTTAATATACAAATTAGGATCATTCTTACTTCTAGAAAAGCCTTGAGAAATAAAAAATGAATTAATTTTAGAATACCATTCTCTAGGTGATTGTTTAATACCATAAATAGATTTTTTAAATTTGCAAACCAAATTTTCACTACCTTTCTTAACAAATCCAGGAGGTTGAGCCATATAGATTTCTTCCTGTAAATCACCATTTAAGAAGGCACTTTTAACGTCCATTTGGTGAATAGGCCAATTCATTTTAGATGCTAAAGAAAGAACTAATTTAATGGTAGGCATTTTAGCAACAGGAGCAAAATTTTCATTATAATCTAATCCTTCTATTTGTGAAAAACCTCTAGCAACTAATCTAGCCTTAAATTTACTAATTGCATTATTAGCATTCAATTTTGTTTTGTATAACTGTTTACATGAAACTATATTCTTGCCATGAGGTAACTTGACTAAGTCCCAAGTTTGATTAGCAATTAAAGAATCATATTCCTCTTGCATGGCCTTTTGCCAATGAGGCAGAGAGTTAGCTTGATCAAAAGACTTAGGATCATTAGAATTCATAATAGTAGTCATCAAGGCATAATTACAATAATCGATCTTTCTATCTTTAATTCCACCAAATCTACAAATGTAATCATCACTTTCATTGATTAAGTTTTGAGCCCATTTAGGTTTACATTTAGTTGTAATGGAATCATCACTAGAGGAAGAATCATTATCAATAAAAGAATCATTAGTAGCTACTTGAATATCATTACTAGTAGAAGTAGAAATAATAGGTGGTGCTTGAATTGTAGGGTTAAGAGGAGTAGGGTTAAGAGAAGGAGGTTGGTCCTCCACTAGCACAATTTTAGTGCCACTGAATTCTATATCATGTGTAGTAGAACAATCATGTACACCATTTTTTGCAATGTAAACATCTCTAGCAACTCAAACTTTGTTAGTAGTAGAATCATAAACACGATAACCCTTAGTATTTTCATCATAACCAACAAAAATATAAGGAGAAGACTTAGCATCTAATTTATGTCATTTTTGTTTAGGAGTATGAACATAAGCAACATATCCAAAAATTTGCAAATGATGTAAATCAAGTTTCCTACCAAACCAAGCCTCTTCTAGAGTAATATCCTTGAGAGCTTTGATAGGAGTCCTATTAAGAATATAAGTTGCACAAAACATGGCTTTAGCCCAAAATTTATAATGCAAATTCTTAGCATGCAACATGCATCTAGCCATTTCTACAATGGCCCAATGCTTTCTTTTTGCCACACTATTTTTTTGTGGTGTATAAGGAATAGTAAGCTCATGTTTAATTCCACATGATTTCAAATAAGAATGAAAAACATTATTCACATATTCCTTTCCATTATCAGTTTTGAGAATTTTAAGTTTAAAACCAAATTGCCTTTCAAAATATAATTGAAATTCAATGAATATATCAAGAACTTGATCCCTGCTATGCAAAAAATAGATCCAAGTTCGTCTAGAAAAATCATCAACAAAGGTAAGTGCATACCAAGAACCTTGGATGGAGTTATTCTCCATGGGGCCCAAAAGGTCACTATGAACAAGGTAAATCTTATGAATTGCCCACCATGATTTACCACTTGGAAAGGGCTCCCTATGCATCTTACCATTCATACAACTAGTACAAGCAATCTTAGAGGAATAATGTGAGGCAAGCCATCAACCATATTGCTTTTTTGCATTAAAGTAATATGATCCAAATTTAAATGGCCAAGTCTTTCATGCCATATTGAAATCAATTGAAGTATGTAAAGAATATCGTGAACTAGCAAATTCATGGAATTTAAATAAGTTGTCATTATCCATTTTAGCATGAGAAATCACTTGTTTAGTTTGAGGATCTATCACATAACACATATCTTTATAGAATTCAACTTTATAGTCCTGACATAACTTTGAAACAGAAAGCAAATTAGTTTTCAAATCAAGTACATACAATACATCATGCAATTTACCATTAGGAATAGTGGCATCACCTAAAACTTCAACTTTACAAGTCTGATTATTAGCTAACTGAATAGGAATGTTAGCAATATCAAGTTGCAAAGAATCAAAAATTTCTTTATGAGAAGTTACATGTTGTGATGCACCACTATCAACAATCCATTCTAAAGGTCTACAAACATTAAAGCTACAAGTAAAAGCATGACGAGAATTTGAACCAGTAGAGTTACCTTTTTTATGATTTGATTTTTTATTATGGTTACTGTTATTCATAGGTTTTTTTATCATTTTGCCTTTTAAAACAATTATTGACAACATGACCATCTTTGCCACAATAAGAACAATGAGGTTTGGAATTTGAATGATTCCTTTGATTGTTATTATTATAATTATTATTATGATGATTGTTATAGTTATTGTTATTATTGTTATTTTTCATATTAGATTTAATATTGGAATTATTAGAAATATTACTATAGTGTTTGTTATTATTATGATGATTATTATTATTTGAACAAAAATTATTACTGTTAGAATTCTGACACATAAATGCATGTTCAGTTGATTTAAGTGTACCAAGCTAAATTAACTTAGCTTCTTCCTATCTTAATAAATTTTGAAAAATAACATAAGTTAACTGAGTAGATAATGTAGGAATAGCAAGCTATGCATGAACATTAGTTATAAACTGTTGAAACTGTCTAGGAAGACACTTTTTAAGAATAATATGAATTAACCAAATGTCAGCTAAGGTAACACCTAAAATAACTACCTAAATTTTAATAGCATCAAATTTTAATAAAAAATCATCCATAGTCTTAAAGTCTGTATACCTGACATCTTCAAGTTGATCCTACAATTGTATTTTGCGGGATTCATCTGCATTGTCATACTTGGTTTATAAAATTGATCAGGCTTCATGAGCTTTAGAAAAATGTGCAATTAAAACATATAAATTTGGAATGATGGAAATACCAATTAAACCTAAAACTTCTTCATTTTTAAGTTTCCAAGTATCTTTTTCATCTTGGGTAGCCGCTGAACCAGGTTCAATCTTGGATATCTTGGATAGGTTTTTAAAATGAAATATGTGTTTTCCAAGAATGATAATTAGTATGATTAAGTTTTATTTCTAGAATTAAGGTTGACATTTTTATAGAAATATGAATTTTAAAAAAAAATTAACTAGAATTATTGAGGAAACTATGATTAAGTTTCTGAAAAAAAAAATGATACAACCCTACAAAGAAACATTAGAATAATGATTAATAATTATTAATCTGAGACAAAATGATAGAACCCTACAAGCAGATGTTAGAAATAATAATTAATCTGTAACAAAAGAACAATGTAGAGGTGTTTTAAGGATTAAATGATTATTATGAAAAAAAGAATGACATAGGATTCTAATTAGCTATAATTAGGATCCCTAATGATTCAGAATGATTGAAGGAAAAAAAAACTTATAAATAATTATTAAAGGTCAGATTTTAAAGTTATAAATTGATTTTATAACTTTATAATAAGACCAATAAATTAAATTTAAAAAATTTAAAATACTTATAAATAACTAATTATATATAAAAGATTTGGTTAAAAAAACTTTATTAAAAGTTTTGTTTTGAAACCAAAATCAAAAGCTTTGATTTAAAAAAATTTAATGGTATAATCAAGGTTGAGATTCTTAACAGATAATAAAGAACCCACAACAGTCCCCTGTAAGACAAAAAATCATAAAAATGTGACCTCATGCAAAGGATAAGATGCAATCTAAGGGAGACAAAATGCATGCAGAGCCGAGTGAAAGAGATAGGAAATTTTTTTTTAAAAATAATGAAAAATAGAAACTCAATTAAGAAGATGAAAGATTAGAAAAAAGAATAGGGAGATGAACGGAAAGGTTCTAAAAAGAACTAAAAAAAAGAACATTAAAGGAAAGATCCAATATGGAAAGTACTTAGACACTCTAAAAAAATTAAAATCTCATAGATTAAAACATATTTTAAATTTCAAAGAGATATAGATTAGGAAATATTCTAAATTGTTTAAAAAGTATGAATAGGGTATGTTTTAAATTTAAAAAAAGAATAGATAATATTTTAAAATTGTATTGAATGTAAGATAAAAAAAAAGAATAAATCTTAAGTATTCCCTGCAATAATATTATTAGGGAAATATTTTTAATTTAAAAAGAAATTAATCTACAAAATGACACAAATTAAATGCTACTCTTCTACATATATTAGAATAAATATTAAAAATATTAAAAATTAAAAATTGCACAATAAATGAATGCTATGTAAGAAATGCTTCTTGTTTTGGTGGCATGCCTTCCAAAACAAGAGCAAAAAAAAAAAAAAAAAATTTTGAAAGGAAAACCCTTTGGTGGAAAGCCTTCCAAAGACGGTTAGTAAAAAGAGATGTTAGAATAAAACTTGCACACACAAGATGTTAGAATGAGCTAAAAACCACAACACAAACTTCTTCTCTCAATAATGTCTCCAAATAAGGTGTGCTCCAATGAATGGCAACCTTCAACGCAAAAACTTAAAATGAGGATTAGTAACCACACTTTGATACCATGTAAGAAACAATAAGATAGAGCAAGGAACAAAAAACAATCCAAGTAAGTTAAGTGTGAAATAATGTTACCATGAGATAAGCAAAATCCAAAAGCATACACCAAGATAGTTCAACAATGGAGAAAAGGATTTATAAGGGGAAAGCAAAGAAAATTGCTTGTAAGTATTATGAATGAAGGAAAATGCCTAGAGAAGAGAGAGAGAGAGAGGTAAAGAAAAATAGCTCAATACAATAACATCAAAGTGATGTGTATAGAAGAAAGAGAGAGGAGCATCCCTTTTAAAGAGATGAGAAAGGAGTTGCATGTGTTCGCATGTGTAACTCTCATTTCTATGAATGCCACATTCATAATAGGTCTGTGCAAAGTGTCAAAATCCTCTTAAGGAGGATAAACTAAATCCCTTAATAAAGGAAATAAAAATGAGTTGTCCTCACATGTGGAATAAAGGACAAATAATGACATGTCTTCCACATGTGTACAATAGGAAAAAATACATTTAGGGATCCTTGGAATATCCCAATTAAATACATCCAAGTGAAGATTAATGTTTCTAACAATAGGAAAGATTGGGTAGCTCAACTTCCTGAAGCATTATGGGCATATAGAACATCATGGAAATCTACTACCAGATTCACACCTTTTGAGCTCCTATATGGGAAGACATGTCATGCCCATTGAATTTGAACATAAGACTCTATAGACAACCTTAGGACTTGGTATTTCTCTTCTTACAGCACAATAGAATCACATTTTGCATCTCAATGAGTTGGATGAATGGCAAAAGTCAGCTCTTCATAACATAGAACTAATTCAAAATTAGTGGAAGCAATGGCATGATAGATTCATTAAAGATAGAGAGTTCTCTATTGGTGATTGGGTGCTCCTGTATGACTCCCAATATTAGCACCACCAAGGGAAATTTTGGACTAGATGGCTAGGTCCATATGAAATTGTTGCAATTTTTAACAATGGAGTAGTTCAATTGTCAACAATTGATCCAATCAAATTCAAACTCCTGGTTAATGGATATTTCTTGAAGTTATATCACAAACCAGCAACCCGAGAGGAATTTCTTCAATAGTTCAACACAACAGAAACATCCCTTCCTTCAACCACTTTGTTTGAGTCTTCCACTCAGACACCTATAGCCCCTTTAATTTATTTCAAGGCCTTCATAATTTTTTTTTTTATATTTTATGCAAAATCCATTTCTTTTCCAACTCATTCCATCTCATCTTCTTGTCTTTCCATTACCACTCCATCTCATCTTCTTTCTATAGTATGGTACTACTTGAAGCACCCTTCCTATCACATCTCAGGTTGGTTACACTTCACCTCTCTACATTTATTTAATTTATTATTTATTTAGAAAAGTGTGTTATTTCAATTTTTAGAATTTGCAATCTTTAAGGTCTAGCAGGACCTAGTCTCTGATAGGTTGGGGTGGAAATCAAAATCATAAATAGAAATCAAAGTGAATCTTAAGTTGGCATGTAGGATGTATGGGGAAGGGTCATCTTAGTAATGAGCTAGTGGCCCTTTGTACTTCTAAAGTGTGTGAGAAATAATTAAGAAAAACCAACCATTAAGATATGATTTCATAGGTACATAAATCCTTATTAATATGACATATTTTTTGAGCACAATCTTTGTTTTCATTATGGTTTGGTGATTAAAATGCCATCATGAAGTACTAGAGGATGTGATGTTTGGAAATGCTAAAATATTGGAAACTTGTTTCCTTTCCTAAATGTCATTGTTAAGACCCCTGTAGCTATCTATACCCACACTTTCAATCACCTATAGTGAATTTATCAGTTATAGCATTTTTCAAAAGATAACATGGGCAGAGAGCCTTAGCAGCATGAACTAGTGGATCATAGAGTCTTACTGGAAAATCTAGCAACATCCAACTTGTTTCAAAAATGGGGTTGACTGGCCTACTATCTTAGTCTAAAGCAATTTGATCAAGAAACTATGCTCTAATTTCATAATACACTAAGGGTTGGATATGCAATTGTTAAAGGCATCCGGATATAGTTTATAGAGGAGGTGGTGGTAGAGGTTACTAGTTTTCCTACATATGGAGAAAGATAGATAGAGGATATGGAGACCCTTAGCTAAAAGAAAACAAGAAGCAAGGTACATTACAGTTATCTCTTCCCCTTCAATTTATCCAACCTACTGAGTTTATTATAAGGTATTTCTCCTGTGAGGGGAGGTATTCCTATTTGCATGTTGTTCATTTCAAAATTTTGAGTGGTTTGCGGCATGGCAATTGTCCAATAAATCTCCCAAGTTTTCTTTATAATATTGTCAAAAGGAAAGTTTCCTATGTACAAGAAGGTAAAACCTAGTTGATATCCCACCATTTCCTAATTAGGGCCATAATTGACAAGGAATTGACTAGGCAACACTTGGGGACATGAGAGGATTTTTTAAAACTGAAAATAGTGGTACCCCAAAGAGGTGGACCTAAAGGGTAGGGAATGGGGACAAGAGAGAAAATTGTTGTAGGAATTAGGAAAGTAGTATATAAAATAGCTCAAGAAGCTTTAACTTTTGTGTCCTCAACCAAAATTATGAAAAGGAGAATTCTATCCTCAAAAGTCTTGACCTCTAAAAAGAGAAAATCACACATAGCTACTATAGGGAGAGGTTCAAAGGAAGTGATTCACCTCACAATAGGTGTATCATAGTCATGCTCTAGGCCATGCTTATGAATAATATATTCAAACTAAGGAGTATTTTTCTTGCTATGAGGTGCATTTAATCTTGTCAACCCAGGGGTGTATACTTGCAATGGTTGGCACAATATGTGCACTAGGTCTCTTAATGAGTCACTAAGCTTATGTTATAGGAAAGTAAAATGAAAGGAAAAGAACTTACACTATTGTTGTAGGAAACTAACACACTTAACTCTATGAATGCTAGAAATACAATGAAAGGATAACAAATATTCCAACTTGGTTCATCCACTAACTATTCTCACATATGCTACAAGAACATTCACAAAGTGTTATGCTAAAGGAAGGAACTTACAACTTCTAATTACAAAACTAAGATTACTTGGAAGTAAATCTATTCTATCCTAATCTAATCCACCTTCCAATTGGGCCCCCTTGGTCAGCTTTACTAAAATTCTAACACAAGATAGAAGCCAAAAAATATTTCATTAGATTTCAAAAATTCATTACATGACACAAAACTATAAAAACACAACTATAAAAGTTAATAATCTGTTCTCTTAAACTATTTGTTTTAACTGGTTAAAAACTTAGCACACTTGGGTTGATTCCTATATATATAGGAAATCAATGCTTATTCTATAACAGAAAAGTAAATGACCTAGCTTTTAATCCGCAACATAGAAAATAGGAGGATAACAACTAAAGGTAGGAAGAGGGAATAACAGCTTAAGGTGGGAATAATAAAGTTTGAGCATTTTCTCGACAAAGAATAAATGCAGGGAAGGTAATAAGTCCTCATAGCTCCTCCTTACTTGCTTCCATGTCTTCTGGAATCATTATAACTTTCATTCACCATGGCTGCTCCTTAGCATTCTCTTCTCCTTGAATGTTGTTGGTGCTTTAACTTTTGAATTCCTCCAATCATCTTTCAATCTTCATTAACAGGTTAGTTTCAATACAAAGACATGTTTGCAAATAAAAATTTATCAAATTAAATTCAAATATAAGAACACACATTTTGATAATGATATGAAATACTACATACTATATATAATATTAGCAAAAGATGGCATAGTTTCTACCCATAGGTTTATCATAGGTTCAATAAACATAGGTCCACAATTTTTTTGACAAAGATAAAATAGAGTATCAATAAAGTATCTTAAAAGTATCATAAAATAAAGGAAAATTTTGGTCTCATCATCTGCCCCTTGCTAAACTAATGCTTGTCCTCAAGAATTGCACTTCCTAATTAATGATCTAAACTCTCCAATCTCTATCCTTCCTTTTTTGTTGCTCTTGAAAGTGTAGTAAAATATTTTGGTTCTCTCCCACACTTCCTTTCTATGATCTTCCTGAAGCTTGTCAAGTCTATCAACATTATGTCATACAAAGGTCAGAGGAGCATTGGAGGCTTCATGGTTAGTGGACACTACAACTTTGGCTTGGCTTGCTTCCCTAACTCTAAATATTTTGGACCCTTGTGAAGTGCTACCTCCAAGTTAATGAGATTGTGTGGTTCTAACTTTTTAAGAGATTTAGGCAGTTTGGCCCATCTACTCCTTGCACTAGTCATAGCTCTTTGAAAAGAAAAGTAGGGCAGATTTTCATAATCAACATAAACTTTAACTCTAGCAGCAAAGATCCTATCCCTTACTTCTAGATTCTTCTTTCCATAGGTTAATGTGAACCAATCCCTAAACACTTCATCTAGCTTGCTACTCTCTACTCTTAAAGGCAAAGGTTCTATCCTTTCCTCATCCTTGTAATTATTTAGCTGCCTATCATAATTTGCTTCATTGGACATCCAAGGCATGAGAGCTCTTAAGTGTATATCCCCTATGTAAAGCAAGGGATTACATTGAGTCTTTGAAGGGGTAACAAAATTATGAACATATAATTCATAAAGTAAATTCTACTGCCAAGGTGGAAAAATCTGATATAGTCCATAAAATTCTTGTGTTGGTTTGAAATCTGCATTAATATTCTTAAGAGTTAACATTAATTGAAACAAAAGAAATTGTTCTTTTAGACAAAGATCATAAACTCTTGGTGGTGTTCTAAAAGCAAGAGGTTGATCAGCTAGCTTGAGGGCATGGTTCTTTCTTTGCTAGTGGCTTGGTAATTATTCCTTTAAATCTATAATTTCATCATCTTGAGATACTATAATATTATTTATCTTTTTCTTCTCTTCTTTCCACAAGGATTTAGCAAACAAATGCTATCCATACCACTGAAAAAGGAGTTTCTGCAGTGTGATAGAACCACTATCTTCTTCATGATCTATTTTCCTTTTTCTCTATTCCTACTATACATGTTCTAGAAAACTAGTAATCCATGTTGATCTATGGGGAACAAGGGCAGTGTTTGGATTAACATATTCAGGAACTGTTTCATCCCTACAGCTAGAAGTACCTGCTAGATCTACTGGGGTGTCATCTAGATTTTCTTTCATTTCATCCCTACATTCCTCAATAGGATTTTTGAGAATACTTGTAATCTTAGGGTGGGGAGGAGAGTGATTAGAAACAATTTGTATTGGGGATTCCTTGGTGGATGCTTTAGACAACGTAGAATCTTTAGAAACTTTCCCTCTTATTCTAGGGCTTCTCCTTATACGGGTTTCCTCTTGTATCATGACCTTTTGCCCACTTTTCCCTTTAGGCATCTCTGTTGTAGGAGTGGTTACTACAGGACTTTTTTTTGTTCTCTTTTATCTTACAATTGTAGGGTTTAGCTCTTCCTTTTCCTAAATAGAGCTTTCTTCATGTAGTTTTTATTTCCTCTTAGCACTACTAGTAGTAGGTTTTATAGTCTATTGCATAGGTGAAGGCACATTTTCTTGGGTCTTTTTGACTTCAGCCTCTTGGGTATTTTTTTCAACAGGCTTATTAGTGGGAGCTACATTTTCCTTACTAGGTTGTTCACTAGGGGCATCTTGGGGTTGTAGAGTTTTGTCTTGCACAAATTCTTCCCATGTCATGGGAGATACATCCCTAAGAAACCTCTCTATCAATAAATTGATTAAGGCATGATGAGTAACAGAATTATCTTTTCCTTTCTGAGTCTCTTCCCATACTAATACAAAGCATATTATATAGGAAATTTGGAATATTTAATGCAAGATTATTTCTTACATAGCTAAGTAATTTTAAATGGTGTGCATGCAAATATGAGAATCTACCTTTGCATGTAAAATACCTAATTATGTGCATGGATAATTCATTGTATGGTGGTGGCAATGATGTTCTCTTACAACCTTACTTTGTAATGTCCATTTGAGGATCATGTGGTCTGGTAAATTGAGCTCTTGCTGACCTTGCATCATGTGTTTTGGGGTAATATTCTCCAACTACAAGCAACCTAGTCACTTCAGCAATGCATTCCTCTATTGCAATCACCTTTAAACCCCAAATGGAAGCTTCACCCTCATGGAATGTTCTTTTAAATTTTGTAACTACCTCCTCATCAAATGCAATTAAACTCAAAAAATACCCTAGCCATGTGTATGCATTAAACCTTCTCATGACTTCTACATTTGAGAGTAACACAGTGTGTTCCACTAGTTCTCTTCTCTGCAACTATGCATCCATTCTCTTAACACTTCCTTTGTTTACTCTATTTTCCCCCTTTTGAATTAAAGCTTCAAACTGCTTCATTGTTTTATAGACTCAACTCACACTTTTTCTTTTTTAATCATGCAATTAATGTCATAACAAATTTTTATGCACAATAATAAGGCTTTTAATGAAGGAAAATCATGAATATGTGTGAGAATTGTCTAAAAATAGGGTTCAAATCACATAAAATTTAAACATAAGTCACATCACAACTTGATATAGAAAACCATTCAAAAAATAAGGAGTATGACAAATCACTTGTGTACTTATGGCAATTAATTTTCATTTATGAAAGGAATGCAAAATTCTGGAAAAATCTCTACAGATAAATAGAAATGCCATTGGATATTAGTGACCTTCCCTACCCCCCTACTAAATTTGGACAAGTTTCCTCACTTTTCAGACCTAGTATGAGTAAAGGACTTGTTGGCATTAAGTTAGTATTTCCATTAGTGACAACACTTATCCATATCACTATAGCTATTGAGCTCAACACTTAATTCTCTACTCTCACCGAGCATTCCAGTGTTAACCAAGCTTTGAAGAGTTCAGTAGTTTACACCAAGAAGACAGTGGCTACTAAGTGAATATAGGCAATATGAAGATCAATAGTGTCTATCGAGCTTCACAGTGTCTACTGAGCAATAAGCTTGTTTCATGCAGATTCTATGTAAATCGAGTATTGGAAGAAATAGTGTTTACTGAGTGAAGCAAGGTAAACTTAGTATCTACCAAGTGACACTACATCTATCGAGTCACCAGTGGTCACCGAGTTCAAAATTACATCGAGTGATTAGTATGGACCAAGCCTTCACTTCTATCAAGTACATGATGATGTCAAGTAATGCAGTGGACGTCGTGTATTAGTCACTGAGTCAGTTCAGTGAATCCGAGTTATTTACTATTGGGCTGACTTTGTAATGTATTTATTCACTTGTGTTTTGGCCAAATTTGTAGTTTTGTAAATTTGAAAGGTATATATGTAAGGTGTATTGTAAGATATCATATGTATGGAAATAATAGCCAAGGAATGAGAAGTACATGCAAAAGATTATCAGCAATAGTTCAAGGAATACAAGAAGGTCAATACAGAGGTAAAAAAGTTATATCTATCACATAAGGTGATCAGTACATAAAGGATCTTATCAAAAATTAGTTGTAATTAGATCTATTGCTTCATCTTAACAAGTGAATCAATTTCTAAATCCTCTAACAAGGTAGACTTAACAGTCTTTGTACAAATCTCTTAATCGAGTGCATACTTCATTGTATGTTTGTAAATCCTCTAACAAGGTGGACCTAGTAGTCCTTTGTGCTCCTAATAGGGTAGATCACCAGAAGTGGTCAATGTAAGCCTTAATAGGCAAACCTTATGCTACAGTATTGAAGTTTTGTGGGTATCATCCCCACCCCAATTTTACTTTCTATTTGGAAGGTTTTTGGGTCACCAAAATATTGTGTTCTTTTGTGTGATGAATGTTTTAACTTTTAGTATTAATGCATACAATAGCATAGATTGGTGTGTAACAAATTTAAAAGGAAGAATTTAAAGTTACTAATTCACCCCTCCCCTCTCAGTAACTTATCATATATTGAATATTTCCAAAATTTGGTATCAGAGCATTGTGGTTCTTAAGATAGAAGCTTGACAAGTTGAGCAAAGATCTAAGGACAAATGGAGATATTTAGACTTCACAAGGCAATTGAAAATGAAAAGATAGATCTAGAGATGGTCATAGCTCAACTCAAAGAAGCAAAGGAGCATCTTTCCCCATCCATGAAAAGAAGGAAGGAATTTGCAAGACAAATAGATGACCATCAATATGTTGAAGAAAAGATTGAAGACTTTTTCCCATCAAGTAGCTCAAATGAAGCTAATGAGGTAATCAAAGAACTCTTAGCAAAGAATGGCTCTCTGTAAGAAGAAGTAAGGAAACTTAAAAGAGAACAAGAAATCTAATCAATCAGGCTATGTGAAATTTTGGAACAAAGGAATAAGGCAAACGAAGACTTGGAGGCAAGAAAAAATGAAGAATAGAATCAATCCAATTAGCATGAAGACTTCATTGATCAAATCACTAGAGAAAATGAAGAAATCAAAATTTTTAAAGCACAAAATGAAAGAATAAGAAGTGATCTAAATTATGAAAGGGAAATCAATGAAAGAATAATGAGAGAATTGATATGTGAAAAGAAAATTGTTGAAAAATTGAAAAATGACCTAAATGCTGAGAAATAAATCAATGAGAGAATGTTGAAATCACAAGAAGACATGAATCAATTGAATCAACAAAATGAGAAAAATCTTCATAGGCAAAAAGATAAAGTAGGACTGGGATACAATGAAGAAAAAAGGTGAATCCTCCAAGCAAGGTGCAAAAAGGAATAAAAAACCCTCATGCAATAATTGTGGGAAAATTGGTCATACATCAAACAAATGCTGGAGCAATGGAAAAGGAAAATTCAATGGAAAGTCCTATAACTACAATCAACATGGTCACAAAGCCAATGAATGCAAGAAGAAACCAAAATTTGAAGGTAAATGTCACAAATGCAAAAAGCATGGTCACAGGGCATCTCAATGCAGATCAAAATCATTCAATCCAACTGAACAATTTGTAAAAGTAATATTTGGATGGAACTACAATACTTGGTATAGATGTCATTATTGTGGAGAATATGGACACACTGGCATAAATTGTGTAAAGCATCACCTAAGAAAGAAAGATACTACTATAAGGTGTTACACATGCACTAAAATCAATCATATAGCTAAAAACTACATGAATATAGGCAAAGTTGAAGATGAAAGGAAAGCAAGGGCTAACAATATAAGGAGTAATGGATTTCTAAATCTACGAAGGATACAAGCTCAAATCATGGAAGTGAAGTCACTTAAGAAGTGGGTGACTCCATCCCCTCAAACTAAACTCCTAAGAATGTATTGGAGTTGTACTCAGCAAGAAAATCATAAGAAATTCCAAGAAATATAAGGAATGCAAATAATTCAATTAGTATTCTAGATACACTAGGAATTACTAAAAGGTTATCCTTCATCGAGTTGTATCAGACTCCAGCAAGGAAAGTTGGTTGTAGACCTTATTGAGCAAGGTTGAGAGTAAAGTAAATTTGATTTGTTCATCGAGTTGATACTCTTGCTGAGTTAGGCCAATGGATGATAGTCTGTCACACACTATGTCATAATGGCACTGAGCATTTATGAAAAATTCTCAACAAAATGGACAATTTTGACTTCATTTGTCATCACATCCACATAATTTGAAGAGCAGAGTGATTTGAAAGAGCATTATAGTGTTTTTGAGCAATTTAGTAGTAAGATCTTCATGAATTTCATCATCTACCAAGCAATGATGGAATCTACTAGTGGAAGCAACACTAAACCATAGAAGGGTTCTGAAATGCTGGTTAAGGGTGTTGAATGGAAAGCACCAAACTTCAAAATCATTTCGACCATTGCTGAATCACTTGATCCATATGGAGCTTAGTCACAAATCCCACCTAAGGTACTCCTAACTAACAACATATGAACTCACTTTAAATGTTTTGTTCAAGAATTAGGGACACTAGAAATGGATACTGCCCTAGCTAAAATGTGTGTTGATGGAGTTTTGAAACTTGAGCATAAACATTTGGAAGTTAAAGGATTAACTCATATCCCTCACATGCCTCAAAATTTCCAAGTGAAATGGATAAGATACATATTGAGTTGATTTCACAATGGTCAATTATGGTTGGAGCAACTCATTCTGATTACAAAGAATATGATACACAAGGTCATGGGTCTTCCAATACTAAGCAAAGCCAAGTCAACCAAAGCCCTAGGTTAGGAGGAATTGAAGAAGAAAACCCTAGCTGAGTGGAATGGTAGAGGTTTGAAACTAAACAATGTCACTGACATAGAAATTAGGTTTGGCATCCCTATCATTGCACATAAGATCTATAGCTCGAGTCAGTCAAACAACATTCCTTATGAGGCAGTCGACCTAGCATACAAGGTTATAAAGAAAAACCTTGAATTTGATTTGTTAGATGTACTACTAAGGAAATTGAATAAAAATATTGAAAGTGTGAAGACTTCCAAGAACAATTCCTTCAAGTTTAGTTCATTGCTTACATGTTTATTCTTTTATGTTCAAAAATTCTTTCCATCTAAGGGCACAGTCGTATGGAGGAAAGACACCCCTATTCTTTATTAGATAAATGAATTTATTGAAGAAATGGGCAAAAAATTTGAAAGGGTGTTGGATAATTATTTCGAGGAATGCAAAGAGAAAATAAATAATAGATTGTAAATCTCACCCAAGCTTGTGGAAGACTACAATGGTGACATATGCTTCATGGTGGACTATGATAGAGCATACATTCAAGTAGTCATACCAAGAGTGGCATGGATAAAACCATTGCCTTATGAAATTAACATTGATGAAGCTAGAGACATCATTGAGGCTTTAGTAAATGAGCAAGCCAATCCAAATCTTCCTACATTTGGCACTTATGAGGAAGCCAAAAAGAGGATAGAGCTCAGTATCAAGATTCCTTAAGCTCTTAGTAGAGGCAAGAAGAGGATTGCAAAATTGAAGATAGCCAAAGGTCCTCTAATGCTTATTGAAGGCAAGGGTGAGGATGAAGAAGATGAATATGATGAAGGTGACGAAGAAGAATTAGAGAAAGAGGAACCAACAAGGAAGAAAGGTAGAGTGATTATCACTAAACCTCAGAAGAAACCAACTATAGTATTCTCTAGGAGAGGTAGGAAAGGTAAAAGTGAACTAGTATTCATTCACTCTCCACCTGCATTTGAAGAAAGGATGAAATAGTTAAGAGTTGGAGCAGGAATTTGTAACTTCAAAGTTCTCAAATATGAGACTTAGACTCCAGCTAAGCAAAAAGAGATTGAGGACTTAGTCATGGAGAAGATGGATATTTGGAAATACTCCCTACTCAAATGCAACCTCAAATCCATGTAGATCTTTTTTCCAAAATTCAAGTTATATGGGAGAACATGGTGCAAACTATAAAAGACATCTTCGAATAGCAGTTAAGAAAGTTAGTACCTAATTTGACTAATGCTGAAGTAAAGAAGGAAATAAAAGAGCATGAAGATAGAATGATTCTAAAGCTTTACTCATGTTTTATATTAATGAATAACATAGAATTAGTGGTTAAGCATGCCTCAAACATCTGGAGAGATGTATATCATCTCAACAAGCCATCAGATGAAACTATTATAATTAAAGATGATGATAGTGATGATGATGATGATGATGAAAACACTACTTCCATCACAATTATAGAAGGTGAATTGCATGCCCTAATGGAGGAGAAGGAAGAAGAGGAGGAGGAAGTAGAAGAAATGGATGAAGAAGGAAAGGAGGAAGAATTAGAAGAGGAAGAAAAGGATGAAGATGATCTAGTCATAATTGCAGTAGAAATTATTGCATCTCTTCCTCACACTCCACCATATATTGTCACATCTGTGGAGATAGCTTCTACTAGTGAGATTGTGAGCACAACAACAACATCAATTGCTCAATCTTCACCAGTCACCTCCCAGCTCCAAGTGTCTACAATAGAAGTGTCAAGCACTTCATCTACTGAGCTGACTATTACTTCTTCAGCTACTGAGTTAGCTCCCTCTACTTCTCATTTTTACTTTGTGCATCAGTAAGTTCTACAATTTTATCTTCATCAATTCTAGTAAGATCTATAGTTTTATTTTCATCAGCATTGTCTACATCTACTTCGATTTCGATTAGTTTAGACACCTCTACGAGTATTCTACCAAGTGTGGCACCATTTTGGGAAGTATTTCAGTTTTTGGTCTAGTTAGTACTTCTATTGGCATTCAATCCTTAAGCCCTATTCCATTTTTCACTACTAGCCCTTCTATCTCTACTATTGTGTCTGTTACAAAAGTCAAACTAATCATCACTGAAGTAAAACAGAGGCAACCATTAAAACTTCTAATCACTAGAAAGGAAATTAAAGAAGAAATTAACTTAGACATAGAGATAATAATACCTAAGATTGACTATGAGACTACTACTATTGAAGAAATGAGGTTAGCTAGTCAACTCATAGAGAAGAAAGCTATGAAGAAGTAGCTAAGGTTTGAAAGGGATAAGGAGTATAGAATAATTAAAAATACCCTGAATATAATCATAGATGCTATAGATATTGAAGTGGATTCCACTCAACATATTTTGATTCAGTTAGAAGAGGTTGAACAAAAATATAATGAGGACTCTTTTGGACAAGAGAAACTAATTGAAAAAGCTGAAAGGAAGTTTGATACCAAGGTGCTAGATCATATTGCTTAGCAAATTGCAATCAAACAAGTGGAGTTATCAACATTTTTGGGTAATTTTGAAAATTATTTTAATAATGCCACATCACATTTTCCAAACTTTTTGATGTGTCTAGTTTTACAAATGATATAAAGGAGAAGCTAAATAAGATTGATGCTAACATGAAATCTAGTGCATCAAAGTTGCAGGCTAAACCCTCTTCCAACTCCTCTAGTCACACTAAGATGAAATATCTAGTAGAAGTGTAGGTAGAAATTTGAAGAGAAGAAGAAAGAATAAGAGAAACCTTGATTGATATTTAGAACATGATCTTGCCAATAAACATATTGCTCATTGAAAGACATTGGTCTAGGATCAGAACTTCTTTGTGGCTGATCACATGATCAAATTATCAGTAGAAGTTTAGATTACTCTCTCCACCTACAAAATTTTGCAAGATAATTGGGATAAGACATTGTCTCTTATTCTCAAGGTACACTCCAAATTTCTCTCTCATTTTGGTGTAACTATATAGATAGTACATGTAGCCCTTTGGCATTACTATCAAAATGGGGGAGAGATATCAGTATAAGTGAAAGGGAGAGATAGCACTCAATAGATTCATCATGTATATGTGCATAGATATGTACATAAGTATCTTTGTATATACATTATGTGTTATCAAGGAGATATATGTAGAAATGTATATGCAACAACTTTACAAAGATCAATTTTGAAAAACCAAAATTTAGTGAGTGAGTTTATGTACATATGTTTTGGCTTATAAGTGTTTTGTCACTAATGCCAAAGGAGGATTTTTTGGCATTAATTTAGTATTTCCATTAGTGACAAAACTTATCCATATCAGTATAGCTACCAAGCTTAGCACTTAATTCTCTACTCTCATCGAGCATTTTGGTGTTAACCAAGCTTTGAAGAGTTCAACAATTTACACCAAGAAGATAGTGGCTACCAAGTGAATATAGGAAATATGAAGATTATTAGTGTCTATAGAGCTTCACAGTGTCTACAAAGTAATAAGCTTGTGTCATGTAGATTCTATGGTAAATTGAGCATTGGAAGAAATAGTGTTTATCAAGTGAAGTAAGGTAAACTCAATATCTACTGAGTGACACTACATCTACCAATTCACCAGTGGTCACCGATTTTAGAACTACATTGAGTGATTAGTATGGACTAAGCTTTCACTTCTACTAAGTGCATGATGATGCCGAGTAATGCAGTAGACACCATGTATCAGAAGGTCACTGAGTCAGTTCAGTGAACCCAAGTTATTTACTATTGGGCTGACTTTGTAATGTATTTGTTCACTTATGTTTTGGCCAACTTTGTAGTTTTGTAAATTTGAAAGGTATATATGTAAGGTGTATTTTAAGATATCACATGAATGGAAGCAATAGCCAAGTAATGAAAAGTACATGAGAAATGTTATCAGCAACAATTCAAGCAATACAACAAGGTCAATATAGAGGCAAAAAAGTTATATCTATCACATAAGGTGATCAGTGCATATAGGATTTTATCAGCAATCAGTTGTAAGTAGATCCACTACTTCATGTTAATAGGTGAATCAATTTTTAAATCCTCTAACAAGGTAGACTTAACAGTCTTTGTACAAATCTCTTAACCAAGTGCATACTTCATTGTATGTTTGTAAATCCTCTACCAAAGGTGGACCTAGTAGTCCTTTGTGCTCCTAAGAAGGAAGATCACCAGAAGTGGTCAATGTAAGCCTTAAAAGGCCAACTTTATGCTATAGTATTGAAGTTTTGTGGTTATCATCCCCACCCCAGTTTTACTTTCTATTTGGAAAGTTTCTGGGTTACCAAAATATTATGCTCTATAGTGTGATGAATGTTTTAACTTTTAGTATTAATGCATACAGAAGCATAGATTGGTGTGTGACAAATTTAAAAGGAAGAATTTAAAGTTATTGATTCACCCCTACCCTCTTAGTAACTTATCATATATTGAATATTTCCAATAGGACTGGTATAACAATTCCATCATATAAATTATGTAGTATTAAATATAATTAAGGAAATCTATAGACTATAAGTGAATAATAATTTGAAGATGTTATACCTGTTGATCTAATTATTGCATGTACCAAAAAGATGGCAGAAGTGATATCATCATCAGTAGTGTCCTCAGCATCTCACGAGGTTTATTGAAAGCATGAGAAATTGATGACATGGAAAGTGGATGGATAGAAGATAAAGAAATGAGATGAGGTGGATGGGTGGAAGGTAGAGAGATGAGATAAAAGGAAAAGGTGGATAGAAAAGTAAACTTTATGTGAACATAAATTTTTAATTATGAGCATGAACAAAGAGATTAATTTTGAAGAGTGGTAGTTAGAAGGTTGACACCTTCAGCTACAGGAAGAGTTGCTTGATTTGTATTTGAATACAAATGTTGAAACTGCTGCAGGAAGTCTGCTTTTTTTTGGGGCCACTTGTATAATTTTAATTTGTGACCATTGAATAATAGTTTGAAGGGTACTGGATCAGTGGTAGTGAGTTGAACAACTCCATTATCAAAGACATGACTAATTTCATATGATCCCAACCATTTTTTCTATAGTTTTCCCTACATATCTTTAATTCTAGAAACATATAGTAGTGCCTAGTTACCAACTTGAAATTATTTACTAATAATATGAGAATCATGCCATTGTTTTCTTTGTTTTTGTATCAATTTAGTATGTTCTAAACCAACTTTGCACATCTCATCCAAAGAGTTAAGATGCAGAAGATGTTCTCTTTGTCCTACAGGAAGTTCAATATCCAATTCCAATGTTGCACTTAGAGTTTTATGTTCAAATTCAATTAGAAGCATTGCTACCTTACCATATAAGATCTCAAATGGTGTGAACCCTATAGTAGTCTTCTAGGTTGTTCTATAAGCCCAAACAACTTCTTGTAATCTACTGGTCCAATCCCTTCGGTGAAAATGGACTATTTTTGTTAAGATATTCTCCAGCTCACAGTTTGTGACCTCTGCTTGTCCATTAGCTTGAGGGTGATAAGGACTAGATTTTTTTTGGCTAATATTATACTATTTCATCAACTTTGAGATCAAATTAGAGGTGAATTGTGCACCTTGGTCAGTGACTAGCTCCTTGGGTACACCATAGGGAGTAAAAATATCTTCATATAGAAATTCAAAAAGTTTTTCATCATGAGCATGTTTTATAGTCCTAGCTTCAACCCATTTTGTTAAGTAATCAATGCACACAAGAATATAGGATTTCCCATTAGATGGAGGATCAATTGGTCCAATGAAGTCCATGCCCCATTTGTCAAATGGTGCTAATGCCATCCGATGATTAAGAGGCATTTCACCTTTTCTTGTTGGTCGGCCCATCCTTTGACACTTGTCACATCTCCTTGTATATTTGACTACATCCTTGTGAAGTGTGGGCCAATAATAACTAGTTGTCAAGATTTTGAAAGCTATTCTTTTTGATGCAAAATGTCCTCCACAAGGTTCTTTATGACATGCATGTAGAATGTCATATGTCTCATCTTCTCTCACATATCTTCTCATAACTTGATCAGGTCCAATGTAAAACAAGAGATTATATATCTAGGAAAAATGAAAACTTTTCTCCACAAGCAGCTTCTTTTCCTTATAAGAAAAATGTGCTAGTATCTTATTGGTTGTAATGTAGTTAGCAATGTCTGCATACCATGGAGTTTGAACAAAAATATGAAACAAATGCTCATCTGGAAATGCATCATCTACCAAAGTAGTGTCAATATCATCATAATGGATTCTTGATAAACAATCAACTATAACATTGGCTTTTCCAGGCTTATCAACAATAGTTATATCAAATTCTTGCAACAATAGTAACCATCTTGCTTACCTACTTGTTATAGCAAGTTTTTTTACGCGAGATTTAATTATTGCATGATCAATATGAATAAATATGGAATAGCTAGTTATGTAATGCCAAAATTTGTTGAGGGCATAAACTATTGCTAGCAATTCTTTTGCAGTCATAGTGTAGTTCAGCTCTGGGCCATGAAGGTTTTTACTAATATAATAGATTGCATTTTCAAGATCTTGGGATTGCTATGCTAGGACTGCACCTATGGCATAATCAGAGGCATTTGTATATATATGAAAAGGTAAATTCCAATTAGGGCCTTTTAAATCTAGTGTTGTAATTAGAAGTTTCTTAAGCTACAAGAAGGCTTCATCACATTCAGATGTCCAACTAAATTCAGCTTCTTTTGTGAGTAACTTATACAAGAGACTAGCTATTTTGCTGAAATCTTTTATGAAACATCTATAATATCCAACATGACCTAGAAAATATTGTACATCTTTTGACTTTATAGGTACAGGAAATGTTTGAATTACCTCTATCTTAGCTAGATCCACTTGTATTCCTCTAGCGGATATGAAATGACCAAGTACTACACCTTGCTGCATAAGCATGAACTATTTTTCACTGTTAAGTGAAAAATTATGTTCTTGACATTTAGCCAAAACCTTTTCAAGATTCACCATTGCTTCCTCAAAAGTGACTCCAAATGTTGTGAAGTCATCCATGTAGATTTCCATACAATAATGTGATATATCAGCAAAGATGCTAATAATAGCTCTTTGGAATGTTGTAGGAGCATTGCATAGATCAAATGGTAAAATAGAGTATGCAAAAGTACCCCATGGACATGTAAATGTGCTTTTGTCTTGGTCTTAAAGAGAAATATTGATTTGATTATAACCACTATACCCATCTAGAAAAGGGAAATACTTTTTTCCAGTTAGTGTGTCCAAAACTTGATCTATGAATGGTAAAGGAAAGTGATCCTTTTAGGTAGCTTTGTTCAACTCTTTGTAATCTACACAAATTCTCCATTTTCCTCCCTTGTTAGGTACTATGACTAGGGGTGACACCCATCTACTATTAGATACAGGATAAATAAAACCAACATCAAGTAATTTTTGCAATTCAGTTTTAACTATCTCTTTAAGGCTTGGATTTATCTTTCTTTGGGATTGACAGAGTGGTAGAAAACCTTCATTGATGTGTATCCTATGAGTGCATAGTGTAGGACTCAACTCTTTCATATCACTATAATCCCATTGAAAGGTCTTTTCATGCCTTTGAAGCAATTCTTTTAATTGTTCCATATGTGTGGGTGTTAACTTAGGATTAACATGGAGATTGTGACTTTTAGTCAGTTCAATAGTAGTGGTGGACTCTATCATAGCAGCTTCAGAGATTGGACTTGCTTCTAATTCACAATGTAAAATTGGGTAAAGAATTTCAAGTTCTTTGAGTAAAGTAAAATTCTTATCACATTCCTCATATGTTATTAATTCCAACACAAAACTTTCAAATATGTCTTTTTCTATCACACAAGTGTTAGTAAAGATACTCTAAAGCAATGAATCTTCCTCCTGCAATTTTAGAAAAGACTATCTATGCAGCATCATGAGATGTAATCTAGAGTTTAGCTCTTCTTCATCATCCCCTAAATTTGGCCAAATAGATGTACTCAAATTTGGGAATGGTTGAGCTAGAGGATATAAATCAAATTTCTTTGTTTCTTGGCCATTTGATATAGTCATATTCCCTAATCTGCAACTTATGTTTGCATTGGCTATGGCTAACCATGGTCTACCTAAGATGATAGGGTAACTAGATAGATTAACTTTGGGGGATAAAATCATGAAGTCTATAGGGTATTCTAGAGAATCTAAGGTTCCAACTATGTTTTCTATCATCCCATCAGGGGTAATAGTAGAACTATCTACAAGTTGCAGAATTGTTGGTGTAGCCCTTAGTCCTTCTATTTTCAACTTCTTCATGGTATCCTTGGTCATAAAATTCATAGAAGCTCCAAGATCTATTAAAACATTTTTAACAAACTAATCATTTATACTGGCATTCACTACTGGGCTTCCCAGATCAGAATATTTTGGTGTAATTAATTTCCCTAGCATGATGTTAGACAGTTGTCCCACAACATGAACTATGGTGGGGTACTTTTTCTTCCTTCTAGATTTCTTCAAGTAGGCTTCCCTAATAGCTTTTCCATAAACTGGAACATCTTTAATGGCTTGAAACAGAGGTATTTGGACATGCATGATTTTCAACTAATCAAAAATATTAAAAGGTTGTTCCTCTATTTGTTCATGTTTCTTTTGTATCGGCATTTCTGAAAAAAGGAGGCTTTGCTACTGGTTGAGCTAGGATTGACATAGTAACATTGGTTGAGTCAACAGTTTCAACAAATGAGGCTTTTGATGCTCCAAGAGAGTCTGGTATTTTAGTTATAAGAAATAATTTAGGTGCTGGTAAAGTTGTACTAGATCTTAGATGTATATCAGCAACATTTAGAGTATAAGCAGGATACCACTGAGCGTCAACAATATACATGGGTTGTTGTGGTTGTTGGCTATTTGGGTTTGGCTGAGGTTGTACAGGTAACTGTGTGTGCTTTTGAGGTCTAGAATTTGCAAGTGGGGGCATTAGAGTAGGTTGCTAAACTGGAGGTGGTAATTGTGGAGCTCCAGTATTTTGTTAGGCCATTGTTGAGTTCCCCTCCATTGGTTTTTCGACCGCCAATTCCCTTGGGGTGGTTGCCATTGGTTTTTTTGGTTTTTTCTGTAGTTTTTTTAGTTCTACCATTGGTTACTCTATTGGTTAGGCCAAGGTGGTTGGGAATTCTAAGGCTAGTGGGATTGTTACTGATTGTTTTGCCTAGCATTGTTCCAATTGGGTTAATTTTGTGAAGGACCTTGGGGATTATGGTTCTGCCATTGATTACCATATGAATTTGAATTTTGCAAGGGATCTTGAGGCATACCTTGACATTGGGCCCATGGTCGGCATTGAGAAACAAATAATACTTGCTCATCATCTCCATCTATCTTAATGTACTTAGTTAGAAGATGTTGATTTTGCATGTTTGTGACTAGTTTAGATTGGCAATCCTTCTTCTACTTCCAACAATGAGGGTAGTATTTAGCTAGTTTTAACTCAGCTTTAGATTTCTCTTCTTTGTATTCATGGTGTCTAGATGTGTAGCAACATTTTTGTTGATATCTTGTTTGAAATTTGACAATAGGCTAGATATCTCAAGCATTGAAATGCCTTGACTGATTCCTTTAGTGACTATGGAATGAGGTCCTTGGCCTTTCTTCATGGTTGACCTTGAATAGTTCTGAAAAATCTTCTTCAGATCATCCCAAGAAGCTTGATACAAGTCACCCCCAGCCATTAGGTCCAATGCTTCTAAATAGTCATCATTCACACCTCTTAGGAAAACTAGCATTTTTAAATCTTTGGACAATGTGTGCTAAGGGTTCTTCTGTAGTGTATATGAGAAACATGAAACATAATCTTCCAATTTTTCTTCCTCCTTCTATGATATCCTAAAGATATCATCCCCTCTTGAACTAGATGCTTTGCAATATTCTTTATACTTCTCTAGAAATAGAGCTTGCATCTCATCCCAAATTCCTATTGCATTGGCTCCTAAGCCCATGAACCATCGTAGAGATGATTCTTTCAATGCTCCTAGAAAAAATTTAAGCTTATGAGCATTAGTATTCTAGTCAAAACTATGATAGAGGATATCAAATTCAAACACGAAATTATTAAGGTTGTTAGTTGCAAGGCCATAGAACTTTTGAAGAGTAGTGGGAGGTATGTTCTTAAGATTAGCATTGATTGCAAGACTTGGAAGAGGAAACAAAAAAGTAGGTTGTGCCATGACTGGAGATATCAAATTATGAGGTTGCTGTTGAAAAGGGACATTGGGTACTAGATGATTAACAACTGGTGGATTTAGAGTAGTGTTATTAAGAAAACTAGCCAATACTTTGGTGAAGGGTTGAAGACCACTTATATCTATTGGTTCAGCTCTTGATGATGATTCTATGGGAAAAATAAGGTTTGCATCTTCAAAATGTAACTCAACTTCTTCTTCTTCAATTTCTTCATTCAAATTAATAGACTCCCATGGAAGAAATCTACCATATTCATCTCATCATCCTCCTCTTCGATGCATTTAATTAAAATTTTCACACTGGTGAAAGAAACTTCAAACGTGATATTTCTATAAAAAAATTAATCTAAGAACTATGATTCAAAAATGCTCCTAGCTTTACACCATCCTCGGCAATGACTCCAAAAATGATCCGCCTCACAATAGGTGTATCATAGTCATGCTCTAGGCCATGCTTTGTAATAATATATTCAAAATAAGGACTATTTTTCCTATTATGAGGTGCATTTAATCTTGTCAACCCAAGGATGTATACTTGAAATGGTCGGTACAATATATGGACTAGGTCTCTTAATGAGTCACTAAGCTTGTGTTGCAGGAAAGTAAAATGCAAGGAAAAAAAATTACACTATTGCTATAGGAAATTAACACACTTAACTCTATGAATGCTGAAAATATAATGAAATGATAACAAATATTCCAACTTGGTTCATCCACTAACTATTCTCACATATACTACAGGAACATTCGCAAAGTGTGATGCTACAAGAAGGAACTTACAACTTCTAATTATGTAACTAAGAATGCTTGGAAGTAAATCTATTCTATCCTAATCCAATCCACCTTCCAAGTGGACTCCTTTGGTTTGCTTCACTAAACTACTAACACAATATAGAAGCCAAAAACTATTTCATTGGATTTTAGAAATTCATTACATGACACAGAACTGTAAAAACACAACTATAAAAGTTAGCAATTTATTCTCTTAAACTATTTCTTATAATTGGTTAAAAACTTAACACACTTGGGTCAATTCCTATATATATAGTAAATCAACACTTATTCCATAACAAAAAAGTAAATGACCTAGCTTTTAATCATCAAGAGAGAAAATAGGAAGATAACAATTGAAGGCAGGAAGAGGGAATAATGGCTTAAGGCAAGAATAATAAAGTCTAAACATCCACTCACTAGAGAATAAATGCAGAGAAGGTAATAAGTCTTCATACCTCCTCCTTACTCATTGTCATGTCTTCTGAAACTGTTGCAACTTTCATTCACCATGGCTACTCATTAGTGTTCTCTTCTCCTTGAATGTTCTTGGCACTTTAACTTTTGAATTCCTCCAATCATCTTTTAGTCTTCATTAATAGGTTAGTTTCAATACAAAGACATGTTTGCAAATAAACATTTATCAAATTATATTCAAATATAAGAACACACATTTTGATAATTATATGAAATACTGCATACTATATATGTTGGTGTAAATAAGTATTTACTTATTACACTTACTTAAGTTTACTTAGGTAAATGCATTATTTAATTATTTTGCAATATTTTATTTGTGAGACACTTAGGAGTTTGTTCACTTTTGTGAGTTATCTTGATGACATCATAGGGGTCCGCACCTCTTTTAAGCACATGTTGTCTACAACATAGGAATCTTCTACACACATATGACAATTTATCATTCTTATCCATTCATCTAGAATGTTGGATAAGGTGCTTAGTTGTCTTATCTCCTAGTTGTTTCTAGAGACATTCTAGGTGCTTCCTAAGAGGGCTTTATATACATGCACTCCTAGTGTGTTGAACATCACATTCTGAATAGAACAATGTATTCAGACATACTCTGATTAATTGATCATATCCATCTTTGGTCTATCATGTGCTTGTGTTTGAGTTCTTAGTTCTTGGGTGAATTTTTTCCTTAGGAAAATTCTCACATGGTATCAGAGCAACTTGGAGATTTTCTCATCACATATCTATTTGAGACCATCATCTTGCTTCATCACCGTAGCCCAACTCTAGAGTGCTACAGAAATTGGGAGTGTCTTGCACCAGATTTGACCTTGCCATGGCATCCAAAATGTTGATTTGGTGAAAATTGGCTATATAGCTGCCTACCCTAGGCCAAAGTTGATTGTGAGGCTTTTTTTTTTGCAAACTGGCACTTGAAGGACTGATTTGAAAAATTGGTATGATCATTTCAGATTTGTATATTTAATTCTTAGATTTTTTTTTCATCTGCATCTCTACTATTTTTCAGATTTTCATTATTTTCTAGAAATTTTTTCTAGCCATAGGGCCATAGGAGAGATTTTTCGCAGGTGAAGATTGAAGCTTGTTGGTGCAAATCTGATATTTGCACCACATTTAGAAGGTCCAAAAACCCCCAGATCAGATTTTGTTTCATCCAAATCAGACATCTGAGGCAAAATCTAGAGCCATTTGTTTTTTAGAAGCACGACGATGATTCAGAAAAACTAACAGTAGCAACAATTTTCAAACAACGATATCTTCCTCATACAGACTCCTTTTTGTGAGCAAATTTTTTTTTGGCATAGGATTTTGTGATCTACACATTGGTATAGGTGGTTTGAGATATCTATTTTAAAAAATTTCTACAACTCCAAAATCTTGAATTTTGCCACTTAAAATGCTTGGTTTTGTAGACAAAAATGCTACTTTCAGAAATAGGTCCTAAATTGGCAAGTGGCTTTCAAGTGCCAACAACTTATTTTTCAGGGGGGATGCTTTGATTCTTTGGGGGTTCATTGATTGATCTCATGGAGTCTTGTCAGATTTGTTAGTTTGGTATTAGACCACAATTGACAACAAGGAACTATTGCAAATGGAGGACTTTGATAATTGACCATCTAAGAGAACATCCAGGATTGCTTCCTTATCTCTATTCAATGCCACCACATTTTGATTGGACATATATTATCAAGCTTAATCAATTTCTATGTAAAAGTATGAGTAGGGAATATTTTGGTCCTCTTAGATTGGCACATTTTCCTTGTGATATTTGATTGTCTATTTGGGAAGCATATGGAGATTCATGTGATCTTCCATCTCCAGTATACTTTCTACATCTAGTCACTCCAGCTATGGTTTCTTCAACCTCAAATGAGATCACACCTCTATTTCTTGTTGCTCCTACGAATCCTATTTCAACCATAGATGCTTCATAATTAGTGCAGCAGGATACTTTATGTCTTCCTACTCTACCTTCATGTGAAGACTTCCTTTCAAACATTGCACAGTTGTTTGTGGAGTCTCACATTGAAGATGTGGGAGATAGTCTTGATGACATTAATCTTCTTTTTGAGGTGGATATTTCATCCTTTGCCATAGTGATAGATTCATGTACTTTAGCACTATAGGGTACTCATGGTCTTCCAGGTGATGATTTCTTGCCAAACATTTCAGTTCTATTCTTGGAGTCACACACAGTAGACATGGGAGACTTTTATGATAATTTCTTGCTTCTCTTTGCCAAGGTAGATTCTTCTACAATTATTGCACATTCTCTACATGATCAATCTTTCTAGGTTGGAATGATTGTGGATTCTTCTTTATAGCATGTGCATGTGGTCTCTTCATCAGTTGAGAAGACTGTTGGTTTCCTAAGACAGGTTCTATCTCCTTCCTTGTTTGATCTACTCTTCTCTTCAGCAATTTTGGAGGAAGTTGTCAACAGTATCAACACAGGGACTTTTGGACAGGCTTTAGAGACACCCATCATCATAGAGATTCCTTCTCCATATAGGGGATACATCTTCAGGATTGTACCTTTTCCATTGTTTCTTCCTAAGGGGAGGAACACTATTCTGCATTCATGGACCAACTTCTTCATTAGAGCAGCTTTCACTTGTTGGCATTCTTCTTTTGGGGGGGAAGCCTATTCTATCTCTCTTTCTTCTCTCATTCTCCTATGTATATATTGGATGTATGTCATAATGGGGGGGTCTTGATTACTCCATCCATCGATGCATCCTTATGTATCTCTCCTTTTGGGGGAGGGTTTTTCCCATGAGGTTTTCTCTCTTTCCCCACTTTATGGGAGATTGCATTTTAATTATGTACATGGGTACCTAACATGGCCTACTAGCCGAGACCCATTATGCATCTTCATCCTAGTTTGTAAGCTTAAGGGCATTCCCCTAAGTTGCACTTAAGGGGGGGTGTTGGTGTAAATAAGTATTTACTTATTACACTTACTTAAGTTTACTTAGGTTAATGCATTATTTAATTATTTTGCATTATTTTATTTGTGAGACACTTAGGAGTTTGTGCACTCTTGTGAGTTGTCTTGATGACATCATAGGGGTCTGCACCTCTTTTAAGCACATGTTGTCTACAACACAGGAATCTTCTATACACATATGACACTTTGTCATTCTTATCCATTCATCTAGAATGTTGGATAAGGTGCTTAGTTGTCTTATCTCCTAGTTGTTTCTAGAGATATTCTAGGTGCTTCCTAAGAGGCCTTTATATATAGACACTCCTAGTGTGTTGAACATCACATTCTAAATAGAGCAATGTATTCAGACATACTCTGATTAATTGATCATACCCATCTTTGGTCTACTGTGTGCTTGTGTTTGAGTTCTTAGTTCCTGGGTGAATTTTGCCCTTAGGAAAATTTTGATCATACTCTCTCTCTTTGGTCTACTGTGTGCTTGTGTTTGAGTTCTTAGTTCTTGGGTGAATTTTGCCCTTAGAAAAATTCTTACAATATATAATATTAGCAAAAGATGACATAGTTTCTATCCATAGGATTATCATAGGTTCGGTAAACATAGGTCCACAAATGTTTTGACAAAGATAAAATAGAGTATCAATAAAGTATCTTAAAACTATCATAAAATAAAGGAAAATTTTGGTCTCATCAAGAAGTATCTCTAGTGCCACAAGAAGCTGCACCTGACCTTAATAAAGGGAAATCTGTTGATAAGGATAAGCAAACAATCCCCACCCCACAACAAGTTACCAGATTGTTTGGGGTGAACCTAAATACTAAACCCTCCATTCTACTTGTTGATTTAGAATCTCCAGTACATAGACCTGTGTAGTCCCCAAAGCATATAATTGATACTCCTAAACATGAAAGTTTTTCCTAAGGAAGTTCCCCCAAATCCAAATAGCCCTATTAACATTGATAATGACATGGATTCCTTAGAGAAACTAGTGTTTGGGCTTGAGCAACAAGTAGAAGAAACCAATAATTTACCGCTAGAGGAATATCCATCATTTGCACAAGAAATAGTTCAAGAAATTGTTGAGATATTTCAAACTAATATGATTGTTGTACCCTATCCTATAGCCATTGTGCTTGTAGAAAAGGTTGATAGTCCTATTGCTCATCGTCCTCTTGAAGAAGAAAACACTATTGCTTGTAAAAATGATAGCTTTGTTGATCATCACTATTCTAAAGATGACAAGACTACTACTTTTCCAAGTGACAACCCTATTACTCATCATCATTCTAAAAACCATCTTGAAGATAATAGCTATGTTGTCCATCATCATACACCATCAAAAATTTCTACTCCATTAATAGTCAGTCTTAATTTGTACTAATAGTTTCAATGGGAAAAGGCAAACTGAGACCTAGAGAGGAAACAATTGCTTAGAACTATAAAGGAATAGGCACAACAAATTGAAGAAAAAGATATTGAAATCATGGTCCTACAACAACGTGTCATGAAGGTAATAGAGGTCATTCCAAAGCTTGTGAATTTCAAGTCACCATCTTCAATTTATACAATATTCTTAAAAGATAAAATGATTAATTTTCAATTGTCTCTAATTACTTAGGGGTTGAACCCTTGTTTGTACACTCCCTAGGAATTTCATGTAGCATTCAAATCAGTCCTGATGGCTCTGTAGAATATTTTTTGTGAGCTATATTTTCATAACATTTCTATTCTAGATGATAGGGATTGGAGTTCACTGTTATATGTGGGAGATGTATAGTTTAGAGCAATCATGTCTTGGATGCAAAATAAGATCAGTCGAGAGAATTAGCCCACTCCTTATAGGGAAAAAGAAATGTTGAAACCATTGTACATTTGGCCTGAGGTACAAAATACTCATAGGGTGTTTTTTGATTGGCTCTCTATTAATAATAATAAAAGTGGTGCTACTAAAATTCACCCTATCCAAGAATAGGCATATCTAGATTGGGAGTAGCATTGTTCCACAATTGCTTCTAATGCTAGAAGAGCTTCTACTCAAAGATGGGTCTATTTATTAAAAGATCTAAAAATAAGGGAATTGCACTCTCCTCAAAATTTGGAATTGGCTATTAGTAGGATGCCCAAGTATATGATGCTAGAAAGAAATTAAAAGAGTAATTGGGTTCCTTTTTGTTTCAACAACCAATACTCTTGCATCCTATGCTTAGAAAGCATGATTCTTTTTCTAGTTATAATGTGGCCATTAAAGAGTAGAAATGGGAAGGTTAGAATAGAATCATGGATACTTTAACTAAAAGGCTCAAGAATCAAATGAGAAGAGTGCTAATGATCTTAGGGTACAAATGAGGATCAAAAATTTATAAATACTGAAGGGACTAGCATTAGGTTGGTAGGGGGGGAAAATGATGACATGAAGAAATAGATGTCTTTTTGACCCTTTTTGTGAACATTTTTCTATAACATACTAAACTTTGTCATCCTTTAAGCATATTATTTTGTACTTTTGATGTAAAAGATATGAACATATGATATAAGAATGATAATTAGAATTATGTAGAAAAAGGGTTCATTTTATTGGTAAAAATCTTTCTTCATGAGTGATTGGCATGGGCAGATCTTCCTACAGTCAAAGAGATTGCAAAAACTATTAGTTGAATATTAATGATTTTTCTTTATAATTAATAAATATAAATAAATTTTTGTAGGAAGTCTCATGTGCATTAAATGTTGGTCACAGGTATCGAAGCCAAGTTGGAATCAATCAAAAAAACTCTAGTGAAGGATTAGCCCTATGGAATTGTTGGTATTAAAGAGGAAAGTTATGACATCGTTGTGGCTGAAGACTTAGCAGAAAAACTAGAAGGGACCTATTTTAATGAAATAATAAGTGGGACCTAATAAAGTGGCTGAGCAAGAAAGCAAGCATCTAGGTGATCAGTTGAACATAAGAAATTGTTACACGATACTTGGATTCCTGGAAGCTATTTAATTCAGATAGCAAAGAAGATCTAGCATCCACTATGCTATGTATTTATCAAAATTTAAGGAGAAAACTGATGTTTTTATGATGAAATGCTTGTATAAATCTTGAGCTATAACAAACTATCGTTCATGAGGAAGTTATAATTGTAGGAATCTAATATTTCCTTCCTTTTAAATAAGACCTTGTCTATATCTATGAGGTCAAGTAGTACGTAGATTGATAGAGTTATTAGACATCCTATTCTCCAAGAAAATGTAATACTACTTATTTGAATGAATACATGACTTTACTAAGTTTCTATACTTCCATCTAAGTTACTCTTTTTTTCATTCTTCAATGGGGGCCCACATGTAAGATGAAGTTTACTTTAGCAATTAGGAGTTAGACTCAATTTTCTAAGTTAAAGTTTAGAATTGTTGTTCCTGCAGCCACTGGAAACATAACCAGTTACTATTCCTGCAGTAATAGGTGCATAGATGTATGGTTAAGTAATTAAAGTTTACTTTCAAGTATTTGATAGTTGTCTTTCCTTTTGATAAATCACATTTCCTTAATATTCATTGTATTCAAGGTAGTAGTGACATTTAGTGAAGGTTAGAGCATATACTTTGCAGACACCATGTCAAGTTCACACTCCTAGATTGATATTTAATGAAGATCAGCATAGTACTTTGGTAGTAAAGGATGACCAATCTTGCAACTAAAAAGGTGTTATATTGGCTTGACAAGTAGGGGCCCCAGTGATTAAATAAAAGAATTAATCAAGAAATATCCTTAGAGCATTAGTGCTCAATACCTTGTAAGGAAATAAAAATACTATGGACATTTTGAGAAATATTTGTCAAAAACTTATTCTATGATGCAAGATGTCTTTCATTAAATCCACTTCAATATCTCTATCTAAATCCTTTGCATCAATGCTGATTCCCATAGACTAGTTTTCTACCACAATAGGGGCTTATCCTTCTCCTTTTATTTGTACTTCTTTACCACATACATCTATTAATGGCTTGGTAGTACTCTTAAATGTATTTATTTCCTTAGATAATTCCTTTTTAATTCTTCATCATATAGCTTCCTAGTAGCAACATAGTCCCTGAAAATATGAGTTAAACAATCTTCAATTTGTTCCATTTTATCCTTGCTAAGTAGTGAGACTAAACTTAAAAAACTTGAGACCTCTCTACTAGAAATTGAATGTAAAATCCAAAAGACAACACTATCCTAAGGTGTGTCTCTCACTTCCATCAACTTTGGCTTGTTTAATTATAGATTCTAGAATTTAAATATGATTTTTTAAGTGTGGCACAACTAAACAACTTAGGTTATAGATTGGAGTTTCAAGATAGAAAAGTGAAGATCAATGATGCTTCTAGAAAGTTGATTGGTATTGGTGATCAATATAAAGGTAACCTATTATATTTTAATTCTAATTAAAATAAATGTCTATTTGCACAAATTATGTCTAATTCCTAGATTTTTTGTTCCTTTAGACAATTCCTTTTTAATTCTTTCTCCTATAGCTTCCTAGTAGTGACATAGTCCCTAAAAGTTTGAGGTAAACAATATTAATCTATTCCATTTTATCCTTGCTAAGTATTGATAATACACTTAGCAAACTTGAGACCTCTCCACTATAAACTAATTATACACTTCAAAAGATAACACTAACCTAAAGTGTGTCTCTCACTTCCATCAACTTTGGCTTGCTTGATTCTAGTTTTTAGGATTTAAATACAATTTGTTGAGTGTGGCACAACTAAACAACTTAGGTCATAGATTGGAGTATTACGATAGAAAAGTGAAGACAATGATGCTTCTAGAAAGTTGATTGGTACTAGTGATCAATCTAAAGGTAACCTATTATATTTGAATTCTATTGCAAATACATGTCTT
This sequence comes from Cupressus sempervirens, assembly GCA_028749045.1. Lineage (NCBI taxonomy): Eukaryota > Viridiplantae > Streptophyta > Pinopsida > Cupressales > Cupressaceae > Cupressus > Cupressus sempervirens. Next base: position 814,530,961 of record CM053793.1, read on the forward strand.
ATTTTAAAAACTTAAGCAAGAAATGAATATGTTTGGGTATGGTATAATTTTTTTGTCATGTTAAACTTTGATAATATGATTAAGATTAGTAAGAAGTAAAGAGTTAGAGGTTTAATAAGGTTAACAAAATGATTTGTAAGAAATCTAAGATGAGTAAAATTACAAAGTCAAGTTTTAAAAGTAAAATGTATTCATCTGAGGACATACTAGAGTAATTTTTTATAGATCTATGTGGTCTTATGAAAGTGTAAAGCTATTATGGTGATTGGTATTTCATTTTTTGTTGTTGATGACTTCTCTAAAATGATGTATCTAATGTTTTTGAAGGATAAATCTTATGCATTAAAAATTTCCAAATGGTATAAGGCAAGAGTTGAAAAGGAAAAAAAGAAGAAACTAAAATGCTTAAGATCTGATATAGGAGGTGAATTTATTTAGTATGAATTTACTATCTTCTACAATGAGAATGTAATCAAAATATAATTCTCTACAATGAGGACTCCAAAAATTAATGGAATTAATGAAAGAAGGAATGGATCTATGGTTGACTATCTTAGAACATTATTTATTAAGCAAAGAGTTATACAAAACATTTTGGAGAGAAATCATCAGTACTACTTTTGACACCCTTAATTGAGTACAACTGAAGAAAGATACAAAAAAACACCTTATGAACCATGGTATGGGCATAAACCTAATGATAGTTACTTCAAAATCTTTGGAGGTAGTTGTTACATACTAAATGATGTTAGGAATTGAATATTTTATTAAAAAGAAGATGAAAGAATACTTCTAGGATACTCCACAAGAAGTAAGGAATATAATTGTTAGAATAAGGCTACTAACAAAATTATGGAAAGTGAAAATGTGAGGATTGTTGAGTTTGCATATAAGAATGAAGAGTAATTTAAAAGGGAACTTGAAGACTATCAAAGATTCATATATGTTTAGGAAGGATTTCTTGTAACCTTAACCAAGCTACATCGAGTTGAAACTAAGTAATCTATTATTCCCTCAATAAATGAAGAAAGTGTTGAAAAACAAAGAATTGATCATGTCTTATAAAAGTATGTTAGGAGAAATCATCCATTGACCAAAAAATTGGGAATAAAGAGGTGGGAGTGATGAAAAGAAGTAAGTTGAGAGAAAATGCATGTTTGGAAATTTGAGCATATATTAGTTAAGGATGCACTATATAATGAAGACTAGATTCAAGCAATGAAGGAGGAGATAAACCATATTGAAAAGAATAATACTTGGAAATTGGTATTGAGGGATAAGGATAAATAAGTTATTTGTACTAAATATGTTATTTGTACTAAATACATTTTTATGAATAAGATGAGTGAGAATGGAGAAGTGAAAAGGAAAAAATCAAGGCCAACATGCAATGGATATGCTCAAGAGGACAATTGATTATGGTGAGGCATTTTCTCTTGTTGCTAGACTAGAAGGTGTGAGAATTTTACTTGAATACACTAATTTAAAAAGATTCAAGATTTATCAAATGGATGCTAAGTCTATATTTCTTAATGGCATACTAGAAGAAGAGGCATACATTGAAAAAATTGAGAGACTTGTTGACCAAGAAAAGAAGAACATGGTATGTAGAATGCATAAGGAAATGTATCATTTGAGAGAGGCACCTTGAGCATGATATGAAAGACTCCGATCTTATCTAATAAGGATTATTTCAGTAGAACTAGTGAGAACAATAATCTATACTTGAAAATCAAATCTAAAGATAAGGTATTATTGGTTAAAATATGTGTTGACGATATCATATTTGGAGGTAATAAGTTGATGTACATATCATTTGTTGATGAAATGGGAAAGAATTTTGTAATGTCAATGATTGGTGAGATCAAAATTTTCATTTTTTTACAAGTACAATAGACAAAAGATGGGATTTAAATTACACAATCAAAGTATATCAAGGAGATCATGAAAACTTTTGGGATGGAAGAATCAAGACCAGTTGGTATACCAATGATAACTAAATGCAAATTATCAATAATGGCTTGTAAAGATCAATGAGTGGAAAGCTACAGTATGTGGTAAATAGTAGACCTGATATTGCTCATTTTGTTGGTATAATAGTGGCAAGATTTTCTTCTAATCCTAAAGAAACACATATGACTAATGTGAAGAGAATCTTTAGATACTAAAAGGAACTGAAGATTATGGATTATGTTATATAGAGAATGGCCATTTTGGTTTCAAAGTGTTAGAATAAGAAAATTATCAAGTGCCAAGAATTAGTGGTATAGTCTATATTGATTGAACCTTGTTGTATAGACCAAGTTATCAAGGAAGATAATATACTAACTGAGTAAATTACTTATGACTAAGTGAATAACCTTAACTGAGATGAAATGAAGACCAAACTAGTTATTATAAACCAACTAAGTATGAAGACATTAATTGCATACCTAAAATGAAAGATTGAAGGTATATATCAAATTTGGTGATTCATTTGCATTCACCAAGAGATCAAAGAACTCATGAGAACATTTCTAGGTGATCAAAAAGATTTTAGTGACTAGATAAAATAATCCTAGTAGATTATCAACAAATTTGTGAAGAAAAGTAAGTATCATTCTCAGTGCCAAGTTAAAATATTAAGTAAATATATTTGTGAAAGATTTGTTTAAAACCCTAGTATGAGATGGCATCTAGAAGTGAAATGGTGAAGGATAGTAGTGCTTAAATCATTAGGAATGATCAAATTCCTCCACCAAACTTTAGAAATTCAATTAATGTTGATAACAGTATTGATGATATTGGCATGTTATCATCATTTCCACCTATAGTCTTGAATATGCAAGACCTAAGATCATGCTATAGAGAAATTGGAGAATTTGAAATAAGGCTAGCTTATGAGAAGCTACACATGAATGGAAACCTAAAAGACATATACAAGATTATATAAAACAAAGAGCTTACCCATGCTCTAGGATTTTTGAAAGTTTTCAAGATTGAATGGATTAAGATCATGCTCAGCTAAGTTGATGACATGAAAATTTGGTTGGAAGCTGGGCTGATCAAAATTAACAAAGAAATCATTCATAATGTAACTAGGTACCCTACATTAGACTGAGCAAAGAACATAAAGAGTAGAGCAAGGAACAAGATTGAAAATCTAACCAAGGTGTAGTGGAATGGTTGTGGCATGTCAATTGATGGCATCAAGGATCCATTAATTGAGTTTTCTATTTGTGTGATTGCAAACAAATTCTATCAATCAAGTAGACTGAACAATATGCCCTATGTTGCAATTGATTTAGGTTTAAAAATAGTGAAGAAGGATCATTCATATGATCTTTAGCTATAGTTGTACCATCTTATAGAGAACCTAGAGGTAGTGAGAAAAGAAAAGAACACCTCTTATAAGTTTGGTTCCCTACTAGTTTGTATATTTTTCTAAGTACAAAATTATTTTCCTATCATTGGAATAGTTGCATGGAATAGGAATAGGAGTGCTATCGATCAACTAAAAGACCTAATAAATAGTTTGGGAGAGAGTTTTGAGGAAGTGTTGGATAACTATTTTGAAGAATTCAAAGTCAAAATGAAGAACAAAATGAGAATTCCAAAATTAGTTTTAGAAAAATATTGTGATGAAGTATGTTTTATTATGAACATAGGTTTTTTGTATGAATAGGTAGTATTATTGAGGGTAGAATGGCCAAGGCCAATGCCCTATGAAGTAACTATAGATGATGTAACTGTAGCAGTTACTACACTTTGATTAGAAGATAAAGATTCTAGTGTCAAGTAGTTTGGCACATATGAGATTGTTATTGTTAAGCTGACTCTTAAATATGGCACACCTAAGGTAGGAAAGCAAAGGAAAAGAAAAGTTATTGAGACTAGAAAGAAAAAACAAGGAAAAGGTTCTAGAAAACCCACAAAGGTCAAGGAAGGAAAAGGAAAGGAGCTTGTAGTTTGTTAGATTGTGGTGATTGATCAGGAAAGTACTGTTATAACCCTAAAGCGGTTTAATACTTGTACAAAAGGGCTTAGGGTTGGGTATTTTTCATATGTTGTCATACAAAATTGGTTCTTGTGGCGGTATTGAGCTGTAAGGGATTACGGATTGTAATTAGGTTGTAATCACTGGATTGTAATAAGATCGGACTTGTTGTTTGGTGGATGTAGCCCAGGGATTGGGTGAACCACGTTAAATCTTGGTGCCTTGTGTTCATTTCTGTGTGTTCTATTATTTTCTGTTATTGGTTATATTTGCATGTAGTTTTTATTTCTGTCCGTGGTTTATCCTAACAAGTGGTATCAGAGCAAGGTTGTCTTTCAGTTATCCTGTGCAGGAAAGTCTCATGGTTAAGTGTGAGTCTCACAGTTGAGTGGGAGCAATGGAAGATGAGGGTAAGTTGAGGGTTGATAGGTTTAATGGGTAGAACTTCCAGTTATGGAAGATGAAAATGGAAGACTATTTATATCAGAAGGATTTATGGAAGCCGTTGGAAGGAAAAGCCAAGAATCAGGGAACTATGTCAGAGGTTGAATGGGATCTTTTGGACAGAAAGGCACTCGAAAGCATTTGGTTATGCTTGGCACCATCGGTGGCATTTAATATTACTAAAGCAAAGACGACAGAAGATTTGATGAAAACCCTAGCAACACTGTATGAAAAGCTCTCCGCTTCAAATAAGGTATTTCTCATGAAGCGTTTATTTAATATGAAAATGGTAGAAGGTGGATCTGTTGCAGATCATTTAAATGAGTTTAATACTATTACTAGTCAATTATCTTCTGTGGGTACCAATTTTGATGAAGAAATTAGGGCTCTCTTGATTTTGTGTTCTTTGCCTGAAAACTAGAATGGTTTGGTAATGGCAGTGAGTAATTTTGTTCCTGGATCTAGTACCCTAAAATATGATGATGTGATCGGTGTTATTTTAAGTGAGGAAACTCATAGAAAATCCTTAGGTGGATCTACATCAGGAAGTGCTTTAAATGCACAAAGCAGGGGTAGAACAACTGAAAGAGGAAGTAACTCTGGAAATCATGGGAAATCAAGAGAAAAGTCAAAGGGGAGGAGGTCTCAATCAAGAGGACCAAATGATTGCTGGTACTGTGGGAAACTAGGGCACAAAAAGAAAGATTGCTGAAATTGAAAGAAAAATGAAGGAGATAAATCAGATGGAGACAAGGAGGCAAATATGGTAAGTAACAAATCCGAAGAGGATGATTTGCTTCTGTCTTTAGAGAGTGTTGATGATTCATGGGTTTTAAATTCTGGTGCTTCATTTCATGCTACACCTCATAGAGGTTATTTCATTGATTATGTCCAAGGGGATTTTGGGCTTGTTTATTTGGGGGATAATGAACCCTGTCAGATTGTCGGAAAGGGAAAAATTAAGATTAAGTTGCAGAATGGGAATCATTGGCTACTACATGAGGTAAGACATGTTCCAAAACTAAGTAGAAATTTAATTTTAGTAGGGCAACTCGATGATGAGGGTTGTGTAGTTACTTTTAATGATAAAAATTGGAAGGTTTCAAAAGGTTCCCTTGTAGTAGCAAAAGGTGTGAAAGTAGGCACCTTATATCTTTGTACAGGTCATATTGTTCCTTCTACTTTGATTGTTTCAGAGAAAAATGAATATTTAGGAACAATTACTGCAGTTGAATAGGGAGAACAAATAGCTGTTGTAGATTCTGATACAGCGCTGTGGCACAATAGACTTGGGCACATGAGTGAGAAAGGTATGAAAGTACTTCATTCAAGGAAAGTTTTACCAAGTCTAAAATGTGTGAATATGGATTTCTGTGAAAGTTGTGTGTATGGAAAACAAAAGAGAGTGAGTTTTGCAAAGACATGGAAGGAAAACAAAAAGGAGAAATTAGAGCTTGTGCATACAGATGTATGGGGACCAGTCCAAGTATCTTCCCTTGGTGGCTCTCATTATTATGTTACATTTATTGATGATGCAACTAGAAAAGTATGGGTTTATTTCCTTAGACAGAAATCTGATGTATTTCAAACTTTTAAGAAATGGAAATGCTTGGTTAAATATGAGACTGGTAAGAAATTAAAATGTCTCAGATATGATAATGGTGGTGAGTATTGCAGTCATGAATTTGAATATTATTTCTCCACTAATGGTATTCGTAGAAAAAAAATTGTTCCAAGGACTCCACAGGAAAATGGAGTGGTTGAACGCATGAACAGGACTATAATGGAGCGTGCAAGGAGCATGAGGTTGCATGCTGGGTTGCCCTTACACATGTAGGTGGAGGCTATCAATACTATAGTATATTTGATTAATAGAGGTCCCTCTACTCCTTTGGGCTATGGTATTCCAGAGGAAGCATGGACTGGTAAGAAGGTGAGTTATTCTTTTCTCAAGACCTTCGATTGTGAAGCTTTTGCTCATATAGATTCTAAAAATAGAACCAAGCTAGAAGCTAAATCAAAGAAATGTGTCTTTTTTGGATATGGTATTAATGAATTTGGTTATAGGCTTTGGGATTTTGAGAATCTTAAAATTATTAGAAGTCAGGATGTCATATTCAATGAGAAAGTGTTGTACAAAGATCTGTTGCAGCAACATGAGAAGAAAGAAGATGATTATGTAGTGCTGGATGATACTCCAAAAGGTGATGTTCCAGCCATTCCTCATGATGTGCAACAACTGCAACAACAAATACCACACACACTAGTGAATGTTAGACGGTCAACAAGGCAAATTAAACCTCCACAAAGGTTTTCTCCCTCTTTGTATTCTATTTTACTTACTGATGTTGGTGAACCTGAAAGTTATGATGAAGTTGTGCAGGTGGATACTAAGATTCAGTGGGAGTCTGCAATGAAAGATGAAATGGACTCTTTGCTGAAAAATAAGACATGGGATTTGTGCAAGTTGCCTACAGGTAAAAAGGCTTTACAGAATAAATGGGTTTATAGGTTGAAAGAAGAGGAAGGAGGTAAGAAAATATTTAAGGCTAGGTTAGTTGTAAAAGGATTTGCACAGAAAAAGGGAATTGATTTTGATGAGATATTTTCTCCTGTTGTTAAAATGACTTCTATTTGTACTATTTTAAGTCTTATGGCTACTGAAGATTTGCATTTAGAGCAGATGGATGTTAAAACAACCTTTCTTCATGGTAATTTGGATGAAGAAATATATATGGCTTAGCCACAGGGTTTTGAGGTCAAAGGTAAGGAGAACTTAGTGTGCAAATTGAAGAAAAGTTTATATGGCTTGAAGCAAGCACCTCGGAAATGGTATCTGAAATTTGACAGTTTTATGCACGAGCATGGATATAATAGGTGTCATTCAGATTAATGTGTTTATTTTAAGAGGTTGGATGATGATAGCTACATTATTTTATGTTTATATGTTGATGATATGCTTGTAGCTGGGTCTAACATGGATCATATTAAGGGGCTGAAATGCCAATTAGCACATGCATTTTCTATGAAGGATTTGGGGGCAGCAAAAAAAATCCTTGGTATGAAGATTTGCAGAGATAGGAAGAATAGAACATTGACGCTATCTCAAGCTGATTATGTTGAGAAGGTGTTGCAATGTTTCTCTATGGAGAATGCTAAAGCTGTCAGCACACCTTTACCTGGTCATTTGAAATTGACTAAGGAGATGTGTCCCAAGACACAGGAAGAGGAGGGTAAGCTATCCAAGGTACCCTATGCTTCAGCTATAGGAAGTTTGATGTATTCTATGGTATGCACTAGGCCAGATATTGCACATTCAGTGGGAGTCATTAGCAAGTATATGAGTCATCCAGGATTTGAGCATTGGAATGCTATCAAGTGGATTCTCAGATATTTGAGAGGAACATCCAATAAGTGTTTACACTTTGGGGGATCTACTACTAATTTACAGGGCTATGTTGACTCAGATTTGGCTGAGGATATTGATACCAGGCAGAGTACTACAGGTTATGTCTTTACTGTTGGTGGGGCAGCCCTGAGCTGGGTTTCTAGGTTACAGAAGATTAATGCTCTCTCCACTATAGAGGCAGAGTATGTTGCTGCTACAGAGGCAGCCAAAGAGATGATATGGCTTCAGTTCTTCTTGGAAGAATTGGGACATCCTCAAAAGGATAATTATTTGTTCACAAATAGTCAGAGTGCCATTCATCTTGCTAAGAATTCAACTCTGCATTCTAAGACCAAACACATACAGTTGTGGTACCATTTCATTCGGTCAGTTTTGGAGGATGGATAGTTAAAGCTGGAGAAGATACATACCAATGACAATCTAGCAGATATGTTGACAAAGGTTGTAACAAGGGAGAAGTTGAACTCCTCTTCAGCTTCGGTTGGTCTTTTAGACTGAACATGAATAAAAGAACAGTAGAGTCCAGGATGGTTTGATCTAGTGGGAGCCCCATGTGGTAGTGGTATTGCTATAGGACTAGTCTCCAAGTGGGAGATTATTGTTGTGTGGAGCCTGATCAGTCCCCAAGTGGGAGATTGTTAGATTGTGGTGACTGATCAGGAGAGTACTATACAAAATTTTTTTTGGGTAGTAGCTGACATGGTAGCCAACATATTATGGCCGACATATGGCCGACATGTTATAACCCTAAAGTGGTTTAATACTTGTATAAAATGGCTTAGGGTTGGGTATTTTTCATATGTTGTGATACAAAATTGGTTCTTGCGGCAGTATTGAGCTGTAAGGGATTACAGATTGCAATCAGGTTGTAATCACTAGATTGTAATAAGATCAGACTTGCTATTTGGTGGACGTAGCCCAGGGATTGGGTGAACCATGTTAAATCTTGGTGCCTTGTGTTCATTTATGTGTGTTCTATTATTTTCTGTTATTGGTTATATTTGCATGTAGTTTTTATTTCTATCTATGGTTTATCCTAACATAGTTGTCATGCCAAGGGCTACTAGATAGAAAAAGGTTTTTGTTATAGAACCTAAGATGTAGGAAGATTTGAAGAAGGACATACATGAAATGATGAAAAATTAGAGGCCAAAGGGAAAAGGTGATCATCACTAGAAAAAGGACTACACAACCTCTTATTGAGATATTAACTAGAAGTCCATCCAAGAGGCGGAAACTAGCTAAAGTCCAAGCTAAGCCAAGGAGAAAGATGATAGTTGCACAAGAGGAGGAGGAAGATGATGAAAAAGAAAAATTTTGATGAAGTTAGAAAATTAAAAATTGTAAATAGACTCCCTCCAATGACTATGGATCAAGTATGTGTAAAATTGGTAGTATCAAAAAACATTATCGGATTCAAAGACATTGAATATGATTTTTTGAATATTGATGATCAAGTTAAGCTTGAAGGCACAATGATTGATATGCTAATCAAGTTTAGGAACACACTCCTAGAAATGGGAATTGTATTTCTAATGGGATTTTACAAAAGAGAGTGGATGCCAAGTGGAAATGGGCATTACCCATTGAAAATAAATAAAAGAGACAACATTGGCACAAGTTATGCTAGATTTAGGGAAGACACACATGTTTATAGCCCTTAAATATTTTGTTAAGAATTTTATGTTGAGGGATAGGGCATAAAAAGTTTTGAAGAATGAATCTCATGAAGTTAAGCAAGATAGAATTTGAGTATGGAAAGAAGAATGTGGAGTGCATACTCCATCTATAAAAATGGGGAAGGTTGAGATGCTATTGAATTCAAATATGAATATCCAAAAGAAATGGCCAAGATAACATAGGAGATTTAGCAACTTGTCAAAAGGTGTGAATAGAAAGAGACAATCACAATTGAAGATGACACTAACACCCCTCCACCTAATCCAAATATACTGACTAAAGAAGAAATTCAAGGCTTAAAGAATGACTTAAAAGAAAAATCTATACTAGCCCAGTTTTGTTACAAATAGTTGAATATCCAAAGCTTGAAGGCAAGAAGACTAATGTTGTTAATGTCACATCAATTACAGAGTATAAAAGTGCTATAAAACTTGGTAAAGCATTAATTGTATATACTTTGCCAACTTTTATTGAAATTTTGAAAAAGGAAACATATTTTGAGAAAGATTCTTGCACTAAATTGGTAGAGGATGAAGTTACATAGAAACAAAAAGAGGCAACTCAAGCTCTTATTCAACTACTAATTGCAAAGGCTACAGAACCAACAAATGTGATGCCCATGCAACAAGTGATTTGTACACTAGTGTAGTAGTCAAAGTTGAGATCAAGTGAAAATGGGAATAATTGTAGCTATCACTACCCAATGATACACCCTCACAATCTCAAGATATGACTCATGCAGGAGAGAAAGATGGCAAGTCAGTGAAGCTTGATGAGTTAATTGCATTAACTAAATATGATTTCGATAATCTTACATTAGAACAAATACAAAAATTTCAAACCTTGTTGAGTTGTAAGGCAAAACAAGAAAAACTAAGATTAGAGCAGAAGAGAAGATAGGTACTTCATCTATCAAATATTTTATAGATGCATCTGGAATCACACATATAAACAAGTAGCATAAAATTGTGGATCAACTAGTATATTTAGTTGATAGAATTTAGAAAAATATTATAGAGACCAATGAGAAGTTATTAAAATGGTATGAGAGAATAATGGACCATAAAGTGTTACAATAAGTTTCACAAGAACTTGTACAAAGAAAAGTTGAACTTTCTACATCTATTACATAGTTGGAAATGTTTTTGAAGACCATCAATTATTTATATTTGAAATTTTATGGTATATATTCCTTTACAACAAATACTACACACTCATTAGAGCTACTACATGCAAACATAAGAGCTAATGTTATCACATTGGAAAAAAATGCAAGTTCAAGCTCATTCTCTTATAGTCAACTGACATTTAGTCAAAAGAGGTTAGTCAAGCTAATGGCTAAAGATATATAGATTAGGCACAATTTGTTGAAGGATTTGAGCAAATAAACAAAAAAAATCCATGAAGCCCTTGAATACCTACATTTAGAAAACCTATGATAGAGAAGAAAAAGACAAGAAAAGGCAAGGGTTTTCTCTAAAAATATATAGATTGTATTCTTGGATAAAGAAAAGATGTAGATTATTACAAAAGATCAATCCTTATAAAAGGAGATCAAAACCTGAAAGGGTAACCTAAAAGGTAAAAATGTAAGAATTTGGCTTAGGCTAGAATTCACCCAAGAACTAAAGAACTCAACACAAGCACACAGTAGACCAAAATAGATAGAGTATGATCAGAATGATGATATTCATTCAATAAATGGTTGAGAGTACACTAGGAGCTCCTAAATATAAATGCCTTAGGAGAGATTCTAGAATGCATGGAAGTTAGCATCAAGATATGTCATACAACTAGGCACATGTCCACCATATATTGGTTATCCTCCATTGAGCACGAGATTAAGTGCGATGATGTGAGGATAAGCCTACAATGGTGTAGCATGCAAATTAGTAGTGTAGACAACATGTGCTAAATGAGGAGTGCAGATAACTGTGTTGTCAACATGATAACTTAGTGAATGATGCATACTCCTATGTTGTAGACACCATGTGCATAATTAGAGTTGTGTAACTAAATGAGAGTACACAAACTCCTAAGTGTCTCACCTAAAATAATAATAAAATAATGCAAAATAATTAAACAATGCATTAACCTAAGTAAACTTAAGTAAGTTTAATAAGTAAATACTTATTTAAACCAACACCCCCCCTTATCTGCAACTTAGGGGAATTTCCTTAAGCTTACGAAATCTAATATGAAATGCAGGATGGGTCTCGACTACTAGGCCATGTTAGGTACCCATGTACATAATGATATGCAATCTCCCATAAAGCGGGGAAAGAGGGAAAACCTCATGGGAAAAACCCTCCCCAAAAAAGAGAGATGAATAGGGATGCATGGATGGATGGAGTAATCAAGAACCCCCCATTATGACATACATCCAATATATACATAAGAGAATGATGAGAAGAGGAAGAGAGATAGGATAGGTTCCCCCCCAAAAGAAGAATGTTGACAAGTGACTGCTCTGATGAAGAAGCTGATCCAAGACTGTAGAATGGTGTTCCTCCCCTTAGGAAGAAAAAATGCGAAGGGTACAACTAAGATGCTTCCACTATGTGTGGAAAGAATCCCATGGATAAGTTATGTCTCTGAAACCTACTCAACTAGCTAAAGAACCTGTCTCAAAGAACTGTCTATCTCTGCAATTGATGAAGAACCTTGCTGCAACTGCTAATCATAAGTATCCACAATCACTTCAAGCTATGAGGATCAATCATGTAGAGAATGAACAAGAGAGTCTAATGGAACCTCATGACAACTAAAGAAGGAAATTCTCCATGAAGAAGAAGAGGCTGATCATGAATACTATCCCCCAAATCTATCACTGAACCTGTATCTAGAAGACTTGATTTACCCTATTGTTCTGGATGTATCACTATGGTGATATATGCATGCAGACTAAATTGATGAAGTGACCTCTCATAGGAACTATCAATAGAACCCCACATGTTTGAATCTATTGAAGCACTATCATTGAAATCACTATTAGTATCCACATAGTATGATTTGCGAAGAGGAGTAGAGGATAAGCTTAGAGAACTTTCCTCAAAATGTACATCTTTCTCCAAAAAGATCTGATGTGTCTCAGGATCTAGAAGTCTATATGCCTTCACACCATCTTCATAACCAATGAAAGTACAAGGCCAAGGTGTTTGTGCCTTACATCCCCTAGAAGATCTCTTTGACCATGCAGGACAACAAAAGACTCTAAAGTGTGTCACAATAGGTTTTCTGTTGCACCATGCCTCAAAAGGAGTTTTTCCATCTAAGGCTGGATGAGGAGAACGATTAAGAATGTGAGTGGCACTAAATATTGCTTCGACTTCTAATGATGGATCGAGAGACTTGGCATGAATCATGCAACTTTCCATAGACTTAAGAGTTTGGATCCTCAAAGCTGCAACATCTATCTTATGGAATGGTGCCAGAGTCTAAAGATCAATTCCCTCATGTCTACAAAAGTTCCTAAGTCTTTTGCTCACATCCATGCTATCATTGTCCATTCAAAGTACTTTGATGGCCTTTCTGGATTTCCATTCTACATGAGGCTTGAAGTCTAGAAATGTCTCCAACACTTCATTCTTGTTATGTAGAAAGTAGAACCAAGTGAACCTTGAAAAGTCATCAACTAAGGTAAGTATGTAGCGACCCTGTCTATTTGCAAAAGGACCTGCTAATACCATGTGAACCATTTGTAGAACACCAGTTGCTCTAGAAGACTTCCCTCTCTATAACTTCCCCTCTGAATGCATATCCACTGAATCTGTTGAACATTCACCCTTAGAAAAGTTGATTTGAGGTAGACCTTTCACCATGTGGTATGTGCAAAGTTGCTAAAGGTAGCGGTAGTCAAGATGACCATACCACTCATGCCATAATTGCTTGTTTGAATTTGATTGAGATAACAAGGCCTTTGAAGAAGACTTGGGCACAAAATCAAAGAAAGAGTACAACCTCTTGTGATCATTCACTTTCCCCACTACAACCAAGGAATTATCTTTAAGACTGTACACCTAAACTGAGTCTGGAAGGAACTCAACTCTATGTCCATCTCTGAGGTGAGTGATTTGGTAGATTGAGAGGAGATTTGAAATTAGGTTTTGAACATAGAAAACTTCTTGAAACTCTCCATTTTCCATCACCACGTTTCCTTTTCCTTCAACTTCCATTTTACTATCATTCCCCATGAAGATGTGCGGTACCTTTGAGTTAAGAAAAATCCTCCTTTCAAGAACCCATATGATATGAGGCACCTGAGTCAAATATCCATTCCTTTGAAGAGTTTGAATTAGCCATGAGTGCTTGCCATTTCCCTTTTGAATTTGATGAAGATCTTTTATCCTTGTAAGCATTAGGAAATGGAACATTATGTTTCTTCATGATGTTAGTCAACTCATCAATCTTTTTGAGATAACACTGATGCTCTTCATGACCCAATTTCTTGCAATAAGCACACTTCTTCTTCTCCTTATTTTTATTGTCCCCCTTCCTATTGGAATTTGAGGACTTGCCTTGTTGATTGGATTGTGGTGTTGTCTTTTCTGCATACTTTGATTTGTCCTTCTTCCATTTCTTCTTACCCTTTCCTTCATTTGAAGACTGTCTAGCTGAATTTTGAGAACCCTCATTGTTGGACACCAATGCTTTGGACTGAGGTGTTTTGAGAATCCCCATGGATTTCAACTTGTTTTCTTCATCATCCAACAATTTGGCATATTCATCAAAAGTGAGTTTCTTGTAGGCAAACCCTAAGGTAGTCTTTGAGGTGTTAAAAGAAGATACAAATGTGGAATACTCTGATGGTAGCTTTTTATGTATGAGATAGATCAATTTGTCATCTTTTATAGAACTCCCACAATCAGTAAGCTTTTTCCTTAATTCATTCACCTTGATGATGAAGTCTTGTATTGAGTTATATGACTTAGGATCTAAGGATACAAGCTCATCTTCGATTTTGAACACATCCTCTTTAGAAACTTTACCATAAAGGCATTCGAGGGTATCCAAAGCTTCCTTGGATGTATTGCATTTCTTTATTTGATACATGATTTTATTATCTATCCCCAAACATATATCACCTAGGGCTTTCCTATCCATTGCTACCCAATTTGAAATATCACTTGCAAAAACATTATCACCTACTAGTTTAGGAAGAGTACCATCTACATATTATGAAACTCCATTATGCATTAAGTGATACAACATTTTAATTGACCATGAAGTATAGTTATGAGGAGTTAATTTAGGAAACCTAAAGTTGCCCATAATGCAGAAAATGAAAGAAAAGTGCAAAAAAGAGAGAAAACAACACCAAGAATACCCCCCTTTTTCACTAAATCAAGAAAGCCCCCCAAAATAGATGCTTTGGGCACTTTATCAGTAATACAATTACAATGGGCCACTTGCCAATTTTAGCCTTCGTGGACTTCTGATTTTTCTTGTTACAACCTCTTAATAGAGTACAAATTTGAAACTTTACAATGTGCTACAATTCTAAAGCATTACAAAGAAAAGAAAGGTCCTATTGCTGAAAGTGACAATTTTTTCCACACAACCCTACAATCTAATGCAAGATCTAGAAAGTAGATGAAAAAATACACACTTTGAAAAAAAATGGAACTTGTTTTTGACTCTAGATGTGCTCGTAAAGAGCTTTTGAAGTTGCAAAATGTAGGATTATCCAGGTACAGTTGCCAAAAAATGTAATATCTAAACAATTCATGCACCAAAACTAGAAAATAGTTGCACCACTAAAAAATTTAAAAACTTCTATCCAATTTCAAAAAAAAAAATTGCACCTAATTTGAAGTCCAAATGTCTAAGTTATGACCTCTCGAAGTCGGACTACAAAAACCAAAATGAATTTGGAGAGGGGTTGCATCAGCAAATCAAGAGGTTAAATTTGACAGTCATATGACCATCTCAGTAGTTGTAATTTGGCCTATTTTGACGTCCAGACAGGCGTCAATTTTAAGGTTGTGGAATTGATGATGTCAGCAAAAATTTTGGCCCACTAATGACATGGCAGATAATGTGGCACCACTGGACCATATGGATCCATAAAAAATGTACAAAAATTGGCATGGCAGGGTGACTAGGTAGGTACGACTCTCTGTGTGTTTGTCTGCATCACTACTGACATGGTCAAGTAAGATGGTGACTTAGCGATGGTGGGCTAACTATATGCATAGTCTGCTAAGTGTGTAGCTATGTGGCACTGACTAGAGGCTTGCGTCAGTGTTGACCACATGTCCTCTATGAATAGAAGCAACAGTCACCATGTTTAACAAAAGCATTGCTAGAGGTTTTTTTGCGATTGCTAGATTTTTCTTTCGTGAAGCCAATTTTTCCAACGCACGCCGGATGTTGCAGCAGGTGCTAGAAAAATTGGATGATGACATCGGGTTATTCATTGGGACGCTAGACTATTTGTAATAGTCCCACATGCATGGGACGGGTAGATGAAGCACTTTTTAAATATAGCCTTCACCAACCTTTCAAACAAAGAACTTCCAACAGGGAGCTTTGTCCAGCAGGATTTGTGTGGCTGCCTTTGTAATCTACTCCTTCGCTAAACTATGGTTATTGCAGGGATGTAGAGAATTCTTGGTGTAGTACAGCCTGATTATTAAATGAGCTTGTTGAATTAATATTGTCTTGTGATATAATAAATAATATTCCACCACACAAAATAAAGGGCCAAGCTGGGGTGTCACTACCTGGTTCGATAAAAAAAAAAATTCTCTGACTGAACAAAAAATAATTCCAAAACTGAAATTCAAAAAATATCCAGTATTCTAGAGATGAATTAATTTAGATCTATAAATACAATAATCAGATCAATGAAATGGTCATACCTGAATTGCAAATCAAGGCCTCCGAGTTCTGATTTGCAAAAAAAAATTGCCTAACAATCAACTTTCACCCAACATAGGAAAATTTATAGTCGATCTTCATCGAATTGATGCTCTAGATGCAATGGTGAGGTCAGATTTGGTTCTAGACGCTCCCAATTTTTGTAGATCCTCTAAATTTGTGTCAAGGTGTTGAAGCATGAATGCTCTCAAATGGCTACATGTAGAGAATCTCCCTCAACTCTGATACCATGTAAGAATTTGGCTTAGGCCAGAATTCACCTAAGAACTAAAGAACTCAACACAAGAACATAGTAGACCAAAATAGATAGAGTATGATCAGAATGATGATATTCATTCAATAACTGGTTGAGAGTACACTAGGAGTGCCTAAATATAAAGGCCTTAGGAGAGCTTCTAGAATGCATAGAAGTCAGCATCATGATATGTCATACAACTAGGCACATGTCCACTAGATATGGGTTATCCTCCATTGAGCACAGGATTAAGTGTGATGATGTGAGGATAAGCCTACAATGGTGTAGCATGCAAATCAGTGGTGTAGACAACATGTGCTAAATGAGGAGTGTGGATAATTGTGTTGTCAACATGACAACTCAGTGAATGATGCATACTCCTGTGTTGTAGACACCATGTGCATAATTAGAGTTGCATAACTCAATGAGAGTACACAAACTCCTAAGTGTCTCACCTAAAATAATAATAAAATAATGCAAAATAATTAAATAATGCATTAACCTAAGTAAACTTAAGTATGTGTAATATAAGTAAATACTTATTTACACCAACAAAAAATTAAATTATTAAATAGAGAATGCAAAAGTGCATAAAGTGAAATCTTAAGAAGGGAGAAAAGGTAATTTAATTAATGAAATTAAATTAACCTTTTTCTTAACACCCCCTCTTAAGATGAGCAATGATATAGTTACAAACAATGTAGAAAGAGCAAGGAAACTACAATGCAATGTTGAAAGAAAACTTGGGTCCCAGCAACAAGGCCTAATAAGGTACCCAATCACAACCAAATCTCTATGAAATAGAGAATAGAGAAAACCTAGTGGGAAAGACTCTACTCCAAAAAGAGATAGTTGAAAACCTGACTAGATAGACAAGATTATAATTTTCATCAAATTAGGAGGCACACAAAGGCAAACAACTGAATTTGAAAATAAAAATGGCATAAAACATCAAATCCTAAAGAGTTGATCAATCAAACCAAGGAAGCATGAGATATAATAGAAGGACCCCACCTAATGTGGACAAGGGTGATGCGACAAGAAAATGGGAAAGTAGGCCAATAAATCCTTCAAAATAGAAAGAACCAAGAACATCAAGAGTGAGGAAGAGGTACAAAAACCTATAAAAGAATGTGTCTATTGGAAATATAGATAGAGTAACTAAGAGGGGGGGTGAATCAATTACAACAAAAACAAATCCATAGATCCCTTAGATGTCTTATAAACTTAGTTACTGTTGTCACTCGGTAGCCACATAGAAAAATGTTGTAACTTGGTAGATGTATGTTAACTTATTAAGCATTCACAAAGATTTAACATGCATGCATAAAAGATATAACATCAACACTAGAGACACTAGATTTAACATGGAAACCCAATATGGGAAAAACCACCAAGTAACTAGCTACCAATTTTCACTCTTCTAAAGTGAGACCTATTAGGAGCCAACCCTATTAAAGTTTACAAAAAACACTATTAGGTGTGACCTTGTTAGAGGATTTAATCACCCTGCTAGGAGTGGCCTTGCTAGAGGACTTAAGAATAATTCAATAGAACAATACACCTTGTTAGACTTAAAAAAATGGTTGTTAAACCAATTCTATTAAGAGACTTAGGAATCATTGTTACAATTATGAAAAAGTAACAATAAAGTGACCTAAATGAGATGCAACTGAACTTTGTTGTTATGGATATCTAGTCTACTTCACTAGATCCTCTTTGATCAAATACACCTTTTTTGCTCCTCAAGGATATCTGATCCTTCTTCAAAATTTTCTTATTCCTCTTCACACAATTAACTCACTTGCATGCTCACTCATTCTTGAAAAATTTAGAATTCACAACTTGACCTTTTATTTATACCTTACAAATTATCAAGTTCGCTCATTTAAAATTTGCAATTACCAATAATCATTACATCAGTCAACTACAAACATTACATTAAGCAATTAAAATTTATTTCCCAAAATAATGAAATCCTTCATTGGCTGACCTTGCTTGGTGAACACTGCTCCAAAAATGATTTCCAGTGTTAACCAACTAAAGCTCAGTAAACACTACAAATTCTAAAAAATCCTTTGGAGATTGAGTGAACTCGGTAAATACTAACTTTCCTTCGCTAACCTTGTGACCTTGGTAGAAAATGAATTCTACCACAAAATCCTTCAATGTCCAAGTGAGCTTGGTAGAAATTGTTTCCATAGTGTAACTTCTAAAAACACTCTATAGACTCTATAATTCACTTTGCTAACCATCTGAGCTTGTTAGACTCTATCTTTTGCTTTGCTAACCAACTGAGCTTGGTAGACTCTATCTAATAACTGATATGACATTTGTGTAACATCAAAGACAACACATAATTGCACAATTGTATCCAAAAGTGTCATCAACACATGATGGGGCTAATGTCATGGAAGGAACACTTAAAAAAAGAAAGAGGGTAGTAAAAGGAAAATACTATCCCCCCATGTCACTTTATAATGTAGTGTGAGTACAATAAGTCACAATGATGAGAAAGATCCTAAAAATGCAAGGAGTGGCACTTTATCTTAGTGCATTTGCATAAACATGCTTACAAATGATATTAAAAATGACCAAAAAGAGCACTAAGCTATTACAATAGATAGTATAGCCCAAAAGAAAAAATACCATGACATGAAAATGATCCCTAGACCTAAAACAACCAAGATATCCACCATAGTGAAATAAAGAAAAAACTATAATAGAAAGATCTTGAAGCAGAATCTGGAAGACAAACTAGCATTTTGGAAAAGAGTACTAAACAATCTTTCCAAAAAATAATATTTTCAAAAAATGGAGTTCATATGCTCAAGATATGCCCTCTAGAGTGAAAAATAAAAAATCCAAATTTGACTACCCAAATAGGCAACCAAACTACATCAAATCCAAAAGTTCCTATTCTATTTTCTTCGTCTTAGAACTAGCAATTTGGTGCTTCTTCCAGATCAAAAAATTACCTTTATATGCTCAAGATGTAGCCAAAAAAACAACAGTTTGTCAAAAGAGGACCTAAAGGGCAAACAAGGTGATGATGCAGTGCTGATGTTAGCATTTTATTGCTTTAAAATTGATGGCCTACTAGCTATCACAACAAAAAAAGACTATCATCTAGCATCCACATGGCAGTGGGCCCAAAAAGAGATGATTTGGTAGGTGTCAGATTTACCATATGGGTTGGGGGTGGGGGGGGGGGGGGGCGGTGGGGGGTGCAGAGGTGCCTGGAGGAGGTGTAGTACGGGTTGCACAACAATGGTCACAAGTGGTAGAGAAGAGGCAAAGGTGGTGTGTCAGCCATGGATAAGCGGTAGCCCAAGAAAACAAAGACCAGTAGGTAAAGGGAAAAAATAGTGATGCTAAAATAAATTGGTCATGCTGAGAAGTATTGTCAAGGCCAGAAAATGCCACTAGGGGCTGGAAAACATTGTTGGGCACTAGAAAATGTGTTTGTGGGCCAAAAAATGGCCTATAGCCGATTTTTTTATTTTTTATTTTTTTGAAAAAACTCACCTCAAAGTGCAAGCAAGAAGTCATATGGCCTTTTGGGAAAAAAATTTACCTCCCAGATCAAAGTTGTCCAAAATAGACAAACTTTATATGGAAATAGGGGTTTTGATGCCTTATGAATCCATTCGTGAGGTTTTTTTGGCCTCAAGCTACTTTGAAAATTAGTGACTCCCATATTTTCTCAAAAAACACTTGAAAAAATTCAAATCTAATCTATCAAACCCTCATTCTTCTTTTTCTCCAAATATCAAACAAGCTACAACAAATCTAGCTCTAATATCATGAAGGATTTGAGAAAATATACAAAATAAATTAACAAAGCACTCGAATACTTGCATGTAGAAAACTTGTCATAGAGAAGAAAGATACAAGAAGAGGCAAGATTTTTCTCTAAAAATATGCAAATTGTATTCTTAGATAAAGAAAATATGTAGATTATTACAAAAGATCAATCCTTATAAAAGGAGATCGAAACCCAAAAGGGTAACCTAAAAAGTTACAAAGGGTAACCTAAAAGGTGAAAACTATTTAATAATTACTAATTAATTATTAAATAGAGAATGTAGAAGTGCATAAAGTGAAATCTTAAGAAGGGAGAAAAAGTAATTTAATTAATGAAATGAAATTAACCATTTTCTCCAATAGTTGGCACTGATTCAACTTTAGTTAGTGTCATATATAGAGATAACTCAAAAGGTAATCTCTATTTCTAGAGATATTTTGAAGAAAACAATGCATTTTTTACATATTGCAGGCTTCATTGATCTAGCTGCCAAGCTAGAGATTCAATTTAAAATTTTACAAAAAGTACAAGAGAGATGGAATAAAGGCTATGCCAATATTGTGGCAAATCATTAACAATTCTTTAATAAGTATTAGCTAACCCTAATAGCTAATACTTATAAAGATAAGGGGGAATGAAGATAAGAAAATATGAGGAATGAAGACGAATGAGAAAAGAAAAAAAGGGGGAATGAAGATAATAAATGATGAGGAATGAAGATGATATATGACGATATGAAAGAATATGACAAGGAGAGTCAATTTGTAGATGAAAGATAAGATATCAAATCACATTATGGTCTTAGGGGGAGTACTCATTTATGAATGAAATAATTTCATTAAAAAAGTGTTTTTGCCACTAATGTCAAAGGAGGATATTTTTGATCTCTAAGCCTATGTTGTTGATTAGTGTCCAAACACTTAATTATTTCCTAGGAAAGATTACAAGGTCATCACTATGATCATGTTATCTAGTAAAGGCTAAGCATACAATGCTTATATTGAGTAGAATAGTGATTGTCGAGTATTCGATAACAACTGAGTAGATGAATGAGATGAACAAAATAGTAGAGACCGAGCATGTTGAATAGTTATTAAGTTTTGAGTAAACAATTATATAGAAGTTGAGTAACAACATGAAGGTGTTTACATGACTGAGCATCAAAACACTCAAGTGCTGAGTAGTTTAGTTTTGATATATAAGTTTGTAATGACACAAACACATATGTAAACTATTTTGGCTAACTTTTCTATGATATTCAATATTTGAAGAGCCAAAAAAGATGTTGATTAAATATCATTGCAGAAGGTAATGACCTGAATGCATGCAACTCAATCGATTAGAAAATGAGATTGAAATGACAAAAGATGATGAAGTGCAAGATCTAGAACTGTAATTTGACATCTATTTAAGGAAGATTTTAACCCTAGAATCAATGTGGTATTTTTTTAAAATTGCAATAAAGGAAGACATCAAGAACATGAATTTAGATCAAATTAAAATGATACAAGAAGAAAGGTATCTAAATTCCAAGGTCACTTCTACAATTTTCAAAAGTATGGACATAGAGCTCATGATTGTTGACTTAAGAAAAATTCAAACTGGTTACCTAAAAAATAAGCTCTAATACCAATTTTTGCAATAAGTATATAAGAAACAAGATACTAAGAGGGGGGGGGGTGGGGGGGGGGGGTGGAATTAGGATCTTAAACTTTTATCTTAAAAATCAATTTAATGCATTCATACCTAATTTATCTCACATATCTATCATAAAAATTGAAATGCTCAAACATATTTATGAAATACTTTTCATCCATAAAAAATTCAAGAATGGATATGATTGATGTGAAGAGAATCTTTAGATATCTAAAAACAAACTAAAGATTATGGTTTATGGATTATGGTATATAAAGAATGGAAATTTTGGTTTGGAAGTACATACTAATACTTATTGGGCTGGCAATGTGGATAATAGAAAAAGCACAAGTGGATGATCTTTGTTTCTAGGAGAAAGACTAGTGGTATGGATAAGTTAAAAGAAATTTGTACTTCAAAATATACTATTGAAGTTGAGTATGTTGCTACTTTAATCAATTGTTCAAATATTGTGTAGATCAAACACTTACTTGAAGGAATGCTAGAGGAGTAAATGGTCCAGTGACAATTTTTTGTAACAATACCAGTGCTATAAACATTTCAAAGAATCTGGCGATGCATTCTAAGACAAGGTACATATAAATCAAGTATCACTACTTCAGAGAAAATTTTCATGAGAAGCAAGTGAAGATGGAGTGTGTGAACTCTAAAGAGAAAATTGTTGATATCTTCACAAACCCAAATGTTACCTAAGGATATTTTATGTAAGAGGTTAACTAGGGGTTATTCACCTATCTAATGTTTAATAGAGGAACATGCATGTCATATCAATTATGTTTTATCAGTACACATGCACACGCACACACATGCACACACACACACACACACACACACACACATAGATTTGATGTTAATATTCATTCTTTAGGAGATGCCTAAAGTTTTATAGAAGGTGAAAGCTATAAGGAAATGGATATAATGAGTACAAGAAAGGTATAAAGTATAGTTCTACAAAAAAATAGTTTAAGTTTTGAGACACTTTTGGAGATACCTTTCGTATTGTGTCTATGGGGGTGGGGGGGGTGAATGAGAAAAGAAGGAGATGAAGAGATCAACATGTAAGTGGGAGAAGAGAAAAAGAAATGGATATGAATACTACAAAGTGAATGAGAAGAGTTAAACAAAGAATACATATTGAAGAAAGAAGAAGATGAAGCATAATCTAGGGGGGTGACTTAATAGAAAAATAAATGTGTTGATTTTTATTGCTAAGGAAGAATACAATTTATGATGTTTATTGTTGACCAACATTGGATGGTATATTTTAGATATGTTTCCATTAATGCTAAAGGGGGATATTGTTACTAAAACAAATATTGCTATGCAATCTAATGTTGATGATGACCAAGGTTAGCAAACCAAGAATTGAAAGGAATGTAAAATAATTGGATCAATTGTTATTTTGTCATTAATAAGATTATTGACTTTACTAATTATGCAAGTTTCTAAATCATCAAAAGAATGTGGCTTTAGAAAAGAAAAGGATGTAAAAGTTAAAAGATAAAATGATGAAGTAGTGTTAAGTGTTTTAGTTGTTAGAAGCAATAGTCCACCAAGATAACTAAGAAGGGGTGGGGTGAATCAATTATCCAATAATTAAAATATGTATCAATGTTAAACAATCTTAACTATTCAATCAGAGTAAACAACAACCATACAAAGATGCACATATACAATTGAACTAGATATGTTAACTAGGGAAACCCTTGATCAGAGAGAAAACCCTAGTGGGAATGATGCCCACAAGATTATGTACTAATATAAATATTCCTTGTTAGATGATGTACCATGTTAGGAGTCTATTACAACATATAGTACATATAAATATTCATTGTTAGATGATGGACCATATTAGGAGTCTATTACAACATATAGTACATATGAGTCCCTATTAGGTGACTTTAAATCCTTGTTAGAAGATTCCAACCCTATTAGGGGTTGTAGAAGATAGAAGCACCCACTATCCAAAAAAATTCTAGGGAAAGATTACCGAACTCACTATCCAACTAGTCTCTCAACTATTCCTTGTAGAATAATGGTATGTACTAAACTTTAACTTCTTTCTTCTATCCTGTCAACTAGTCCAATCATTGTTAGACCTTGTAGACTAGGTCACTGTTAGACCTTGTAGACCTTATACACAATAAAACCTTGGTAATGAAGATTTCTTCACTTTCTTTTTTCTCCGCTTAACTTCACATTCCTCTCTTTATGTTTCTTACAATAATTCCCATTAATCCATATATGATAAAGGAAAATTTTCTTCCTTTATATTGAATCCATAAAATAATTCCCTATGTTGGTGGTTATACCTTCTTAATTAATTATTATAGGACCACATTAAGAACATGTTACACTTAGCAATAACATTAATCTTTTTCCTTATAACTCAAATAAATTTTTGTACATGTAATATTATGATGAGTGAGCTTAGCCACATCATCATGTCTTATGCATGTGTTTATCTTTAGCTTCTCATAATAATAAATTTGCTAAGAGATATATAACAAGTTTACCAGAACATGCCTCTGTAAACTCTATCTCAAAATAGTCTTCATTGAAACTTTCATAACTTCTTCCAGACTTAATATCTTATGCTTCTGAGGTTAGCTGCATATACTAGACATATATTATAATCTCCCTTTAACCTCACTAGTGAAAGTACTCGATGATCTATCCATACCAACTTGAACTTTACTGTTGTTCTTTTGTCAAATACCATAGAGAACTATTATGTTGACATCAATGAAAAATGCAGCCATGAATGTAACATACCATCAAGATAATGATCTAATTATGTTTCTACAATACTCCCTCATAGAAATAACATTAGCATTCATGCTTTCAACATTAGTTTCAATAGACAATTGATGAATCAGTCTTTGACAAGGTAAGATTGGTTTGATTGTTTTACAATATTTGATGAAGAGTTAGAAAGATGTACATGTAAGATATATTTATTAGTATGAAATGTATGAATTTTTGAAGTGAGAAAAAAGGGAATAAATGTGTGCCACTAAGCTAGAAATGGTGGTTGATAAGAAAAGAAATTGATCGGTGAAAGTGTATTGAGAATAAGTTTGTGAACTAAGTTTGTAAGCATAATCAAGAGAGATAGTGTTAACCAAGTGAACAATATTAACTTAGAATATGATTTTATTTTGTATTAAAGGAAGAACACAACTCGTTGAAGGGGAAAAATTTTCTTAAATCAATTGTGGGATGACTTCAAGTGTAAATCTATATTTTTTAGAAGATTATATAGATTGAAACAAGTTTGTTAGCAAAATATACAAAAGAAATTGGTTAGGTAAGATCCAATGGAAGATATTCAAGGAAGGTTCATGATCCAAGAAAAGTTCAAGTTCCAAGGTGAATCATAATTGGTACGATGCTTAAAATAGTTTACCTAGTGTCAGATACATTGTATGAAGTATGATATGTGATCAAATAGATTAGAGGATTTAACAAAAAAACTAATGAAGCAGATTAAGCAGCAAAATAATATCTATGTAGAGGATGAGGAAGTAACTAATAATTCCTAATAGAATACAAAGAATATAAGTGTATACTGAGTAGAGGAAAGTGTGAATCAAGTGATAGAAAGAGTTGAATGAAAGTGTGTATTATGAAATAAGGTTGTAAATCATAGATAAAGTATGATGACATTATGGTTTTTAATATATATATATATATATATATATATATATATATATATATATATATATATATATATATATATATATCTATATATATATATTTAAAGGATATTTTTCCCATAGATCTACAAAATATGGACAAGGAGGGAGCAATTCAAAAAATCTAGAGAAAAAAGAGAGGGACAATAGTGAGTGTATTAACATACTTCCCAAACTCAATTGATAATATCGAAATAGTCTTAGATTGCAAAAAATAGAAAAAGGATTTTATTTAAAGGAGCTTCCTAGGATAAATCCTAGTTTAGGAATCAACCTTCAAATTGAAAGAATTGAATTGAAAAATTAATGTGTATTAATGTATAAGAAATGTTAGATCTAAGAATTGAATACCTTATGCCTTATTTATACAATTCTCTTTGAATGTGTACACAAGGGTTTATCTAATAACATGACATCACACAATCTAAGAGGAAAATCATGTGAACACATATCTGTATGAATGTTGTTGAAGCTTAACACAATGCTAGATTTGAAGAAGTGCCCCTTGAATGTTTGAAAACTTGATTGTTTGATTGTATTGATTGACTTCTTAATCTATGTTCAAATGATGGGGTGGTGAATTTCTTTTGTACCTCTCCCTAGTGTTGAGAAAATATCTTAAACTTTCCTATACAAAAACTATATTTAATTATTATTGATAATATGTAGCCATATTAGTATTAATAAAATTCCAAGGTATACAAATGATAAGGATATAAGTGATTGTAAAAAAGCATAATAATTACATTCATAAAATGCTAAGGATAAAAGAGATTGTAAAGGGTAGAGAATGTTGATACTAAACTATAACAGATCAATTCTTTCCCTAAAATTTCAAACTATTATAAAAAAGTAAGCTTCTATCTTGTCCCAGTTTAACAACTAAAAATTAAGAGCTAAAAGTGATTTAATTACATTTCATAAAAGTGGGTTAGATCAAAAGAAATATATTCTTATCAGATTTGTATGAGGCTTAATCCTAGAAAGATGCTTAAAATGTTCTTGATCCAGTTTTTTATCCTTA
Organism: Cupressus sempervirens; assembly: GCA_028749045.1. Taxonomy (NCBI): domain Eukaryota; kingdom Viridiplantae; phylum Streptophyta; class Pinopsida; order Cupressales; family Cupressaceae; genus Cupressus; species Cupressus sempervirens. The sequence continues at coordinate 814,557,773 of CM053793.1, forward strand.
TGTTCTTTTGGGTAAGTAAAGTTTCACTTATAATTTACAATTAGAAGATAGTTGGTTAGAGCACTAACTTCTCTAGTATATTAATAGTTTACTCTCTTATGTTAATTAGAAAGATTCAAGTTTGTTTAATCTTACATAGAATGATAAGATAAATAATATTAAATTATGCTCTAGAAATTGCATGGATATTATTAGAAATAATAGTCCATGTGGAAGATGTAGTTTTTTGGTTTGTAATCTGTGTGCAAGAATCTTTGTAAAAGGCATAATTATCTTAGGAATAATTCCTTGATTTATAGGCTCACTCAAGAGATTAAATTTTTCCTCCAAAATAGAATCTTTACATAGGAAAGAATACCCAAGGTGGATAAAAATTAAGCTATGATGTAACTATTGTAATAAATTGTCTCTTTTTAGCCCCTAGGGAATTTGTACCTACCACTTCAAGAAAGACTAAGGAAAATAAAGATTGAGCCTATGCCAAAATGTATTTGTAAATTATTATTTTAAAAGATGGAATGCATTCTTAAGACCCACTAATGGGCTATTGTACCTCTCGAATAGAAGTTTAGTCCTCAAATACATCGCAAGTTTTCTTCCCAATTCTTTTTCCTTTGATGTCCACACTTTGAACATGGACAACCATCGTAAATATATTGATATTAATCGACTATGGCCACTTGTAAAATTTATGGATGGAGTTGGCATTAGTTTTGAAAGTAAAATGAGGATGAAAAAGAGGTAAAGCTTGGAGAAGATAAGGAATATGTTTTCAAAAGAGGCATAAGATCACATGTTAAAAGATGAAGGTTTCTATTTTATGTTATTTATGCCTAAATAGTTTTGGAAATTATTTGTATTTTCTATTTTATCTCTTGCCTACATATTTAGCTTTTGAGTTGAAGGATACATATTTTATTTACATGTTGTTGAAGTGATAAAGTGTTTTCATAATTTAGAGAGGGAAGTTGTATTGATGTAACTCAATTGAAGGACTAATAAAAATATTGGATCACTTTTTGTGTAGATTTTTTTCCTAAAAGAGTATATGCACATTAATCTTGAGTAATGGTTTTCCTTTTATTTTTTAATCCATTTTCCTTAGTAATTAATTGCTCTATTTATTTGGTTGCATATTAATTATTACTAAAGTTTTTCATCCTATTTTTCAACACCTAGAATTTTTGGATTTGAATTTAGAAGCAACCAATATAATATTAAATCTTCTTCATCTACAAGATGGTTATTAAACAATTTAATTTTGGGCCCAAATTGTTTGGACTAAGTCATCCTAGGTGATGAGACCAAAATATGGTCTATTTTATCATTTCATTTTCAGTTGAATTTGCAAAATTTCTAAAAACTTTGATGTTTAGGAAAATGATGTTTATAATAATTTTAGACAAATGTGTGCATAATTACTTTCCAAGACTAAAATGAATATGCTATGAAATGATATGTCATTTGATTAAAAAATAGTGAGAAAGATGTTTTTCTTCCTTAGCTAGGTTGCGTAGTTCTCCTGTAGCAATGTGACATAGGGTAAACTAATTTAGATGACATATTTTGAATTATTCTTGATGTATGTTATTACTTTGGAGGCACTAATATTTTGCAGATTTAAAGGTAAATTCAACTTAGGTAAGAAAAGTCAAAAACTAGAGCAAACGGTGGTAAATTTCATTACTGACCTTCCAGATCACCAATGTTTCATCCATAACAACTAGTACCCATTTTCAAGAAAGTATGAGTCAAAATGGGAAATCTAGGGGTCATGAGCTCCTAAATTCATGTTCCATTTAGCACCAAAGTTAATACATCTCTTTTAATTTTCAATGCCATCCATTGTTTTGGTAATTGATGAAGTCTAAAATCTAGTAATTATGTTCCTAGTTTGTGCTTAAATAACTAAAAGTCTGTGTTCTAGAAGAAAAGAATTAATTAGTGGTTTTTAGTAGAAGAAAGAAGTTTTTTGAGTTTTGAGTACTGAATGTAATCTTGTTGTTTATTAGTATGTATGTTGACTATTTTTATGAATAAAAAGATCATTTTAGGTTTCCATCTTTGAGTAGTTCTACTTCACTTCTCTATGGGGCCCACATAGGGAGTGAACTAATTAATTAGCATAGGATTTACCTCCAGTTTGTAGAACTAGAGTAGACTCTATTATTCCTAAAACTATTGATAGTAGAATTAGTGGACTATTCTTGTAGCATAGGTAGTTGAAGTAGTTCTCAACTATACTGTCATGATTTGTTAAAATAGATTTGATTCTTAGCTTTAGTGTAGATTTCCTGTAGCATAAGCATTTAATTTTTTTTAGAATAATTCTTAAGTTGAGAGAAGTTTGAAGCATATACTTTGTAGACACCATTTCAAGTTTACATCCTTGGTTGATAAGTTAAATGAGTCCAAATAAGTTGGGTTAGAAACACACAGGATATCCAATCTTGGATTAAGCAGTCCATTATTATAGTATTTTGATCCCTTTCTTTGGAGAAGCATTTTGGCACTATTGTTAGGGATGGTGTTAATTATAACCAATCTTTGTAGTTGTAGTTTTATTCTTTGTAGAATAGAATTTATTATTAAAGAAGCATGCTATTCATAGAAGAAGAGACCACCTTGGGAGATTCCTTCCTTGTGTTAATCAGGAAGAACCATCTAATAATGTTCATCCTAAACTAGATGAACCCCAAGAGAGAACGATGAAGATGAACCTTTTGAAAATTTATTTGTTGATATTCAAGCTGAAATACCTTCTTCATCTTTAAAAGAATCCCTCCATTTGAATGAACTTTTTGTTGAGCCTGCATATCAAGATAATCCAAAAGCCCTTGTTATATATATCAAGAACCACCTCTTCCTCTAGGAATGGATATGCCTATCTTTCATTTTCCTATTCCACCATAGCAAGGGAATCAAAATTTGAAGAACATACCTATTGCTACCCTTCCAAAGTTCTATGGCCTTGTTACAGAAGACCCTGAAACCTTTCTCTTTGAGTTTGACATTCTCTATAGGAGCTATGACTACACAATTGATGCCCATAAGTTGAAATTGTTTCCCTCTACTTTGAAGGAGGCTACTCTAAGATGGTTCATGGGGTTGGGTGCAAATGTTGTAGCAAATTAGACTGAAATGAGTAATTTATTTCTCCAAAAATATAAATAATATTACAGAGGTCAAGATATTAAGGGGGATGACATTTTTAAAATGTCACAAAAGGAGGGTGAAATTTTGGAAGACTATGCTTCCAGATTCTTGTTCAATGTGTAGTGGAACACATAGCATAACTTAAATGAAGAATCTAAGGAGCATATTTTTTTGAGAGGTGTGTAAGAAGAAAGCAAGGAAGCCTTGGAGCTAATGGCTAGAGGATATTTTATATAAAGGACTTGGAATGAAATCAAGGAGATATGTCAAAACTATTCAAGAGCGACTGTGAAGAAAGGTAGAGGACTAAGGAGCCTACCACATAAGACCAATGGTGGGTCAGGAGTATCTAAGATGGAGTTATCTAACCTACTATCTAACTTCAAGAAAGATGTCATTAATGATGTCACTAATCAGTTGGATACCATGAAAGCCCTAAGGAAAAAGGATGAAGCTAATGCTATGCTAACTGAATTTTTCCCTCATTGTAGAGAAAGAAAGAATTGCACATGCAAGACCACTGTAGCTATGAATACATAGCCAATACCCACTGAGTTCAAAGTAATTAATGAGGATATAAGAGAAGTGATCTATGTTTCTCAAAGATGACCATTGGCTCGGAGATAAGGTATGCCTCAAGACCTTCTAAATAATTGTGTTTACAATAATAATTAGTGGCAAGGAACTATTCCTCCAAATTATGCCCCTCATGGACATAACTGGAACAATAATTGGCCCAATCAGCAAAAATAGTATAACCAAGCCTACCAACAACCACCTCAATATCCATAGAAAAATAATCAATGGCCTCAACAAAATAGCTAGTATCCTTAGTGGGGCCCTAACCAACAACCTATCTACCAGGGGAATTGGTAGCAACCACCTCAGTATGGGCCTAACCAATGACTTTAGCAGCAAACCTTGATGCCTCTACCTCTTGGAGCCAATGTTAGCCAATAGAAGCAACCACAACTTCCTACTGAACTAACACCAAATCCCAACAATAAGAAACAGGCTTATTCTTTGCAGATAAATGATATTCATCTAAACTCTGGAACCAAGTTGCCTCCACCTAAAGGACCTATAATAATTGAGGTCACTAAAACTAAAAATGTTCCAACAAATTAACCAATTGATGCCTCAATTCACCCACAAGAATTTTCTCCCCCATATCCACAAAGGTTAGTTCATGTAGCTCTATATAAACCAAATCCTCTAGAAATTGATCTCCTAGACCAACTTAAGCAAATGACTATCTAGATTCCCTTATTAGATACACTTCAGGATATTCCCCTTTACAATAAAGCTTTAAAAGAAGCATGTGTCAAGCAATCTAGTAGAAAAAAAAAAGATCCTCCTACTATCCATGTGTTGGGACAAATTTTTGATTTAATGTTGAGCAAAGCCCTCATGCCTAAGTATTCTAACCTAGGAAGTCCTATGGTTATCATACACATAAATGGCATCCAAATTTAGAATGTTTTGATTGATCTGGGAGTGTCAATTAATTTCATGACTAGAGAAGTCTTGTTTAGACTTAACATTATTGGATTAAGGGACACTCCTATAATACCTCAGTTAGAAGACATATCAATTATCAAGTTTGATGGTATGATAGAAGATATCAATGTAACCTTGGATTCCCTAGACTTTCCTTTAGACTTTGTTGTGATGTCACCTAGAGGAATCCTTGGAGGATATACATTAATCTTAGGAAGACCTTGGTTGGCTACTGTAGATGCATGTGTTGCATGTTGATTAGGAAAAATGATAATATCTAATGGTACCAAGACTAAAAAGTTAACTTTGTACTCTCATGCACAACCACAACTAGATCTTGACCAAGTTTCTTGGTCAGACCTTGGTGATGATCCTTCAAAATTTAATTCTATTCAATAGCTCATGATGCTTGAGAGAAACCCATTTGTTGTATCCCAAGAAGAAGATGATGTATTGGCTGTAATCCTAACTAATCAATATGATTTTGAGGAGTCTACTTCTATAGATCCTACTAGATCCTTACAAACTGTATTGCTTAAATGTGATATATCTTAATCTCTTATAGCACTTGATTATCTTCATACATTATTACCCCATGAAATTAAATCTCCATCAATAGTAGATGTTTTAAAGATAGATAAGGTAAAGAGAGTTGAGATTTCTATAGGAAAAGAGCTTAATATCAATAATGACCTTATTGCATCTCAAATGACAAGTCTCATTAAACTATTGCAAGATAGTCAGAAAGCCTTTGCGTGGGACTATACTGACATGAATGGCTTAGATCCTGGTCTTTGTACACATAGGATATTTATTAACTCAGAATGTAAGATAGTGAGACAACCTTAGAGGTGAGTAAACCCAACATTAAAAGATATAGTCAAAGTAGAGTTAAAAAAACTTCTTATAGCTAGATTTATCTATCCTATTTTTGATAGGTAGTGGGTGTCACCTCTAGTTATTGTTCCAAAGAAGGGAGGAAAATGGAGAGCATGTGTAGAGTAAAGGGAGCTTAATAAAGCCACTAAAAAGGATCACTTTCCTCTGCCATTTATTGATCTAGTACTGGATAACCTAGCAGGAAGGAGATATTTTTAATTTTTAGATGGTTTCAGTGGATATAATAAAATTTAGATCTCTCTAGAAGATCAAGATAAGACAATGTTCACCTATACATGGGGAAAATTTTCTTACTTTTTCTTACCATTTGGATTATGTAATGTACCTACAAATTTTCAACAAGTGATACTTAGCATATTTTATGACATAGCTAGTGATTGTGTTGAAATCTATATGGATGATTTCATGACTTATGGTGACACATTTGAACAAGTTCATGCCAACTTGTAGAAGGTGTTAAAAAGGTGTCAAGAATACAACCTTTCTCTTAATAGTGAGAAGTGCTATTTTATGATGGAAGAAGGAGTTGTTCTTGGTCACTACCTTTCCTCTTGTGGAATTCAAGAAGACCCTGCAAAGATTGTTGTAATTACTAATCTACCAATGCCAACCAAGAAAACAAATGTCAAAAGCTTTCTTGGACATGCCAGTTACTATAGGAGGTTCATCAAAAACTTTAGTAAGCTTGCTACCCCCTTGTACAACTTACTCAAGAATACAATTGAATTTGAGTGGACAAAAGACTACGAAGCAACATTCCAACAATTGAAGGATGTTTTGACTACAACACCTATTCTTAGAGGACTTGATTGGAAGATACCTTTTTAGATTCACACTGATGCATATAAAATTGCTTTAAGAGAAATTCTAGGACAAAAGGAACATATTTTTAAGCATGCCATTTACTATATTAGTAAGAATTTGCAAGGTGCTAAGCTGAATTATACTATCACTAAAAAATAATTGCTTGTTATTGTGTATGTACTTAATAAATTTTGACATTATATAACAAGCTATGAGGTTTTTGTCTCTACTGATCACTCTACTATAAAGTACTTGATGAACAAAGTTGCTATTTCTAGTAGATTAGGATGTTGGCTACTCCTCATGTAGGAGTTTAATATGAAGATAATAGATAAACTAGGTTGAGCCAATGTAGTAGAAAACTTTTTTATCATGACTTCAAGTACTTGATGATCCTATAGCCATAGCTGATAGCTTCCTTGATGAGCATCTATTCTCAATAGAAAGTTATAAGCCATGGTTTGTAGATATAGAAAATTACCTTGTTACAAGAAGAACACCACCACATTTTTCACCCAAGTAGTGTCATTTCTTGGTGGAAAAGAGTTTCAATTTCTTGTGGATAGCTAACTTGATGTTCTACACTAGACCAAATCAAGTAACTCACCAGTATGTGAGGAAAGATGAAACCTATGACATCTTGTAAGCATGTCATGATGAGCCATGTGGGGGTCATTTTGTAGCAAAAAGAACAACCTATAAGATTTTAACAATTGGATACTATTGGCCTACTCTCTACAAAGATGTAGAAAAGTATAGAAGGTGATGTGATTGATGATAATACATGGGAAGGCCCTATCACCCCTTTTGACAAGTGGGGTATTGTCTTTTTCAGTCCAATAGAACCCTCTTCTCATGGAAAATCATACATCTTAGTATTTATTGATTATGAAATTAAATGGGTTGAAGCACAAGCTATGAGATGTGCCAGAGATCACAAAGTAGAATATTTTCTATATGAATGCATATTCACTAGATTTAGAGTACCTAGAGAAATTATCACAAATTAAGGAGCTCAATTCAAATCCAACTTGATTGTAGAACTCATAAAGAAGCACATGATCCATCATGATACATCTTCCCCATACCATCCTTAAGCTAATGGTTAAGTAGAAATCACAAACAAAGAGATAGAAGTAATCCTCACCAAGATCATTTCTATTCACAAACAAGACTGGGTCACCTAACTTCTTGAAGTAATTTGGGCTTATAGGACTACATGGAAGAGCACCATTAGATTTTCCCCATTTGAATTACTTTATTGTAAATTTTCTTCCGTGCCTATAGATTTGAGCACAAAACTTTAAAAATTACTTTGGAATCAGATGTTGATCTTTCAAAAGCTCAAGAAGATAGGTTACTGCAGCTAAATGCCCTTGATGAATACCTCAAATCTTCCCTACACAATACTGAGATAATTCAATAGTAGTGAAATAAATGGCATGATAAGTTCATCCACGACAAGAAGTTTTCTATTGGAGATTGGGCCCTACTATACAATTCTTGTTATCAAAAAACTCTAGGAAAATTCAAAACCTATTGTCTTGGACCATATGAAATCTTTTATGTGTTTGATAATGGTGCAATGTAGCTCTCTACCATTGATCCTATTTTTTTTATACTACTTGTTAATGGGCACTTCTTAAAACTCTACCATAAGCCATCTAGTTGTGAAGAGTTCCTATAGAAATTCCACAAATCTATTGATCCTACAATTCCTGTAGCAACTGCAGATGAGTTTCTCACTTATTTGTTGTCCTCTCTCTAAGATCATTTCACTCATCAAACTACTTTCTTTGTGAAAGTATTTTCTCCAAAATAATTCCACCTCACTTCACTTTTTCTTGTCTTCCACCTCACCTCATCCTTCATCAACTTGCATGAAGGTATCATCTGACAACACAAATTACAAGGTTCATACACATACTCAAGTTCAAACCATTTCTTAATATGTTGTTCTATTTTTAGTTACCTTCACTAGTAATTGTAGGAGCTATTTCCTAATTTAATTGGGGCAAGGAGTATTATATTTCATTCATTTTTTGTGATTATTCAATGTTCATGCTATTCATTATGTTGCCACATGATAAAAATAACGATGTGATGTGACAATTACCTTTATGTTTGACATTTTTGCAATTTAGTAAGTATGAATTCAAGCTGAGCTACTTAATGCAAATTTAAGTGATCTTAAGTGCTAAAAATGTTAGTTTTTTAAAACAAGTACTATCACTTGTCTTCTCATCTTGTTGCAAGCTTTTCCATTTTTGAAATTACTCTCATAATTACTCTAGAGGAATAATGGGGGGTGATTTGAAAAGAAGAGAACCAACTAACCATTCAACATTATTGGGAGACCTAGTTTTCCTATGTATATTTCAAGCCAGGAGCTGGACAAATTACATGTTCAAAATATCTCCATGGAATGAGGAGCTTACCTTAGAATTTTTCTAGACACCGAGGGATGATTTTTCCATAGTCAGAGGAATAAGGGTTTCATTTTCACCCAAAATTGTAGCTAAGATAATATAATTGCCTCTACCAGGGGAGGAGTTTTCAAACACATTGGACCTAGTGTCAGCCAGAGTCTAGTTTATAGTGCACACAAACTTAGGGCTTTAGATAGGCTAGAAACAAGGTACAATCCACACATCTTTACTAGAACCATTTAAAAAATGTGCTATCTATATTGTGTGATATTTTACTTGTGAGGGGAGACATTCATATCTACATACCACACATTTCAAATTTTTGAGTTGCCTAAGACATGATGACTACCCTTTGAATGTTCATCATTTTATGTATCACATTTTGTTAAAAAGAGCCACTATAATGCAAAAAAGAACCCTAAAAGATATTTCATGCCACTATTTTACTAAGCTTATCATAGAAAAATCCCTTAGGGAACAACTTGGGATATCATGGGATGATTTTATTTCAAACAATGTGCACAACCCTATTAGGAAACTTATAAAGAAATCTGAAGAGGAAAGAAAACATCAGGAAAATCATGTAAAGCTAGCACTAGGTTCTTCCTCATCTAGACCCAAGAGGTCACAAAGAACCCCAATTTCTACTCTTGTGGCTTTTACCTCTGGGTTGGGTCCAACATCTAATAAGGCTAAAAGGAAAATTAAATTTTCCCTAAATACTGGGTCTCTTATAGTTCTTAGGGTTTATAAGAAGAAGAAAGGAAATATATAGGAAACATCTTCAAAACTTCTTGCATCTTTGAAGGCAATAGAAGTATCCCTTAGGCATAGAACTCAAAGGAGCCAATCATCTGTAAAACTCGAAGAGGGTGTGTCTTTTCAATCCCCTATGTCCAAAAATGTAACTATTGAAAAAGAGAAATCCTCTTCTTTTGACAAGGATAAGATCATCATTGAACATGGATCAAATGAAGAAAGTGTAGAATGTGTGCCTGTAGCAGTAGGAACATCCTCTATCCAGTCACCCATCATTTCCATAGATTTAGACAATGATGATAGTGTATCTATCAGAGTTTTAGACTTTCCTCCTATTCTTCAGAGGACAGAATTTCATGAAAAATATATTGGAATAAATTTGGAAATAGTTAACACTATTGCTGAATAGATTCTTTCAGAAGGACTTGATGCTTTAGCCTCTGTAGCTCAAAAAGTTGTTCCTCATGGTCCTTTACCTACATCACATGTTACTTACCATCCTAGTTCCACTATTTCATTTTTAAGCATTTTTTCATAGCTATCTAATTAGCTAATTCAGGAGAGGGAAGAATGTAAAATAGAGAGAGAGAGAGAGAGAGAGAGAGAGAGAGAGAGAGAGAGAGAGAGAGAGAGAGAGAGAGAGAGAGCTTCAAAAAAACCATCTTCAATCAAACTCAAGAATTGATTGAAAAGGATGTGGAGATTGAACAATTAAGTGGAAAACTTGCAAAAGTCGTTACTGTCATTCCTGAATTGATGTCTTGTTGCTCTCTTTCTTCTATTTTTGCTCTCTTTTTGAAAGAACAATTTGTCAATTATCAAATGACCTATGTAATGCAAGGTAAAAGTTTAACATTGAATACTCCTTAGGAATTCTTCCAAGCTTTTCATACTACCCCTGTAGCCATCAAAAATTTACTATGTGAACTCTTTTTAGATAACTTAGTAGTCCCTAACAATAGATATTGGAACCCTCTACTTTAATTGGGTGATATTCAACTTAGGGAATTGATATCTTGGATACAAAATAAAATTAGTGGAGAAAATTAGGCCTTCTAGTACAAAGAATTAGAGTACAAGATTCCACTTTTTATCAGGCCTGAAACCAAAGATGCCAAAACAATGTACTATGATTGGTTTAAAGTTGCTTAATCAAAATCTAAAAACTAGATTATTTCTTCTTTAAGGGAGATATCTTGTTAAGAATATAAAGCTATGGCAGAGACAAATCTTCCTACAACAAAGCTAGGAAATCAATGGCACTAGATAGGATTGAGTGAAGACCTCCAGAAGAAGGAACCTCATTCTCCATTGAATCTTATCATGGCTACTCAATGAGCACCTTGGCACATTAAGCTAGGGGATGAAAGGAAAAGCAATTGGATCCCTTTAACTTTTCATCCTTCACTATTATTGTCCCCATTGCTGCTAATAAGCAAGATTTATAAAAATTTGATATGATAGAAGAGCTTCACAAATGGGAAGTGTATAGGAAGAGTAAAGGCTTTTATTGGAACTATGATACATGAGGTAAAGGAAAGAGTGTTTCCTTAGATTTTAGGATGGTTGTGAGGGTAAAAAAATTCATGTTTCCTTGTGAAAAAGTCAAATTTTCGGTTGGGGGGAATGATTAGACTAGAATATGGTCTATTTGATCATTTCATTTTCAGTTGAATTTGCAAACTTTCTAAAAACTTTGATGTTTAAGAACATGATGTTTATGATAATTTCAAACAAATGTGTGCATAATTACTTTCCAAGACTAAAATGAATATGCTATGAAATGATATGTCAATTGATTACAAAATAGTGAGAATGATGTTTTTCTTCATTAGATAGGTTGGGTAGTTCTCTTACAACAATGTGAAATAGGGTAAACTAAATTAGATGACATATTTTTAATTTTTATTGATGTATGTTATTACTTTGGAGGCATTAATATTTTGCAGATTCAAAGGTAAAGTCAACTCAGCTAAGAAAATTTAGCAACTTGAGTAAATGGTGGTAAATTTCATTAATGACCTTCCACATCACCAACCATTTCATCCATAACAACTAGTACCTATTTTTAGGAAAGTAGGAGTCAAAGCAGAAAATCTAGGGGTTGTGAGCTCCTAAATTCATGTTCCATTTGGCACCAAAATTAATACATCTCTTGTACTATTCAATGCCATCCATTGATTCAATAGTTGATTAAGTCTAAAATCTAGGAATTATGTTCCTAGTTTGTTCTTAAATAACTAAAAGTCTTTGTTCTAGAAGAAGAGAATTAATTAGTGGTTTTTAGTAGAAGAAAGAAGTTTTCTAAGTTTTGAGTACTGAATGTAATCTTGTTTTTTATCAGTATGTATCTTTATTGTTGTTATGAATAAAAAGATCATTTTAGGTTTCCATCTTTGAGTAGTTATACTTCACTTGTCTGTGGGGGCCCACATTGGAAGTAGCATAGGATTTACCTTCAGTTTGTAGAACTAAAGTAGACTCTACTATTCCTATAGCCATTGATAGAAAAATTAGTGGACTATTCCTATAGCATATGCAGTTGAAGTAGTTCTTAGCTGTATTGTCTTGCATTGTTAAAAATAGATTTGATTCTCAACTTTAGCATAGATTTCCTATAGCATAATCATTTGAATTTCTATAGAATAATTCTTAAGTTGAGAGAAGTTTGAGGCATATAGTTTGTAGAGACCATTTCAAGTTTACGTCCTCAGTTGATAAATTAAATGAGTCCAAGAGTTGGGTTAGAAACACTCGGGATGTCCAATCTTGGATTAGGCAGTCCATTGCTATAGTATTTTGATCCCTTTCTTTGGCCAAGCACTAGGTGAAATGATCCTGCAATTAAATTGCTTAAGGTGATATAGTCTTAGGGTTATTTTTCCCAAGGTGACATAATCCTCTGAATATAGGCTACAATTAGAATTTGAGATCTAAAATGTTGTGTTGATGTCATGATTTTTGCTGGTGCAAGTTGGAATGAACAAAATAAGGTATGGAAGGGTATACATACAAAAATGAGGCCTACATGAAGAACAAATTATATATAAATGAAATTTATAATGCTACAATTATATATGTACATAACATATAAATATATTTTTAATAAAATATTTATTTATATAAAATAATGATATGTATTTAGAAATTTTTTGATAAAAAAAATAAAATCTTTTAACAAAAATATTATTTCATATCAATATTTAAGATTTTAATAAATTTATATACACATAATAGTTACTCATTTTATGTACATTATACTTATTATCAACCAAAAAGAAATAAAAATAAACTACAAACTATTAATCTTAAAAATATATGTTTGCAAAATTATAACATTTTCCTTTTATATTTTAATTATACATGAAAGACCTTAAATAAATAAATGTATTCTCCTTTGATGGAAAATCTTCTTTGACTTTGTCATTCAATCTTCAAATTTTAAAAGTGGCCAAATATATTATAACTCCACAAAGTTATGGAAACTTTGCATATTTATAGCTTTAATTTTAGGAGGACAAGTAGCCCAAATGAGTTAGAAAAAGTGAGGTGCATATACATGTTAAAATGTTATTTTTTCTTTCCTCATTTACAATTCTTTTGAGCTTCTTTTTTTTATTGTATCAACATTGCAATAAGAAAACATTAAAAAAATGAAAAAAATTCTAATTACTCTAAAAAATTCTATTTAATTGCTAATTAACAATAATAACTCATAAAATGATGCAATAGTACTTAGTTAGCCTACCCACAAATATCAATAATAAGAAAAAATAGACTCATAAATTTAACAAAAGACTATTTAAAAAACATACATATTTTGAACCAAATGAGTAAACTAAATGTAAAAGTAAAAAGCCCATGAAAAATCATCAATGTGATAGTTCTATCCACACATGCTTTTATTGGAAATAAATATATAAAAATATTACATCCCCATCCACACTATATCACCTTGGATTTTCTCATAGACAATGGAAGAAAATCTATTTTTTTTCTTTTCTTTTAACTAAAAATTCAATGGTGACACTAACATGCACCTCACCTTTTCTAACTCATTTGGGCTACTTGTCCTCCTAAAATTTGAGGTCTAAAATGTTGTGTTGATGTCTGATGGGGACACAACCCAAGCACAGAATGGACACAATAGGAAAGGGAAAACTTTATTAACTATGAAAATATGCTAGTACATTTAGTGCAAAGAAACATATGCCAAAACATGCCCTATGGGCTTACAATAGCATAAATCTGGAGATAATCTCTTCTCCCAGTACCTTCTCTCAAACTCCACTCCGAACTACCTTTTACAATGCCAGAAATATCCTTAAATAGACCTCAAAGGGTTAAGGATTAGGAATACATTCTAGAAAGTGCTAGTTGGCATCCACCACCAAAATGGAAGGCTCCAAAAGTCACTTTAGATGTCGGCACAAAATTACAAGAATCTAGAAATGGTATCCGAACTTTTGGGAGGCATAACTTTTGAACCATAGCTCTGATCGACGAATCATTTACATTTCTGGAAAGCTCTCGGAGTGCTCTATAGCCCTATGGACCAACTTCACTCATCCCCCATTTTTGGGCCCTATATGAGGTCATTTAATGCCTCAAACTTGACTTTGAAGCATTCTTAGGAGGTCTCCAAAAATTGAAAAACTGCGATAACTTTCAAAATGTGCAGCCTTTTGACCTGATTCTTTTTTTGGAATGTTCTAAATTACAATTTTAATCCTCCCTTCAATTTACACCTTCTAATTCACCATAATTATGGCAGAATTAGATAGTCCTATTTTTTTGGCATTTACACGTATCCCAAAGTGCTTAAATACTCTAATCTAGAACACTGATAGTGGAACTATGAGACTTGGAACCTTTATTTGACCCAAATGGGTATCCAGAAATGAAAACACATGAAACAAAAACTATGTCTAGGTACATTTTTTTGGGTAACATAAGATTGCCCTTATACCTCTGGATACTCCTGCATTAGACACCCAAGGTAGATTGAAAAGTGACCCTGTCACTTTATGGATGGTAGAGGAAATCCCAAATGGGAAACCTCAGCTGTTGATATCCAAGTTGAGTCCTCTATAGGTCATCCTTTTGACTTAACTAGATACTCTTCTTACTACCTATTTTTGGTACTCGTGCCCACACGACTATCCAGGATCTCTTCTATCTCCTCCTTCTTAGAAGTAGGAATTGGACATGTTTCTAACATCAGCTCCTCATCTGCACCACAATCATGATACCCTGTTAAGTCTACAATGTTGAAGATAGGAGAAATGTGAATTCCATCTGGAAACTCCACCTCATATGCATTTCCTGAGTCATGTTTCTTCAAAATTTTGGAGGGGCCAAATTTCTTCATCTTTAGCTTGTTGTAAGTACCTACTGGAAATATTTCTTTTCTTAAGTGTTCCATGACTAGATCCCCTACTTGAAACTCCTTATGTCTTCTCCTTTGATCAGCCCTAGCTTTATACTATTGATTCATCTTGATAATGTGTGCCTGGACCTCCTCATGTAGGTGCTTGATATGTTCAGCAAACTCTTCTGCTTCAACACTTGTCCTCTCCCCTTGCTTTATCTTCCTCAATTCAAGTGCAGTCCTTAGGCTACTTCCATATACAATTTGGAATGGTAATTTACCAATACTCATGTTTATAGAGTTATTGTAAGAAAATTTTTCTTGTGGTAGAATCAAATCCCATCCCTTGGGCTTATCCCCAACTAAACATCTCAGTAAATTTCCTAGACTTCTGTTTACCACTTTTGTTTGGCTAGATTTTGTAGATGATGTGTGGAACTGAATTTCAAGTCCATTCTCAACTTCTTCCACAATGTTCTCCAGAAATACTCCAAAAATTTGGTGTCTCTATCAGAAACTATACACTTTGGGGGACCATGTAGTCTTACCACCTCTTTGAAAAAAAGTCTGCAATATCTATAGCATCATGAGTTTTATGGCATGGAATGAAATGTGCCATTTTGGAGAACCTATCAACCACCACAAATACTGAGTCATTGCCCCTTTGTGTCCTCAGCAATCCAAGAACAAAATCCATACTTATGTCCTCCCATGGCTTTTTTGGAATAGGCAATGGCTGATAAAGTCCAGTATTGTGACTAAATCCCTTGGCTGCTTGACAAACCTAACAAATCTATACAAACTTCTTCACATCCTATGAAATCTGAGGCCAAAAATAATTTTCTCTAAGAATGGAAATGGTCTTATCTCGACCAAAATGTCCTACCATCCCTCCACTTTGTTTCTGCTTAATTAGATTTTCCCTCATGAAACTCCTTGGAATACACAATTAACTACCCTTGAACAACATACCATCTTGAATTAGATAGTCTAACCACTTAGTTCTGTCTATAGCAACATGTTCTTTACAAGCTTTCCATGCTTCAACAAAATGAACATCCTTAGGGTACAGATTCTTGAGTTCATCAAACCCAACTACTTCAACCTGCATTACTATAAGCAACACTGCCTCCTACTTAATGCATCTGCAACCTTGTTAGATTTTCCACTTCTATGCTTCAACACAAATGTATAGCTCTTCAAGAACTCTACCCACTTCATATGCTCTTGGTTCAATTTACCTTGGCTATTTAGATATTGTAATTCCTGGTGATTAGTATATAAAACAAATTCCTTTGGCAATAAATAATGCCTCCATTTCTTTGAGGCTTGAACTATTGCATAGAACTCTTGATCATAAAAAAAATACTTCTTTTTCGCATCATTCAATTTTTCACTAAAATATGCAATAGGCTTACCTTCAATAAATTACTACCTATTAATCTTAAAAATATATGTTTGCAAAATTAAAATGTTTTCCTTTTATATTTTAATTATACATTAAAGATCTCAAATATATAAATATATTCTCCTTTGATGGAAAATCTTCTTTGACTTTGTCACTCAATCTCCACATGTTAAAAGTGGACAAATATATTGTAACCCCACAGAGTTATGGAAACTTTGCATATTTATAGCTTTAATTTTAGGAGGACAAGTAGCCCAAATGAGTTAGAAAAGGTGAGGTGCATGTCAGCGTCACCATTGAATTTTGTGTTAAAAGAAAAGGAAAAACAAAAAGATTTTGTTCCATTGTCTATGAGAAAATCCAAGGTGATAAAGTGGATGGGGCCATAATATTTTTTATATATTTATTTCCAATAAAGACATGTGTGGATAGAACTATCACATTGATGATTTTTTGTGGGCTTTTTACTTTGACTTTTAGTTTACTCATTTGCTTCAAAATATATATGTTTTTTTTAAGTCTTTCATTAAATTTATGAGTCTATTTTTTCTTATTATTGATATTTGTGGGTAGGCTAGCTAAGTACTATTGCATCATTTTATGAGTTATTAGTGTTAATTAGCAATTAAATAGAATTGTTTAGAGTAATTAGATTTTTTTTTAAATTTTATGTTTTCTTGTTTTAATGTTGATACAATAAAAAAATAGAAGCTCAAAGGAATTGTAAATGAGGAAAGAAAAATAACATATTAACATGTATACATGCTATGCAACCCCTTACATATTTCAAATATACTTTTCATTTTTCAAGTATAAATTGCATGTTACAACTATGCAATATTTAAACACCAAGTTTCAATAGAAAAAAGAAAACTACAATAATTATGCTATTTGATCTTGGAACTTAAAGAACTTGTGAAATTGTTTTAAGCATGTAACATCATGTGTTCTCAATTTCAAACTAGTATTTGATATTGTTTAATTGTTTTTTGTAGGAAACCATCTTTTCCATCTAGGAACATGAAAAAACAAGTTGTAACATGATATCATAGTAAAACTCCAACATTTCCACTTATTGACTAAGAACATGGTTGGAAAAAATAGCTAAACATTAACTTTTTCTAATATTTAACAAAATCCACAATTAAATTCTTATATAGTTGAGTACCCAAGTCTAACTTAGACTTACATGGGTCTTCCACATATTGCTAGAGATGCTACCTCAATTTTTTTGAATACTATGCTTGAAAGAATCCAAAAAATATAGTTGGCTAGAAAGACAAATTTTGAAGTAGTGTGGGTAAACTCTAGCTCCTTGTTGTCTCCCTCCAACACATTCCTATTTAATTCATCTCTTTATTTAAAATATTGGGCTCTATGGGGGAGGGGGGAGGGGGGAGGGAGAAACTCAAGATAATCCAATGTACCTATCTCTAGACAAACATGGAAGTTTTGGATACAATTGTTCAATTGTGTGTTGTCTTTGATGTCACACAAATGTCATATCAATTATCAGACAGTATCTATCAAGCCCAAAAAATCAGCAAGGAAAAGGATAGTGTCTACCGAGCTCAAAAGGTTAGTCAAGAAAAGATATAGTTCTTACTGAGTTAACTTGGTAATCAAAGGTAATATGGAAGAAGCAGTTCTTACTAAGTTCACTCGGTCATCAAAGGAAAATTAGAAATTTAGTTCTTACCGAGCTTTCAAGGTAATCAAAGAAATTTATTTCTTACCAAGCTCACTCAGTCATCAAAGGGAATTTGGCAGAATTAGTTCTTACTAAGTCAAACTCAGCAGACAAAGGATTTTTAGGATATTGCAATGTTAACCGAGTCAAGATGGTTAACTCAGGAAATTCTTGATAGCAGTATTTACTGAGCAAGGTCATCCAGTAAAGTATTTCATTATTTTATGAAATAACATTTAAGAGTAATATCTATAGTTGACCGATGAATGGTTTGGTGGTAAATGTAACATGTAAATGAGCTGACTTAACCATCTAAATGGTATAAGTAAGAGGTCAAGTTGTGAATTCAAAAAAAAGTATGGAGAGGTATGAGAAGTTAATGTGATATGAAGACTGATTGTTGTGGAAATGAATTTGAAGGATGATCAGAGATCATTAAGGAGAAACAGAGCCATATTTGATCAAGGAGGATCTAATATTGTTGAATAGAGACATGTATCTAGCAAATTTAGTTGCATCTTGTTCAAGTCAATTCATTGTTGCTTTCTAACCATTGTAGCAGTGATTTCAAACCTCTTAACAAAGTTGGTTTAACAACCATTTTGTAAATCCTCTAACAAGGTGACAGTTTAGTTGAATTGTTCTAAAGACCTCTAGTAGGGCCACCCCTAATAGGGTGATTAAATCCTCTAACAAGGTCACACCTAACAGTGTGTATTGTAACCTTTAACAAGGTTGGCTCCTAATAGGGCTCACTTTAGAAGAGTGAAAAATTGGTGACTAGTTACTTGGTGGTTTTTCCCATATTGGGTTTAAATGTTAAATCTGGTGTCTCTTTTGTTCATTTATTTGTATGCATATTAATAACTTTGAATGCTAACTAGTTAATCTACCGAGTTACAGTATTCCTGCATTGTTTACTAAGTTTCAACAGTAAATAAGCATTATAGACATCTAAGGGATTTGTTGAATTATTTTTGGGAAAACTGATTCACCCCCCCCCCCCCCCCCCCCCCCCCTCAGTTACTCCATGTATAATTCCAATAGGAAGAGAAGAAACTCCTCTGTTTAGTTAATTGAGATGCAACCATCCTTCCAAAGACTATAGTTGGACTAGGAATCAAAAAGATTAACACCCTAAATTAAGCTTTTATTGCTAAAGTTGGATGGAACCTAGCCAAAGGAGTTGTTGATTAGTCCAATGTTATTAGATTTATGTACTTAGAGAGGGACACTTATTAATCAATTTGAATTCAATTGGTTTTTCTTCTAGATCTAAGATATAGAATAATATCCTTGAAAATAGACCTATTATCAAATATATTTTAAAGTTGATTTAACAAGAAATGATAGAAGGATCAGATTCTATGAGTAAGCATATCTTAAGGAACAACATCTAGTAAAAGGTCACTTCTGTCAACTAATGAATTTCCTAAAAAAACTATTTGTGTTATTTTTTGTTGATTACAATGTGCCAAAGGAAGGAAAATAGAGAGAGATGTGAGTGTGTGTGTGTGTGTGTGTTGTAATTATTAGCTTGACCTCATACCCAAATCTTTGGAGGTTCAAACCCTTCTCCATAATGTAAGGATATCATTGTCAAACTATGATGATATCTTCATCTAGAAGGGGGCCCAATCTGGTCAATTCTTGATCATGTATACCTACATGCAACTATTGAAATTCAATGGGGATACTAGATTTTGGTAAAGAAAATGAAACCCATAAATCATACCAAAGATTAATTTTTTTGAGTTGGTTGTTATGCATGGTAAAATGTTGAAATAAGATAACCTTAGGAGGAGAGGCTTTCACCTACCAAATAAATGCACATCCTTTGTAAGTCAAAAGAGGAAACCATCGATCACCTCTTTATTCACTTATATTTTATTTGTAGGTATTTCATATGATCCTCAAAAAAATTGACCTCTAATGGGTTTTCTAGAAGCATATACACTAGTTTTTTGATGGTTGACTACCATCTTCTCATCACCCATTGATTAAGTAGACTTGGGACTATAACCCCACATCATATATTAGATTATCTAGAAGGAAATAAATAAACACACTTTTAGAGACACTAGAAGCTCTCCTGATAATTTTTTCAATAGTATCATTCTTCTCTAGTTGTTAAGTTATTGTGCCACACCATGTACTCATATATTTTATGACCCATTATCTTCCAAAATATTAGATGATATTCTTGTAGCTAGGAACTTCACTCATTAAGTAGACTAATATAAACATAACTAAAATTTTATATGAAAAATCATCTTTTTTTCTACTTTAATTATTTCATATATCTAGTAATTTCTATCTAGATAGTTCACACTAGTCATAATCTACATTTTTCACATTCATCTCTTAGGCCACAATAATGGTTGTTGTAGATATTGAATTATCTCTATTTGTGAAATATATCTTTTTCTCAATTTTCTTTGATGCATATGGTCCTTCAAGGACAACAATTTTGCTAATTATTAATGCCTTTTTGTCTAAAGTGACATTAGTTAACTTTGTTACTACATTTTTAACTACCTTCATTACTAGAATGAATCTAATAGAACAAAAAACTAGTAATGTCCCTAATCACATTTTTTTTATTCTCCAATTTTTATCTAGCTACAAAAAATAATCATAAAATCTTCTAATAGAATTTTGTACCCATTTTTAATCGAGGAAAAAAATTAAGAAAGATATTCCAAACATTTAGCTTATTTTCTGACAAGGCTTCATATTTAGGTTTCAATTTTCTATGAACACTAAGTAGTTCATTTTATCATTCTCGTCCATCTTAGCAGAAATGTATATCCTAATATCTTCCTTTGATATGGACCCAAAAGGAATAACATATAGATAGCTAATTAGATCATTTGTAATACATTTATTTAAATATATTTTTAACTTAGATTGGGGTCTAAAACTTATGATGACATCCCACAGTATATCCATTGAGAAAGAAAAAAATCTTCACAATAAAAAGGGTTTTTTAATTAGAGCATAGAGATACCTTTTTTCTTTGTAGGAAACGCTTGCACTCATAAATCACCTTGATCACTCTTTTTCCCTTTTTTGTCCAAATGAATGAATTTGAACATTTCTTATTAAATCTTGTTCAATTTTTTCTAATTCAAATTTATTTTGTTTGGTAAAAAAATTGTAGAAACTTTGTGGTATATGTAATCAACATCCAAATCTTTGCAATCCTTTATATTAATTTTTTTTATCCTTTTGAAGTCTTTTCCAAAAGGTCAATCATGTCATCCTACATATCATATATTCATATTGTGATAGCATCATCATAATATTTAATAGGAGAAGAAGATATTCATTAAAACTCTCCCTAATCCAAAGCTCTTAAGCGAATTCTTGGAGGGAAATTCCATAATTGATCTAAGTGCAACATTATATTTTATCACATTCACTTTCTTTTTCTTCTAGATTCTTTTTGTTTTATTATTTATCTCTTCTAGATAATTCTTCTTTGTAGCCTCATAAATTTTTAAAGAATTTTCCTTCTTCACATTTAACTTACATGAAATTTAGCAATATGCATAAAATTGTTCTAATTTTATCACTTATCATTTCTCTCATATGTTTCTTTTATCAAATATATATTTCCATTGACTAAATTTTTGTGTCCAAACCCATTTTTATGTTTGAAGACAACAATAGAAAGATCCATCTCTACTATTGTTATAGTAAGTCATAATCTAAATTCTATACTGATTAGATTTACGAAAACATCTTTTACAAGTAATGATGCAGGAGTATCTTGGGTGTAAGGACAATCCTAAATGGTACCCAAAAACATTTGCTTTTGCAGAGTTACTCTTTCTAGAAACTTACTATTTTTAGTGAGTTGGTCATTTGAACTTAGAATGTTATTCTTTCATCTATGGAGGTTTATTTTAGATATTTTAACATACCAGTAGAGTTTCATTGCAATACCAAGTGAATTGGTGAAGTTATTGAGAAATTTTGGTACAAAATCTTTGAACTTAGTTTTGAATGCCTAAGAGGCTTTAAAATAAGTCAACTCTAAATTATGCTTCCATTCTTGGGTTGTAGATCAAGAGGTTTCATTACTAAAAAGTGGTAATCACAGTCAAGCAAAGCAATGCCAAGATGAGTTATGGTATCTAGAGGTTGTGCTTGTTAACAATTGTCTATTAGTGATATGTAATTATTTTCATTTATTGCAACACATGATGTACTTGTTGATAGGAAACCTTGGAAGAAAATATACTTAGTGTTTGGTAATTAGAAAAATTTCTAAGTATAGAATTTGGTTTACAACACTATATTGTTTTGTTTATAACATGTTGTAGACATCATATTATGACTAGAAAAGTTACATGGAGATAGTATACATGTTGGTGATGATGTATATAACCTTAGAAGTTTGTACATAATATATAGAATAGAGATAATCATGTTTTGATGAAGTAGGACAACAAAATTGAAGGAAATAATTTTTTTGTTTACAAAAAAATTAGCTATCCAATTAGGGTTGACATTCTACATGTTTAATCTAACTTGGGACAATGAATTGTTGTCTTAACCCACCTAGAAGTAATTTATGTAAAGGCATGGTATTTATGCAACTTAGGACTTCTTGTGATAAGAAGTGTGCTTGTATGCGATTGTGAAATTGTGAAGTGCTATATTGAAAGATTGAAAGTGAGCAAACTTTTGTGAAAGTGATATATGCAAAGTTTTGTATGAGCTATCTAGTGATCTGAGATTGAGCTAAAGATCAAAGATCAATCAAGGAAGGAAAATAATAGTAAATTACTTGTTTGAGTAGTGAGATCTTCTTGTAGTTGAAATTGTATGTTTGGGTAGTGGGCTCTCTTGCATAATTACACTTCAACTTTTAATAGGGTTGGAAAAACTCCTAATAGGGTTGGAATCTCCTAATAGGGATTCAAAGTCTCCTAAGATGGAATCCTTATACTGAATTTTCTTGTTGACTCCTAATAGGGTCCATCCTCTAACAAGGAACTTATATATTAGTATATTATCTAGTGGGTATCCTCCCTACTGGGGTTTTCCCTTGGCCAAGGTTTCTCTAGTTAACAAATTATGGTGTTATGAGTTATCTTTGTGCATTGATATTGTCACTATTCAAC
This sequence comes from Cupressus sempervirens, assembly GCA_028749045.1. Classification (NCBI taxonomy): domain Eukaryota; kingdom Viridiplantae; phylum Streptophyta; class Pinopsida; order Cupressales; family Cupressaceae; genus Cupressus; species Cupressus sempervirens. The sequence goes on from CM053793.1 coordinate 814,580,925, forward strand.
ATTTCTTTATTACTTTGTTATGCATGGTTTAAAGTAAGTAATAATATCCAATTGGAAACTAAAGTTTGTAGATTATTGATTCACCTCCCATCTTAGTAATCCCTATTTCTAATAGTTGGTATCAAAGCATAGTTACTTTGAAGAGGCTTAAAGACTTAAGTAAGATCCCTATGGATATGGAATAGTTGATGAAGAACCTTGAAGAAGCTCATGAAAAGATTGATCTCCTTATGGAAGAAAGAGATAAGTTGAAGGAAAAATATGAAGACTCCAAAGTATGCATTGGTCAATTGAAAGAAAAGATTGGTCTTTTGAAATCCAAGCTTAAATCTACTAAATTTGGAACTAGTGATGATGACTATTCAAAGTTGAGGACTGAGTAGAAGATCTTGAAGCATGAGTTGAAGATTACAAATCTGAAGTTGACTTTGAAAAATGATCCTAGCAAGGTTAAATCTGATTTGAAGACTAAAAATACAAATCTAGGAGAAATTCTAGCAAGGAAAATATTTGAGTTTGAAACATTGAGAGAAGATCATGAAGAACTCCATAAGTACAATGTTATTGTGGAAGGTGAATTGACACAGTGCAAGCAAAAGCTTTAGAGAATTTAGTCTAGCAGAGAAAAATTTGATGATTCAAATTCAATACAGAGACCTTCTTATGACAATATTGGTCTTGGTTTTTCACTTAACATGTCTACAAAGAAACCTAAGATTAGATCATATCTGAAAGGAAAAGGAAAATCTGATGATAAGATTGAATCTAATAAATCTTTTGAGAAACCTAAAGAAGTTGAGAAAAATAAGGAAGTTGTAATCTTGGATAAACCAAAGAAAGTGGAGACTCCTAAGACAAGTAGGTATGAATTTATAGGTAAATGATTTTTATGTAATGAAATAGGTCATATGAAAAGAGATTGTATTAATAGGTCATTTAATCATGTTAAGGACTTTTATTGTTATAATTTTCATTGTATGGGTCATAATGCGATTGATTGTAGAAAACCTATTATAATAATGATAGTAGAAATAATATAATGTCTAAAAATATTAACCTTGTAGATAGAAGAAGATTTGATAAAAGGACATCGAGACCTTATGAAGATAGAAGATAGATCATGTGTTATAAGTGTAACAGCCTTGGAATTTTCATGAACCTTATGATCAACATAATCCTAGAAGAAAAACACTTGTATGTCAGTTATGCAATAACTTTGGACACACATCAAGGTATTGGAGATTGGATAGAAACTTCAAAGATAGAAGGAACAATGGAAGAAACTTTAGGAATAGAAGGAATGATAGAAGGAACCATGAAAGGAACTCTGGATTTAAAAATGAAGAACAAAGAAACATTGTTAGTGAACTTCGAGAAGAACTTAATGAAGCATTCATTGAAATAAACATATATCTCAAAAGAAAAGTTAGATGATGATGAGACAAAAAGATCAAAGTCAGTTGTTGAGTTTGATTCAATTAAGTTGAATTAAGCTTGTTCATAGTATCAAAATTTGAGACCTTTAGTCAAAGACCGAATTAGAGGTAGCAAAGTTGGGAAAAGTTGTATGCAATTATGTTTAGATGGTATCTAAGTTCACTTGTGATTTGGAGCTCATTTGAACAAATTATGAAGGAATTTACTATATTACAGTAAAGTTTGTTCTGTAACAGAAGATGAAACGTATGTTTTTGCAAAGAATTTCATAATGCAAAGAATTGAGGATGTTTTTCATGATGGGAGGAGGCTATAGTAAACCTTGGGTGACATCTAAAGATCAGATAGATGATTTTTAATAGTCATTTGATTACAAAATATAATTGACAACTTTCTCACATTTACAAGTATGTAATTAATGCAAGTTCAAGTTGATGGATAAATGGAGTATAGAATTGAATTTTACTTCATTGCAAATGCATTCAAAGAAAAGAACATTTAGAAGAGACTTGTTAGACTAATTTTGAAGCAAACCCTATTTTCAGAAAGAGGTATTTTATCATTTTTCTACAAATTTGTTTGGTAAAAGATTTTGTTTGTGAGAATCATGGATATGTTAGTAGTACACAATGCTGAGAACAAAGATAGACCTAAGTTTAAGATAGTTTTTTTGTAAAACCTAATGAAGGAAAGCCTAACTTTGTTTTGTCTATCACTTTGAAAAACATAGTTTACCTTAAAGATGTAGATAGTTATTTGAATTGCAAATTTGAGTCAATTGGTAGTGAATATATGAATAAAGATATGGAACTAGTCTTTAACCATGATGTGACCATGAAGCCCATATTTGAACATATAAAGGAATTAGACTTGTTTAAGTATCATTTCTACCATGAATTAGACATAGATGAATGGACTCAAATCATATTGAGTAGGATACATGATGGAAAATTGTGGATGCAAGTTAATGTAGTTGACACCTCTATCAACCTTATTCATGATGTAATTGGTCTTAGTGAACAAGGAAATGTACCCATAGGTGAGAAGATGGTCAAAAAGAAAGTGGAAAGTTACATAAAGTAGTATACAATGGAAAGGCTATGGTAATAAGCTCCATCAAGCAAGATGGTGTGAGATTAGAATTATTGCTTATTCAGTTTGTGCAAGTTCTAATACTGATGAACTCTTAGTATTATTTATATATGTACCATATTAAATGTGTGTATAGAAAGAGCAAGTGAATCTAAGTGAAATATTGAGGATGCAACTCCTAGAAAACCTTGAAAATATTAAGAGAACCAAGAATGATGTGTTTATATTTTAGTCATTGATAAATCACATATTCTTCCATGTAATAAAGAGATTTTCTTACTTATCAGTCATAGACATAATGAGTAGTGACACATGCACTATGGAGAAGATTTTAGAGGTACGCAGAAGGCACCCTACAGAAAAGATACTGGACAATGGAAACTTAATAATGAAAAAATTCTAGAATGAGATGAAGCAAAGATTTAGAATTGCTCCTAAAATTGTGAATAGATTCAAAGAAGACATTTGTATATTGGTTGATACATATCACACTTACATTTGAGTAGTGGAACCTTGGGAGACATTTTTTGATCCCTTGAGCTATGAATTGAGTGATGATGTTGAAGTTGGTTATATAGTTTTTTTTTTTGAATTTAGATAAAGATAAAGCAAAATATATATTTCACATGTATGATGAGATCACTCAGCATGCTCATCAAGAAACCTTGGAGAAGGCATCACATAAGAAAGTTGAGTCCATTATAAAGAAGGCATTATTAGAGGCCAGAATGACAAAGAGTGAATCTGAGGCTATGACACAAACAATGAAACAACATGTACTAAACATACAACCCTTGTTAGTATTAATTGTTGAGACATCTTTGGAATAGAGAATTCTATATGTGGTAGTGTCCAATGTTCAGCCCAGGGAACAAAAGAGAAAGTCAGAAATATTAGTGGAAGTAGTGTATACAAAGATAAAGAGAGTCAAACAGTTGGCTATGAGACCTGCTAAGAGGCATATAACATTGTTGATAATTGAGTCTAGTGATGAAGAAGATGAGGAATAGGAAACTAATGTTAGAAATAGAGATGGAGTAACTGAGAGGGGAGGGGTGAATCAGTTACCACAAAAATAAATCCATAGATCCTTAGATGTCTTAAAATATAGCTGCTAACAATCTCTCAAATAAATCTGAAACTTGATAGATGTTCTGATAACTTATTTAGCATTTAAAGTGATAACATGCATGCATAAAGAAATAACATGAACACAAGAGACACCAAATTTAATGTGGAAACCCAATTTGGGAAAAACCACCAAGTAAGTAGTTACCAATTTTCACTCTTTTGAAGTGATCCCTCTTAGGAGCCAACCTTGTTAAAGGTTACAAAACACACTGTTAGGTGTGACCTTGTTAGAGGATTTGATCACCTTGTTAGAAGTGGCCTTGTTAGAGGTCTTTAAAACAATTCAACTGAATTGTCACCTTGTTAGAGGATTTACAAAATGGCTATCAAACCAACTCTGTTAAGAGATTTTGAATCACTGTTACAATGATTGAAAAGAAACAATGAAGTGATCTGAAATATATGCAACTTATCTTTGCTAAATACAGATCTCTATTCTGCTTCACTAGATCCTCACTGATCGAATGCAACTTTGCAGCTTCATAGGGATATCTAATCCTTCCTCAACATTCCCTCATATATTTTCTTATTCATACATTCACACTTTTATGCATCCACACACTTTTTTTTTTTTTTGAATTCACAACTTGACCTTTCATATATACCTTACAGATTGTCAAGTCGGCTCAATTACAAGTTACAACAACTGAAAAACATAAATTAGTCAGCTGCATAAAACAATTAAACTTAATTCTTTAGAACAATAAAATTCTTCACTACCCAACCCAGCTCAGTCACCACTGCTCAGAATGGTTTCCCCAGTGTTAACCAAATGGAGCTTGGTAAACACTGCAAACCTTGCAACTTCCTTTAGAGACCGAGTTAACTTTGTAAATACTGACCTTCCTTTATTTACCGAGTGAGCTTGATAAAAGCTAATTTTTCTTCGCTTACCAAGTGAGCTCAGTAAAAGTTAACTTTCTTTTTCTTACCAAGTGATCTCGATAAAAACTAACTTTCCTTTGCTTACTGAGTGACCTCAGCAAAAGCTAACTTTCCTTTGCTTACCGAGTGAGCTCGGTAAAAGCTAACTTTTCTTCGCTTACCGAGTGAGCTCGATAAAAGCTAACTTATTGTGTAATGTTCAGGAATGCTCAGTAGTCACTATAAATTGCTTTGCTAACCATTTGAGCTCGGTAGACTCTATCTGATGGCTGATATGACATTTTTTTAACATCAAAGACAATACACAATTAACAATTGTATCCAATAATCTCCCTCTTTGGCATTGATGGCAACACAACATGTCATAGCAGAAATAAAATTTGAAAACAAGTCTTTCACTTATATGGCAACACAACATGTCAATATAACAATTCTCCCTTTAAGATAGAAAACTCTCCCTCTTACAGTAATCTCCTTTTGTGAAGAAATTGCATAGAAAACTCTTTTGAAAAAATTTCAGAGAGATATGACAGTAATAAACTCTCCCTCTTTGACAACACATGCCAAAGACAACTCAAACTCAAATGAATTTTAGTGTACCTTTAGTACTAATTCATATGCAATATTTTTTGATTATGCTACATCAACTGATAGATATTCAATCTGGTATGAGTTGATGCATCACTAAAACTTTATTTTAGCGAACTTCAGATAGGGGAGTGACCCCTAGCTTACCTCTTAGATACAAGAATGCATGCTTAGCTAATGGTTTTGTGAATATGTCAGCAATTTGGTCCTTTGTATGAATATGTTCCAATCTAATCTCCTTATCTTGCACCAATTCTCTGACAAAATGATATTTTATTGCAATATGCTTGGTTTTGGAATGCATCATTGAATTCTTAGATATGTTGATTGCACTTGTATTATCACAGAACATAACAACTGGTTCTTTGATTTCCATCTTCATGCCTTCCAACAACTGTTTAAACCAAACAATGTTAGAATAGTTTACTACTGCAGCAACATACTCTGCCTCTACTATTGATTGAGATGTACAATTTTGCTTTTTACTTGTCCAAGAAACCAACCTTTTTCCAAGAAAGAATGCACCTCCACTTGTACTTTTTTTATCATCAAGGTTTCTTGCCCAATCAGCATCAGTAAATACTTTCAAATCCAAATTTCCTCCAAACTTATACCATAAACCATACTCTTTAGTTCCTTTCAAATATCTCATTATTCTTTTGATTTCCATCAAGTGATTTTCTCTTGGTTTTGCTGAAAATCTTGCCACAATACCAACTACAAGGGCAATATCTGGTCTAGTATGAACTACATACTGCAACTTTCTAAGCATAGATCTATACAATGTTTGATCTACTTCTTTTGATTCATCTTCCCTGATAAGTTTTAATCCAGTACACATAGGAGTCCCAACTGGTTTACAATCTTCCATTCCAAATTTTTTCAATATCTCCTTGATGTACTTTGATTGAGTAATGTAGATACCATTTTTATTCTATTGAATTTGAAGACCAATAAAGAATTTGATCTCACCAAACATAGACATTTCAAATTCCTTGTTCATTTGTTCTGAGAATTCTTTGCACAAATCATCATTCCCTGTGAAAATAGTATCATCTACAAATATTTATGCCAAGACAATCTTATTATTTGGTCCTTTAATATACAAGCTACTGTTATCATTAGTTCTTTGAAAACCAATCTGAATAAGATATTTATGCAATCTTTCATACCATGCTCTAGGGGCTTGTTTTAGACTGTATAATGCCTTGTATAATTTGCAAACCATGTTCTTCTTATCTGGATTAACAAAACCTTTAGGTTTTTCAATGTAAACCTCTTCATCCAGTATACCATTGAGGAATACTGATTTGACATCCATCTGATAAACTTTGAATCCCTTGTGAGCAGCATATGCTAGTAAGGTTATGACTCCTTCCAATCTTGCAACAGGAGCAAAAGTTTCTCCATAGTCTATTCCTTCTTCTTGAGCATATCCTTTGCATACTAGTCTAGCTTTTTTTCTTGATACCTTACCATCTTCATCCAACTTGTTTCTGAATACCCACTTAGTTTCAATCACATTTTTGTCTTTAGGTCTGGGTACAAGAGTCAATGTCTTGTTTTTCTCTATTTTCTCTATTTCTTCATTCATAGCTTCAATCCAACTATCATTTTCCAATGCATCTTTGATATTCTTAGGTTCAAAATCAGCAAGTAAACAAGTACCTTTCAGCTTATTTGTTGTCATGGTTCCTTCAGATTTATCTCCAATGATCTGATCTATTGAATGATGTCTCCTGACATACTTAGCTAATATAGGTTCCTTTCCTTTTGAATGAATTTCATTATTATCTTTTTGCATTTCAACTTCACGCTCTGTCTATTTTGGCTTGATAGATATTTACTTAGTAGAAGTTTTCTCGATAAATACTTGCTTAGTAGATACTAAATTTAACTCAGTTTGTTGTGGCTTAGTTTGAACTTCCTATAACTCGGTTACAGATGATTCGGGAGTAGAAGTTTCCTAATTCTCTATTGTAACTGGTACTGTATCAAGTTCACTAAAGACAAACCTTTTATAATCTTCTCGTTCCCTTTTTCTTTCTTCTTCAGTCCTTTCTGCAAACTCATCAACTTTCACATGTGCACTTTCTATGACTTTGTGAGTAGACAAGTTCAAACATCTATATGCCTTACTTGTGCATGAGTATCCAAAGAATATACCTTCATCACCTTTTACATCAAATTTTCTTTTTCTAGATTCTTTCAAAATGTAACATTTACTTCCAAATACTTTAAGATAACTTACATTAGGTTTATAGCCATACCATAACTCATAGGGGGTTTTGAATGAGTCTTTCTTTAGCTGTACTCAATTCAAGGTATAGACTGCAGTGCTAATTGCTTCCTTCCAGTATTTGATAGCAATGCTCTTTTCAATCATTAAAGTTTTTGCACAATCCATGATGGATCTGTTTCTTCTTTCAGCTATTCCATTTTGTTGGGGTGTTCCAGGGGCTAATACCTGTCTTTTGATTCCTCTTTCAATGCAAAAGTTATTGAATTCATGTGAAATGAATTCTCCACCTCTGTCTGACCTCAAGCATTTTAATCTTTTCCCTATTTCCTTTTCTACTCTGGCCAAATACCATTTGAACTTTTCAAATGCTTCTAATTTATTTCTTAGATACATGACTATCATCATTCTTGAGTAATCATCAACAAAAAAAATGAAGAACTTTTCTCTAGTATAGCTTTCAATTCAAATGGGTCCACATAAATTAGTATGCACAATTTCTAATATGTTTTCAGATTGATAGTTTTTACTTTTAAAACCAGTCTTTCCCATCTTTCCAATTTGACAATTTTTGCATAGACTGACCTCAGGTTTCTTTATGTTGGGAATGCCTTTTACTTTCCTGAATTTGCTTATCTTTACTAGATTATCAAAGTTTACATGACACAACCTTTTATGCCATAACCAACTTTCTTCAACTTGAGCAATGAAACATGAACATTCACCTAGTTCAAGATAGAACAAGTTACCTTTAGTTTGAGTACCTAATCCAATCAACTTTCCTTTCCCATCCAGCAGTCTTGTTTTACCATGTATGAATTCTACTTTGATTCCATTATTGAGTAGTTGTGCCACACTTAACAGATTATGCTTTAGTCCTTCTACCCAATAGGCATTATCACATATAAGTTCTTTGGTTAGAGGGATTCTTCCTCTTCCTTTTATACAATAAGGTTCACTGTTACCAAATCTTACACTGCCACCATCATAGTCTTCAAAGTATTCAAACTTAGTTTTTTCGCTAGTCATGTGATGAGAACAACCACTATCTATGATCCTTGTATCATTTTTTCTCATATGAGAAATTAGTGCCATTTCTTCATCATTATCAGATTCATCTTTCACAGCAATATAGACAATCTCATCTTCTTCTTCATCATTAGAATCATTAGAATCTTTAGCCATAAAACATGTTTTCTTACCTTTGTCCTTTGAATGATTTGAAGTCTTTCTTTCCATTCCATTTTTTATCTTTCTTTTCATCTTTATTCTTCTTTTTTGGACATCTAGCAGCAATATGACCAACTTTTTCACATGAAAAATAGATTAGGGGTACTTTACCTTTGTATTTTCCTCTGCCTCTAGAATATTTCCTTGCTAGAAGGGCTTCAATTAATTCAAGATCATTGTCTAAACTTTGGTTTGATTCATCTTCACTTTTTGACTAAGATTTCTTTTTTCTTTTCTCCTTGAGTGAAAGTTTGGCTTCAAATGGTAATTCAATGTTCTTGGAAGCTGGAACATAGTTATCAAAGTTGTCTAGTTCAAATGCAGTCAATCTTCTAGCTATAGCCTCTAGATTTATCTTATGATTTACTTCACATCTTCTTTCTTGAATTGCAAAAAATTTGATTGCATAAATGGGAAGTAGAGTTCTGAGAACTTTACTTATAACTATCTCTTCACTGATATCTCCTCTAGAAGCTTTGATTGCACTGACACATTCTTTAACTCTTTCAACATATTTTGCAATGTTTTCATCCTCTCTCATCCTCATTTGATCAAATTGTCCTCTCAAACTTTCTACTTTGGCTCTTCTAACATTATCATCTCCTCCATAGATCTCTTTCAGCTTTTTCGACATTTCAAAGGCAGATTTGCAGTCCTTGATATCATCAAATTCTTCATAACTTAGAGCAGATGCTATATCTATCATCATAATGTTGTGAGTCTTCTTTTCAGCAATATCATTGATAGATAGTGTACCAGTTGGTTTTGCATATTTTCCATCAAGGTACTTTAGTCCTGTATCACCAATGGATGCTAGGTGAAGTCTCATCAGTCCTTGCCATGCTGAGAAGTTATTTCTATTAAGTCTTGGTATTTCCCTTTAGTAAGACATCCTGATCTTTGGCTTAGATCCTTGAAATCTTATCCTGCAAGCACCAAAAGCTCTGATACTAATTGTTGGAAATAGAGATGGAGTAACTGAGAGGGGAGGGGTGAATCAGTTACCACAAAAATAAATCCATAGATCCTTAGATGTCTTAAAATATAGCTGCTGAAAATCTCACAAATAAATCTGAAACTTGATAGATGTTCTGATAACTTATTTAGCATTTAAAGTGATAACATGCATGCATAAAGAAATAACATGAACACAAGAGACACTAGATTTAATGTGGAAACCCAATTTGGGAAAAACCACCAAGTAACTAGTTACCAATTTTCACTCTTCTGAAGTGAGCCCTGTTAGGGGCCAACCCTATTAAAAGTTTGAAAAACACACTGTTAGGTGTGACCTTGCTAGAGGATTTGATCACCTTGTTAGAAGTGGCCTTGTCAGAGGTCTTTAAAACAATTCAACTAAATTTTCACCTTGTTAGAGGATTTACAAAATGGCTATCAAACCAACTCTGTTAAGAGATTTTGAATCACTGTTACAATGATTAGAAAGCAACAATGAAGTGATCTGAAATATATGCAACTTATCTTTGCTAAATACAGATCTTTATTCTACTTCACTAGATCCTCACTGATCGAATGCAACTTTGCAGCTTCATAGGGATATCTAATCCTTCCTCAACATTCACTCATATATTTTCTTATTCATACATTCGCACTTTTATGCATCCACACACTTTTTTTTTTTTTTGAATTCACAACTTGACCTTTCATATATACCTTACAGATTGTCAAGTTGGCTCAATTACAAGTTACAACAAAAGAAAAACATAAATCAGTTGGCTGCATAAAACAATTAAACTTAATTCTTTAGAACAATAAAATTCTTCACTGCCCAACCCAGCTCGGTGACCACTGCTCAGAATGGTTTCCCCAGTGTTAACCAAATGGAGCTTGGTAAACACTGCAAACCTTGCAACTTCCTTTAGAGACCAAATTAACTCAGTAAATACTGACCTTCCTTTGTTTATCGAGTGAGCTTGGTAAAAGCTAATTTTTCTTCACTTACCGAGTGAGCTCGGTAAAAGCTAACTTTCCTTTGCTTACCGAGTGATCTCAGTAAAAACTAACTTTCCTTTTCTTATCGAGTGAGCTAGGTAAAAGCTAACTTTCCTTTTTTTACCGAGTGAGCTCGGTAAAAGCTAACTTTTCTTCGCTTACCGAGTGAGTTCGGTAAAAGTTAACTTATTGTGTAATGTTCAAGAATGCTCGGTAGTCACTAAAAATTTCTTTGCTAACCATCTAAGCTCGGTAGACTCTGTTTGATGGCTAATATGACATTTGTGTAACATCAAAGACAATAAACAATTAACAATTGTATCCAACAACTAAGCAAGTAGAAAAGGTGAATCCACCTAAACAAGGAGCAAGAAAAGCTTGGCAAATTTGGAAGTTGAAGATTGAGAAGATTTACATAGCAATTTCCAATGGGGGGAACTTTGTTCAGATGAACAAGTTTTATGATTCATACAATTTTTTTGAAAAGGATTAGATAGATATATCTACTATTAGATATATTTTATCAAATAATCTGAAATTGAAGGACCTTGAGAGCATTATAAACCAAAAGGTCTATGAGAGACTCATTGAGAAGAAGGCTCCTGCAAGGCAAGAAGACCTTGAATTTTGGAAGTCTTTTCTAAGGACCATTTGCAAGACTGATGATGAAGATGAAATTAAGAGATTATTGAATAATCTCACACCATATTTGAGGAACAAATTGAGACCATTTTTATTTATGATTGGTGAGATGGATAAGTTAAGAAGTGAGACTATAGTAGTAATCAGTCAAATGTTGTCAGAAATAACATATCCTCCAGCTCCTAGAACTTTGGAAGTATCAATAGGTGGTGACACTATGTAGATTGATCAAACTAATGTTACAATTAACATTGATTTTACCAATCCATTTGGTGGTTTTGAACCAAATGTACCTAACATAGAAGATATTGAAGATAAGTTGAGGTAAACTGAAGAAGAAAAAAAACTACTAGAACAAGAAAAGTAGAAGAAAAGAAGAAGATAGAGGAAGCCAAGAAGAAATTTCTTGAGGAAGACAAGAAAATAAAGCAAGATGAAGAAATAGAAGAATTGGAGAAGAAAAGAAAAAGAAAATGAGAAAGAAGAGGAGAAAAGATTAGAAGAGAAGAGAGAAAGAGAGGAAAAGGAAAAGAAAGAAGAGGTAGAGAGAAGAACTAAAGATGCAACAAAGAAATAGAAGGAAGATGAAATTAAACCATCTAGTTCATCTACTCCACTCTCTCTTGCTAGTTTATCTACCGATGATGATGATCAAATATAATTGACCTCATCCCTAACAAAGCTAATTAAGAAGAATATGAAGGTGAAGAGTTTACAAAGAACATTTATGGAAGTGGCAGACAAACTGCACAGTACATTGGTAGTTCATAATATAGAACTAGATCCCAAATAGAGAGAACAAGTAGTGCTAAAGTCATTTGATGAAGAGTTCACAAACTTGTTGAATGTTGCAGAGGTGAAGGCTCAAATTTTCATGATGCTAAATTTTTTAGCACCATTTTCCAGAATATCAAGAATGACTTAGTTAGTATTGATGCATGCATAAAAGAACTTTGGAAATACCAGTAGGAAGGGAAAGCTTTGTATGCTAAGTGCACCTTATCATACAAACTAACTAAAGATATTGATAGTTAGATAGAGACAAAGATGAGTGAGCTAGAGGCTTTGTCTACCCAGATCCAACATCCATCTTGTAAGGTAGATGATTTTGGGAGTCAAGTTGCTAGTGTTCACAATGACACTAGGAAACTAGAACTTCAAAAAGAACATATTTTGAAGAGGATATCTGATTTTAGATAATCTATTGCTTTGAAGTTATTTTTAGTTGATAAATAGTTAGAGGAATGTGTTAAGGCCAAGGATACATATTCAAACCTTTTATATTCATATATCAATGTAGTTGAGATTGTATCATATGCATTCTGTGCAATTATCACATCAACTAAGTCTACCAAAGAGACATGGACCAAAGATATAGACAATCTAAAGACTATTTTTGATGATTTTATGAAAATTATTTATGCATAAGGAAGGACAACATTTTTGGACAAAATCTTGACATTTTGACCTTTATCATTGATGTCAATGGGGGAGAGATTCATGTGAAAATTGTATACATGAGATTGTTGGGAGAGATGCAATGGGGAGAAATACATGTGCAGATTGTAAAAGTATAATGTATATTGTAAGGGGGAGCATATATGTAAAGTTGAACATTAGATGTAAAGTTTATTTTGATAGTTAAGTTTTTGTCACTAAGTCAATTTTTCCTATTTTGTTGCCATCAATACCAAAGGGGGAGATTGTTGACAATTGGCTAATAGTGATATGTAATTTTTGTCATTTATGGAAACACATGATGTACTTGTTGACAAGAAGCCTAAAAAATAAAGATAGTGTTTGGTAATCAAAAAAATTTCTAAGTATAGAATTTTGTTTACAACACTATATTATTTTGTTTATAACATGTTGCAGACATCATATTATAATTAGTGAAGTTAGACATGTCAGTGATGATGTGTATAACCTCAAAAGTTTGTATGGACTATACAAAAAAAAGATAATCATGTTTGATGAAGTACGACAACATAATTGAAAGAAATAATTGTTTTTTTTACAAAACAATTGCTTGTCCAATTAGGGCTGACATCCTAGATGTTTACTCTAACTTGGAAAAGAAAATTGTGGTCTTAGCTAACCCAATAGTAATTTATGTGAAGGAATGGTATTTATGCAAAGGACTTCTTGCAATATGAAGTGTACTTGTATGTGATTGTGAAGTGTTATCTTGAAAGATTGTGAAGTAAGGAAACTTTTGTGAAAGTGATATATGCAAAGTTTTGTATGAGCTATTATGGTGATTCAAGATCTCACTAAAGATCAAAGATCAGTCAAGGAAGGAAAATAACAAAAAATTATTTTGTTTGAGTAGTGAGCTCTCCTTCTAGCTGAAATTGCATGTGTTGAACACAGATTGGTTTTGACAATTGAGTGTCAACACACTTAAGAAATTCTCTAAGTTGATGCCGAGTATAATATAGATGTCAAGTTACAATATGTGTTAAGCTAGAAATTCAACAAGTGCCGAGTCATTTAGATGCTGAGAAAATAGACAATGCCAAGTAAGTTTCAAGTGATGGGTGACTAATAGATGCTGAGCAAAGTTCAAGTGTCAAGCAAGACAAAATTTAGTATGTGTTGAGCATCAACAATCAACAAGTGTTAAGTAATGTAGAATCAACATAAGAGTTTGTGCCCTCACAAACTAAGATGTAAACCATTTTTTAGCAAACATATGGATAAATCTTGAAGGATTAAAAGATAAGAATGAATCTATTTGGATTCCCTATGCAATCAACATGCAACCAATCAAAAAAATGGAAAGATTTGAGCAAGAAGTATGGATGAATCTCAATCATAGATTCATACCTAACTCTAAGTCACAAAATATTTTTAAGGAGGTTAAAGCCCCATAATTCATAGACAGACAAAATGTGTAAAAAGAGAATGCATGCAAGGAGATAATGCTAGCGAAGTTTGAAGCAAGCGAAAGGGGTAAATTGATCAAGGAAAAGGTGACTTAGAAGAAGGATAGAACTATATATTAGTTAAAAAAATAGAGTATCAGTACTACAAACAACTTCATATCATATCAATGAGGATCAGATTGCCAGAACAAGGATCTAAAATCAACAATAGCACATTGCAAGTAATCAAGTCAAACATTCTACTATACTTTCTAACAATTTTATTAGTAGAATGAAATCCTATGGAGATAGGTTGCTTTAACAACCAATGTATAAAGCCTTTAATAGGGTGGAATTCCAAGTGAATGTTTTGTAAATCCTTTAGCTAGGTACACTTTTGATAGAGTGTTAAAACCCTTTAACAGGGTAGGATCTATTAATCCTTGTAAGCTTTTAATAGGGTAGACATTTCATAGGGTAGATCATGAGAATGGTCAAAAAATGTAACCTTAATAGGTGAACTTTATTGTTGCAATAATGAAGAGTTGTGGGTGTCATCCCCACCCTAGTTTTACCTTGTCATTGGAGGGTTTTTGGGTAATCATATCTGGTGTCAAGTATTTATGTAGATGTATGTACTCTATATGTTATCTTCATATGTTTATGCATGCAATGTTTTAAAAGTTAAAAGTTTTATTGATTAAAGTTTAGTACTTTTGATTCACCCCACCCCCACTCCCCCTCTTAGAAGTATACTTACCACTTGTAAATCCAAAAAATTGGTATCAAAGTTGAGTTCTCATTAGGAGAAGCCTTACAACTTGGAGAAAAGATCTTAAGATAGAAGTCTAAAAGTTGGGAAAAACCCTTGAGAATCAAGAGATTGAGATAGACCTCTTACTACAAAAATTGGATGAAGCCAAAAATGCCTTTAGGAGTTCACTAAAGAGAACGAAAGAGATTTCCATAGTAAAGAATGAAACTAAATACAAGGATATTGACACCAGAAAGTTGTTTGTAGATGGTTACTCATGTGAGTTTGATGCAACAATTGCAGATCTCATGGACAAGAATAGATGACAAGCTAAAGAGATCAAAAATATTAAATTGGAGAAAGAATCACAAGCAATACTACTATGTGAAGTAGCTAAACAAAAGAAGAAAGCCATTAAGGATAAGGTCATGATTGAAGAAGACAAAAAAAAAATTCAAACAAATTGGAAGAAAAATTAGTAGAGTTATCTCGGATCTCAAATATGTAGTTGGATACCTGGAGCCAAATAATGAATGCCCATCATGAGTTGAATTTCAAGGACATTGAAATAACTACATTGAAGTTGCAAAATGATCAACTATAGAATGACCTAACAAGAGAGGAGTTTTCTAAAAGCTTCAACAAGCCAAATAAAGTCATCAAGTACTTTGAGTAACTATTGAAATCCCCTAGATCTAGTAAAGACACATTAGGTTTGGGCTACACAAGCACTGAGGAAGGAGAGTCATCTAAGACTATTGAACAAGGGAATGAAAAAGGTAAGAACTCCAAAAAAACTTGTCATCATTGTGGTAAGAAAGGACATATAGCTAATGTTTGCAAGAACAAGAATGATAGTCAAAATGCTAAGCCAAAGAATATGACACATTGTTACAAGTTCAACAAACAAGGTCATCAAGCACATGAATGTAGGACAAGGACCATGCATGCACCAAGATTTTAAGGACACTGCTACAATTGTCAGAAGTTTGGACACAAAGCATTTGAATGCAGATCCAAGACCACATGGTCATCAAATAAGGGAAGAAGCCATAAAAATTCCTATAAATGGGATTATAATACAAGACATAGCTATCACTACTATCAAGAGTATGGAAACATCCCTAAGGATTTCATAAGAACACATTTCAGTAGAAGCTAAATCAAATGGTTGAGCCAAACTACATGCTTTAGTTGTTTGAAGACTTGTCATATCAGCAACCATTGTTCAACAAGATCAAAGGCATCTAACTCAGACTCAAACAAGGGAAAAGGCAAGGTAGATGTTGAGCATATTAGAGGAGAGATGAATAAGACATGGAAGAAGAAAGATGGATGTAACACATCAAATGAAGTGATCACTTCACCTAAAGGGTCAAGTTGTCATACTTCATCAAACTAAGAAAGAAGGTATGTGGGACTAATATTTAAATGGTTTATCATACATTAGTTCCTAGAATGAGTTAGTATTGAAAGGGATAAATCAACATGAATAAAGATACAAGGTTAAATCTTCAAAATTTTCACACTATTGCCGAGTAAGGAAAGTTTCCTTCAGATGCCAATTGAAATCCTAGTGTATGTTGAATTGTCTGCCAAAGTCAGTAGGAGTCGAGTGTGTAGTGGTTGCTAAGTGAAAGGAAATTCTTATTGAAGCTAAGTAAGGGAAACTCTAGTGGATGCTGAGTGTTGGGAAATCAATGGAGGCTGAGTAAAGAAAAATTGCATAAGGAGTCGAGTGGATAGATGTATATGCACTAAGCATTAAATGCTATGTAAGAAAGGGTATAAGGTCAAGTTTTTGATCATTTCTCATCATTGCAATAATAGAGTGTGAGTGAGAAGAGCACAAAAATGATTTCCAAGTAGAGATTGATGCTTTTGCAAAGATTCTAGCAAAGATTGAAAACTATTTCATTGATCAAAGGTATTTACTTAAGTGTCGAGCTATACAATTATGGAATTTTTATATCTTGAAACCCTAGTTTTCAAAGATGGCATCTAGCTCTAGGAATTCCAAGGGAAAGGAACTGTTTGAGGTTCACTTGGTCAGAAATGAATTCAAACAACTAGAATTTAGGCCAATCCTTGAAGTCGCTTACAAAAATGATTCTGTTGGCACTTTATTTATTATTCCACCTAAGGTTGTTATGGTACAAATGTCAAAAAAAATTATAATTGTAAAGTTGGAGCAATTGGTGACATAGAGATTCAGGAAGCCTATGAAAAACTTTGTGAAATTAAGGTATTAAAGGAGGAATTTCAAATTGGTGAAAGAAAAGGCTTAACCTGTGCCCTAGATTTCCCAATAGTTTTGAAAATGGTGTGGACAAGAATTGTGCTAACTAGAATTCATGACAAGTTCCTATGGTTGGAAGGTAGACCTATCAAGTTGTTAAAGAGAATCATACATAGGGTAGTAGGGTGCCCAACCCTAGAATGACCAAATACCCTTAGGAGTGATTCAAAAGAATCCATATAAAAGAACACCAAGGAAAAGTGGAACAAAAAGGGCATGACAATTGACACAATTAGAGATCCACTTGTAGAATATGTTGTTAGGGTCATATTTGATAAATTCTACCAATCAAACCAACTAAATAGTGTACCATGCATTGCAGTTGATGTGGGATACAAACTTTTCAAGAAGGATCATACATATGATCTATAAAAACTACAACTGCAACAGATTATGGAGAATTTGGGAGTAATAAGGAGATAAAAGAGTACTCAGTGTAAGTTTTGATCAATTTTGATATGCATATTTTTCTATGTTCAGAATGAATTTCCCTCTTTTGGTAAAATAAGTTGGAAGACAAATAGGTCTATAGCAGGACAAGTTAATGAGTATATAGAGTAGATGGGAGCCAATTTTGAAACCTTAATGACAAGCTATTTTGAAGACTTTAAAAAATCTATGAAGCAAAGACTCAGAATACCAATTTCTCTAGTGGATCAACACATTAATGACATTTTCTTCTAGGTTGACATTGACTACACATACATCCAAGAATTAGTACCAAGGGTGAGATGGCTAAGGCCACTTGTATATGAAATTAACATTGATGAGGCATCAAAAACAATCACAACATTGCTTGTAGAAGACATTGGTAAAAATGAAAAACATTTTGGCACTTTTGATGTTGTAAAGTCCAAGGTAGAGATGGAGTTGAAGACTACTTCAACTCAAAAGAAGAAGGATAAATTGGTCAAAATTCTTAAGGCCAAATTTGGTGAAGGGAGAATAGAAGTAGAAGAAGAAGAAGATGAAGAAGAAGAAGAAGAAGAAGAATAGGGCCAAGGGCCACTTGCCTTGACACAAGGCATGAGTGAAGATGTTGAGGAGAAAGAGAAAGCCAATGAAGTACCTACCAAGCTAGAGCCAAAGAAAAGGAAAGCTCAAAAAATAGCCTGTAGCTTAGCCCAAAGGAAAAAAGATAGCCAGCCAAGCCTAGCTAAGCCTACTGCAAGGGTAGGTACAAGAGCTACAACAAAGGAGGCTAAGGAGCAAGAGAAGAAGAATGATACTAAGCAAAAAGGACTAGAAAAGAAGAAGCTAAGAAGAAAATATGTTGCACCTCCTAAATTAGATGAGGAAAGGACTAAATTTGATGACAACAACCAATTTAGAGTGGTAAGTCACACCACCAAGTTTGATTTAGAAAATATATGTGATAATATTAGAGATAATGCAGACTTATTTGGCTTGAAAAGAATTGATTTTAATAAGCTGAGTAGAGAAGAATAAAACATGGTTGAAGAATCAATCTACACCTTGATGGCGAAGTTCATAAACACTCCACTTGAACTTGACAATTCAATGCCCAAATAGTTGTATTCTATTATTGAAAATAAATGGCATTATTGCTTTTATATGGAGAAAGAAATAAGAGAGTCAACATTGGCTCAAGTAATGCTTGAGATCACAATAGGGAAAATAACCAAGGAAAACAAGAAGCATGGGAGAAAATTTGTACCCAAATATAGAGCATTTAGCATTCTCCAAAAAATGTTGAAGATGTTGTGAAAAAGTCCACTCAAATGTGATAATTAATCTATGGCCTAACAACTGTAAAAGAAGGAGAGGAAGATCCCTTTGAAGGGAGAAGCAATGGAGAAGAGGATGATAATGAAAAGGATGTGAAGGTGAAAAAGAAAAGGAAAATGATACAATGGAGAAGGAAACTCAAAAGGATGATATGACAACTACTAAAGAGTAGCATATAGAATAGATTGTACAAGACACATAATTGCCACCTCCAAGTCCTCCACATAGCACTTCTAGACCTACATAAACAATAAAAGTAAAGGATGTTCCTGATAATTTTGGTCAGAACATAAACCCATTGACTACAAAGGATATCAAGAAGATCCTTGACCAATTGAATTTACAAGCCCAATTAAGCCATAATCCAGTGTTGGTTAGTGTAGATGAGTTGCAAAAGGTAGTAGCTGACTTGACCAGGGATAAGATGGCAACACAAGAAACATCTTCTATCATCCATACAACTAAAAGTGGACAACCTAAAGAGCAAGCTACACAAGATACATCAGCTAAGGTTGATTCCATAGTTAAAGTCACTACAACTGTCAAGGAGCTAGCAAAGGACCAAATAGGATAGATGGATACTTTTGTTCCTACTACACAATTTCAAGGTGCACCACCTCAAATAATTATTATTGATAAAGATAGATTAGAAGAGGTGAAAGAGAGCTCAAAGGAAAAGGAGCAAAAAGAAATTAAAACTTTGGTTAATTTGTCAACCTCTGGGACTCCAACAAGAATGCCTCAAAAGCCGAGCATTGAAGCAATATGACTTCAAATTTCAGCACTAGGCTCAAGCTCTACAAAGGTTGCAAGGGTAGTTGGTTATGGAGACCCTACACTAGATGAAGAAATAGTCCTTCCTAAGTATGATTTTGAAACCATGAACATTGATCAAATCAATGAAGTGCAAAAGGCACTAGAGAGGAAGAAGAAGCAAGAGATACTTAGAAATGAGTATAACATAGGCAAGCATTGATTGAAATAAAGGACATCTCTCTAGATGCATTTATCTTGCAGACACTTGATGAAACAAATCCCATTATGGAGAAACTTTCAAACATAGTGGACTAGGTGCAAAGTAAAGACCATGATACTAATGCAAAACTGATGGAATGGTTAGAAAATAAGTTTTAAACAAAGGTGAATGAAAGAATATCTAGTGAGATAGTACTATCACAGGTAGAACTAGCTAAGAAAATTGAAAAGGTGATGACAATACTTGAGAATATCTTCTCATTGTACTCAAAATTGTGTGATCCTTCCATCTTCACATAGGAAACTAGCTAGAGAATCATGAGATTGGAGAGGAACTTAGAGATATCAAGTATGCAACTACCCAAAGATCCAGCTCAAAGTGAGAAGCACTTCAACACAATGCTTCACACTCAAAAGGATCTAGCTATATTAACACCATAAGAGGCTAACACAAGAGCCAAATTGGTGCAAACACAAGCCTCCCTCACCCCTCACATGGAAATTTTAAAAAAGGTACTAGCCTATGTAGATAATGTGATAAAGAAGGATACAAATATTTCTACATTAGATGACTTAGTTCACCTTGTAGCAGATATGACCATCAAAATTAAATCCCTAGAAGTCACAATAAAAAACTAGGATTTTTCTCTGAGAATTGTAATCGAAATGAACATGAACTTCTTGGATAAATATTTAGTCAGTGTCTAAGACCCTTTGACATAAGTATCAAAAAGGAGGAGAAATTAAAGGCAAAGGGGGAGAAATTGTAAAGCCAAAAGGACAATTAAACTACAAGGTAAAACATGTGAAAGTGGAAGCTAAAATAAAAGGAGGAGTAATAAAATAAATAGAGAAAGGAGAGAGAAAATAGAGCAAAACATGGCATAAAAAAACACATTAGATAAAGAGTATCAGAATTGAAGATAAGGAGTATTAACTAAAGCACATAAATCTATTCAGAGATATTTTGATTACGAAGATATGGCACATCAACTTAGGGGGAGATACCAAATTTTGAGGTATATAGCTCTTCACAAAATTGTGAACAAATTTGATTAGTCTCATCATGTATAGTTAAGTGTTTTTGACACTCATGTCAAAGAGGGAAATTGTTGATCTCATATTGGTTTTGACAATTGAGTGTCAACACACTTAAGAAATTTTCTAAGTTGATGCCAAGTATAATATAGATGCCCAATTACAATATGTGCCAAGCCAAAAATTCAACAAGTGTTAAGTCATTCAATTGTTGAGAAAATAGACAATGCCAAGCAAGTTTCAAGTGTCGAGTGGCTAATAGATGCCGAGAAAAGTTCAAGTGCCAAGCAAGATAGAATTTAGTATGTGTCGAGCATCAGCAATCAACAAGCTCTGAGTAACATAGAATCAACATAAGAGTTTGTGCCTTCACAAACTAATATGTAAACCATTTTTGAGCTGACATATGGATAAATCTTGAAGGATTAAAAGATAAGAATGAATCTATTTGGATTCCCTATGCAATCAACATCCAACCAATTAGAAAAATGGAAAGATTTGAGTGAGAAAGATGGATGAATCTCAATCATAGATTCATGTCTAACCCTAAGTACAGAAATATTTTTAAGGAGGTCGAAGCCCCATAATTCATAGATAGACAGAATGTGCAAAAAGAGAATGCATGCAAGGAGATAGTGCTAGCGAAGTTTGAAGGAAGTGAAAGGGGTAAATCAATCAAGGAAAAGATGACTTAGTAGAAGGATAGAACTATAGATCAATTGAAAGAATAGAGTATTAGTACTAAAAATAGGTTCATATCATATCAGTGAGGATCAGATTGGATAGAACAAGGATCGAAAATAAGCAATAGTAGATTGCAAATAATCAAGTCAAACATTCAACTATACTTTCTAACAATTGTATTCGTAGAATGAAATCCTATGGAGATAGGTTGGTTTAATAGCCATTGTATCAAGCCTTTAATAGGGTGACATTCCAAGAAATTTTTTTGTAAAACCTTTAGCTTGGTACACTTTTGATACAGTGCTAAAATCATTTAATAGGGCAGTCTTTTCATAGGGCAGATCATGAGAATGGTCAAAATATGTAACCTTAATAGGTGAACTTTATTGTTGTAGTAGTGAAGAGTCATGGGTGTCATCCCCACCCTAGTCTTACCTTCTCATTGGAGGGTTTTTGGGTAATCATATATGGTGTCAAGTTTTTATGTGGATGCATTTACTTTACATGTTATTTTCATATGTTTATGCATGCAATGTTTTAAAAGTTAAAAGTTTTATTAGTTAAAGTTTAGTACTTCTGATTCACCCGCCACACCCCCCCCCAAGAAGTATACTTCCACTTGTAAATCCCAACAACATGTTTGGGCTGTGGGCTCTTCTTGCATACATTACACTTCAACTCCTAATAGGGTTGGAATCTCCTAATAGGGATTCAAAGTATCCTAATAGGGAATCCTTACACTAAATTTCCTCATTGACTCCTAACAAGGTCCATCTTCTAACAAGGAACTTATATATTAGTATATTATCTAGTGGGTATCATCCCCACTAGGGTTTTCTCTTGGCTAGGGTTTCCCTATTTAACAAAATATGGTTTATGAGTTATCTTTCTGCATTGCTATTGTTACAATTCAATAATACTTTAATACTTTGTTATGCATGACTTAAAATAAGTAATAATATCCAGTTGGCAACTAAAGTTTGCAGATTATTGATTGACCCCCCCTTGTAATCCTATTTCTAACAGTGCTACCTAAAATTACAAATATGAAATTTTTTGGGCTCACTCTAATGTAATAAAATACAATAATAATAATAATTTATGTTTAGTCAACCTTAAGGTCTTGGGATAAAATTCTAGAACCTTCTTGGGTAGTAGAAAGTTTCCTATATAAAGAAGACATGTAAATTTATCTAAGGAAATTTTAGTTTGTTGGTGGTGGCTTTAGCTTACAAAATGTTGTAAGGAAAATGTCCATTAGGCTTTACATGTTCTATCTCTAAACTTTGTAATTCCATACTTTAGTTGATAATATGAATCCCTCTTTATGTTATTGCAACTTGTTGTCATTTCTCTATTTCCATATATGTTTGTGTTATTAAGGAGAGTCCCCTTCATAAACTCGTATTAGAGATGGAGTTCCTAACTACATAGAAAAATTGCCAAACTATGAGGTAGTTTGCACTAGGACCATGGTTGTGCATTTGAAAGATAAACACAAAAATGCCTCCACAAAGAGAACATGATAGAGGATATAGAGATGTGATAGTTGAGGGTTTTATATTCCTCTAGAGACAAGTACAAATATTTCAAGAGGAGATTCAAAGATGAAAGTAAGGATGAATTCAAGGAAGAAGGGGATGCTGAACATGAAGGAGTAGAGGCAGATAGGGATCCAAAGGATGATAGGTTTCTCAGAGCCATTTCCTAGATTGAAAAAAAAACCAAGATTGAAGTCTTGACATTTTTGGGAAATCTTAACCCAGAGGATTTGATTGAATGGATAAATGATCTAAAATAATATTTTTAGTATGAAGAAATTCAAGATCCTAAGAGGTAAAGTTTTTGAAGGCCAAATTGAAAAGGCATTCAAAAATTTGGTGGCAATAGATTCACTTGGAGAGAAACAGAAAATGAAACAAGAAAATAACAAGATGGGGTTAGATGGTGGAGAAATTGAAATAAAATTCATTCTTTCTAATTATGATCTTGATCTTTTAAAGAAAATGCAAGAGTTGAAGCAGGAAAAAAGATGTGTTCAAGAGTTCTATTAATAAGCTGGAACGAAAAAGTTGTTTATTACCTTAATGGGTTGTCACTAAGTATTTAGGAAGATTTGAGTCTAGTTAGAATGAAATTTATTGAAGAGACATACTAGTTTTCCTTAAGAGTAGAAGAACATATTAATAAGAAGTTTGAGAATAGGAAAAGTGGAGGAGGTTATGGTTAAAGGTCTGGTGGGTAGTCTTATGGAGGCTGAAATGAAGATCAAAAAAAGAAGGATGACATAAAAAGAAACCAAAATTAGAGGAGAAATAATGGTAATTGTTTCTATGATCATAATAATAGGGATCAAAAAAAAAGAGGAAGAGGACAAGGACCAATAAAAGGAGGCTTTCCTGGAGCAAGTTTTTAATATAGAGAAGAAGATCATAGAGCTAATGAATGTCCTCAATGCAAAGGAAGGTTATATACAAGAGTGAAGGAAAGGAAAGAGTATCACATGTAGATGAATATGTCAAGTCATAAAAATTTTAAGATTCAAAAATAGGAGAAGTCCTAGTTAATAGAAGAGTCTTGTTGAGTGATGAGAATGAACCTAAACAAATGGGGAGTTTTTTTCACACCAGATGGAAGTTGAGGATAAGTGTTTTGATGTTATTATCAATAGCAGGGACACTAAAAAAATTGTGTTAGAGAGTACGGTAAAATTTAAAGCTCAAGAGAGAGAGATGCCCATGTCCAGACTAGATTTCCTAGGTGTTGTAATCACCCAAAAATGGTTATCTAGACTACAAGCCCCCTTTCTAACATTTTTTTCTTAATTTACCTATTTCTTATTCTTGATCAAATCCTCAAAAATGTATTTATTTGATTATAACCTATGGTTTAACCACCTTATCCGAAGTCTTTTATTTAATTAAAATATCTTCCTCCTTTTTAATTAAATAAATTCCCCAAGTCCCACTTATCCTAAGTGCACACACATAAAGCATTATTCTTATTTTAAAAATAAAATAAAATCTTTTGTCTAACATGAGGTGCACACTTTCCAAGGTGGATGGAATCTTCATTCTCCTCTACACATCTCACACCTTTTTGAACTTCACCATTGATCTTGATTAGGTGAGAAGCTTGTGCACATGGACACTCAAGATGCATCCTCTACCCTCGATTAGGCCTCTCTTGGTTTTTGATCTGAATCGACCATTTTTCTTTAAAAGGGGAGGGCTCTCTCCTCATTCTCCATTCTTACACTCTCATGCTAACATTATGTTGCAATATTTATAATTACTTTTGGAGATTTTGAAGACTTTGATAATTCTCATCCTTGCATTTTACATCCTCACACTTGCATTGTAGCTTATTTGCATATAGTTTAGCTTCCTTTTATGCTTTAGAATAACTCACTTAGTTAAAGTAGGAAGGCTTGTAATTCTCATTCTTGTTAGCTTAGTTTTCATCTTGAACTCCATTTAGTTTAATTTACATTTGCATTGTATACCCATTTTAGGATTCTTGGATATCTATACTTATTGGGACACAAAATTGCATCAAGGATTTTGAGTACCATTTTATTTTATTTTTCTAAAAATGAACCCT
Source organism: Cupressus sempervirens (assembly GCA_028749045.1). Lineage (NCBI taxonomy): Eukaryota > Viridiplantae > Streptophyta > Pinopsida > Cupressales > Cupressaceae > Cupressus > Cupressus sempervirens. Next base: position 814,606,091 of record CM053793.1, read on the forward strand.
TATAAACATTTTTCATGCATATGTACCCAACCCTCATGTTGAGGCATATGATGTATTTAAGGTGTTTATCACCCTTCATTCAATACATGCATGTGTATCAAGATGAAAAATTTCCATTCCAAATCATTTGGTGAGTTGTCATTTTCAGCACTTATCATAATCTGCATATTTGCCTTAGTGTCAAATAGTGATGAGAAGCCAAATTTGCAATTGAATATCTTGCACCCGATAAAGTTTCATGAATCACCACTTTGGGAGTATTTAGTGTGCATATCAAAGAACATATTTTTCATATTTTAAGTCATTTATAGTTGGCTTGGCATTCAACCTTCTTTCTCCCTAAGATGTGTTCATTCCATACACTATGTGATTAGCTCATGCAGTCTGTAAGGAGTGAGTAACTATGGTACTGGTGTTGAGTCATAGCAGCCCCCTACAACTAGTGACTGCATTCCCATCCATCTCTCTCAAACTTAGGCTATACAAGTTTTGAATTCTCCAAAGTTGGTTGTTTATTGTTTTCATGCTGATGCACATTGTTCAAAATTTTGGGAAGCCCTATTTGATAGTGAATATTTTATGACAGATTAAGAATTTTGAAGAAATGGTCATACCACTATATTGTATTGATAAAATATATTTTTTTTTTGGAATTTAAAGGTCTATTGAATCTATTTGATGAGTTTCCCAAGCTAATTGTGCTTACAAAAACAAAAATCTGCCTAGTTGCCCTTTTGACAGTTTTTTAAGTAGCCATGTTTGACCAATAAAAACTTCGACCCAATTGACCATACTAATAAAATTATTTTTCCGTTGTATTTTTGGGGTCAAATATATGCTATCTTCTAATTTTGAGCTTGTAATGAAACTATTTGACTAGTTTTCAAATGCAATTCCAAATGCAATTTCTAAAGTTTTGCTAGTAGGCAAGTGTGCATTTTTTTTGAAGGCCTTTTTAGGATTTTATAAATTTGAAACCATGATAGATGAAGCCAAATGGACTAAACCACTATGTTCTATACTAAAAATACTACAAGTGTGCCAATTTTCAAGTCTTGACAAGTCTATTTGCACACCTTTCTAGGCCCATTACACATGCAAGAATCTTTATTTTGATCGGTTGTCTAGTTCTAGAGTTCCTAGTAGCCAACTTCATGCTTCTATTAATTTCATATAGTTATCTCTCATGAGCCCAAATTCTACATTCGTACTTTCCATGTTAAAATATACAAATGTCCCAAGTTGGAGATTCCCAAGTGGTCAATTGACAAGTTTTCAAGGTCAAAACCATAAACCATTTTCTCTTAATGACATGTTTATAGGGCTAGTTTGAAGTAAGCAAGTTTAGTGGTTAATAATTTTGACCTAGATGTCATCATGTAGTAAAATCAGATAGGGTGAGAGTATGTGGACCAGAGAGAAAATCTATTAGGTTTTAGCTCTTGGTTACTTGATTGTGTCAATTTTCAAAGTTGATTTTAAGAGATATCTAAACAAAGTGGATAATTACCAAAGAAGTTGAAAATTTATCTTTAAGTGATCAACCAATGATTTAGTTTGGTTTTGGTTAGTGCAATGATATAAGTAAGGGTAGTTTTGAAAGATTTGGTGACTGAATTCAAAAAAAAATTGGGGGTCACTCCATAACCTAACTAACATCATGAGATTTTGATTCTCCACCCATGAGAAATAAGATTTTTGTATTCAAGGCATTAGCTTTTCCAAATGATGATTTGGCATAAAAAATAAGACTCAGGGGAGGAGTAAATTTGAAATAGTTTATGCAATCAATTTATATAGATTACTTTCTATGCACATGTTATTTAAGGAGAAAATGGACATATGGGATTATATGCATAGTAAAAATAAAGGAATAAATTGAACATGCTAGAAGCCCAAGGTTCACATTGGTTGAGATCCATCCAAATAGTTGTGTTTCTTATAAAAAAAAGCAACAAAAATTTCCCATGAGATAATATTGTGTGCTCTTCATCAATAAGATGGATCTTAAAATTTGAGAGGTGGTTGTATCACCCATATCATGACTATGGAAATATGTTGTTCGATCCATGATAAGAGTGCTTGTTTCCAATCTACAAAGTCTTGATTGTTTAATAGACAATGGAGAGCCTTACATTCTTTTACTCCTTTTTCTTATTTACATGCATTAATCAAAGGGAATTTTAAATAGAGGACCATTTGGAATTTTAATAGTAGAACCCACACAAAAAAAAAAGTCTAAAGCATTCACCTTATGATGCATGATGTAAGTTTGCATGGGACCCATGGTGGAGATGAGGCATGCTAATGTAAATTTTGACTGAAGAGGCATACAATTGGAAGAAAATCAAGGAGGTTGAGCTGGGTGGACATGACACATGGCACAATTTCATAATGTCATAGATGATGTGGTGAGAATTGATGCAACATGCAACAAAGAAACAAGCTGCCACATGGCAGAGTGGAGTAGACCATAATGGAGCAATGAGATCTTTCTATGTGGCACAAAATTTTTGGTCATCATAATTTCACCATAGGAAGTTACTCAAATATTAATGGAAGTGACATAGTGACCCAATATGAAGGCATTACATGGCATTGAGGTGGAAAAAAGACCTATAGTGAGGTGAAAAAGTCAATAGAAAATCCAACAATTCCACATGGGAGTGACGTGGTGAAGTACACTGTTGGAGTGATGATAAGGTAGATGACATGTATAGGTAAGTCAATGAGATTATGACACATGTCACCACAATCTGACCATGGTTTAACTATGCTTGAAATTGGAAAGAAATTAAATTAATTAAAGTATTAAAAATATTATATGTGAGGTTGAACATGCATTCAAATAAGAAGAAATAATCAAAAGCTAAAGAATAGGATTTTAATGTTAAACAGAATAAAAAGTGAGGCCTACATGTAAGGAATATTTATCCAATGAAATCTAAAAGGAATATTAAATTTCAAGAGGAGATTGGTCACTAAAATTTAAAATGGGTCTTGTTATAAAGTTGAAACTTTACAATAAATCCAATTATTGTAAATTTGGAAGGTATGTTCATCTTTGTTTTGTGGGTCTGTATTTTCAACTGGGCGCCTAGGGCATGTTTGGGAAGCAAACATAGGCTTATCAAATATCAATAGAAAGGTCTTGGAGTATAGTTTTCAATTTTCCCATCTGATCTTGTGTAGATAGCAATGGGTGAAAGTTATTTGTAGTTTTGTCTAGCATGCTTCATTTCTCAACCATATTATGGTTTGGCCTTTCAGTTGTAGTTTGCAACAAAATGGTGAAATGGGTAGTCTCCAAACTTGGAGACGGTCTTGCTAGTGGTGGTATTTTATTTCCTAACAAGTTTGGTGAAGGTTTTGGAAAAAATTTGATTTAAAATCTGATGTTTTTATTAAAAGTATTTTTTCTCATCATTCACAATGGATATTTCCAAATTTGTAGGCACAATGATGAGATTTGACCTGGTTTTCAGTTGTAGAGAGAAGAGAGAAGCTTTACTTCAGCAATGAATGAAGATTCAAATAGACATGTGGCATTTCTAGATAGAATCTAGGATTTTCATTCTCTTTCTTTGTATAAGGTTGGATCCAATCTTTTGGACAAGTTTCCATAGCTGTGATTACACCATTTTCTCAGTGTTCTCTCTTTATGAACAATAATAATGAATTTATAGGGTAATAGTTCTTATATATTTTGTATCTTAAGAGTTACTTTCATCCATATTGAATTTATTTTTCTCAAGTAAATGAATACAAAGCAAGAAATAAAATTAGTTTCATTCTTATTCTTGTCTCCTATCTCTAGTTCTTGCAATTTCTTGGTGATTTGTGGTCAAAGAACATAAATCCTAGTTGCAACTCATTTTGGGTTGTATGCTTAGATGTGTTTTTCCATTGATTGAAAGAATCAAGTAAATTATTGATATGTCTTGACAGGGTTGTATATTTCATGGAAGGGTTTGACGAGCATGAGATTCATTGTGAACATTGATGTCTAATTCAAAAATTGAACAGATAGATCACTGCTATCTTGATGTGTGTTGTAATTTGTGGAAAACGAAATGAATAAGGCACTAATTACTCAAAGGATCTACATGTTTCTTGTTGTTTCATATGTAGGTTAAATTGAAATCAATCTTAATAATAAAAAATTCCCTTTCATGTCATAGAGCTGAAAAGGTTGATACCTACACTTAGCATGTCAATCTCATAGGTCATGTTAGTAGTTGTTTCATGCCTTTTTCATTGCATAAGCATAGAAGGATTTGGTTTTTTTATCTGCTTAATATAGATTCAAATTTATGGTTTTTGCATTGGTAACATAATGGAATCTAAGGTCTACCCACCTAGGTCTTGCAAAGCTTGAAGTGAAGAAGGAGTTCATCCTTATAGTTGGCCTAAGTTCTAATCAAAGTGTATACATTATAGGAGTTAGATTCCTTTATATGTGGTTTATTTTTATTTTCCTAGTAGTTAAAATCATCATTAAATCAAGCGCCAAAAAAAGTCATTGCCTCTACTCTTTGAAATTCTCATTCTATGATGCACATTGCAAGGGTTGCATAGCTTTTGTTTCTCATTTTATGATGCACATTGCAAGGGTTACATAGCTTTAGTGTAAGGCCCCTTCCCTAGTACCCTATTATAAAACTTAATAACATGAATATGGTCGGAGCTAGGAAGCATAAGGGGATGAGAGGTAATGTTTTCTCTCTTGTGTATGCAATGTGAATTGTATACTATTACCATACACCTTATGATCGAACAATGGTAAGAATGTTTTGGAATCTAAGTATGCCATGATTGACATTTTTCTTATCAATAATTAACCTAATATCTTATTGGGACTTATATACATTTAAGGCTTCGGTATTCAAAATTACATTAGGTTGATAAGCTAAGACCTATGGGATAAAGGCTCGAGATGCCATAACCTAGAAACTATGTTGATGGGTTCATGATATGGTATGGGCTATTAGGATAATTGAATTTTGGAAAGATAAATCAATATGCACCCTTATGAACATTACTAATAGTCACACGGATAAGGTTCTACATGGTAGAAATCAGTATGATGTACTACAATAAACCAATTATTGTGCAAGTAGTATTAGGTGGATATATTGATATTCATGAGGACAGATTGTATGGCTCAATATAATGTAAAAGATTTATTCTATGATTGATTTTGAGTACTATGTGTGTATGAAAAGGTCCTAATTTACCTAACATAATTGATACACCTTATTATGTGTCTTATCTCATAATTATAATGAGATATTTTTAGTAATAAAACTATATTGAATCTAAAGATACTAGTTGTGATACTTATATTTTGGTGATTTTCACCTAAGCTATGCATTCAGAACTAATTTTCATGTTGGTTGACTTAACAATATAGATTCAACATTTCATCACCATGATAGAAAATAGAATGTAATGTGATTTAGAATATTAATTTGATCACAATAAGAAAAGATTAATGTTGACATGTAGATTTTGATATCTTAATATTTTGAATGCTTTTTATATGAAAATGATTAGAAAAGAGAAAATTTAATTATGAAAATTTGATTATGTTGGTAATGAAATGTTAAAATTGTCATGCATCTCTACATATGTATTTTTATATTATTTTCATTGGACTATTGATGCTTGAGTTTAGTGTGCAAGCAATTGAACCATGGAATTTAATTGGGGAAACAAGGTCCTAACTTATGTAGACACAGTTTAGCCAAGGTGAATCTTTGGAAGATTCAAAGGCCTCATTGTGATGTGTAAGCTTGCATGTGTGTGGTAAATTTAATCTCATAAGTACACTAGGGACATGTCATGGTAATGTGTAATGTGTTTTAAATATGTCACTTGACACTTTTAATTGTTTTTGTGTTGATGACATGTCACCTAGGGTTTTGGTCATGGCAACTCTTAACCTTAAACTAAATTTCCTTCGAACTATTTAATCAAATCTACTTGGAGAAAGGATAGGATGGGTCACCATCAAGGAGAATTTTGAATTCAAACTTTAAAAGGATTTTATAGGGTCAATATGTGGTCACAAAGTGCCATTTTTGTGAAAATAAGCTACCCATATGTTAGCTTATCATGCTAGGGGCCTAAATTTGACCATTTTATTACTTAGCTAGCCCAGGGGGTCCCTTAACCAATGCATTCTTCCACCAATTATAAAATTGAATTGTACCATGAGTCCATACCAATATTTCTACTTGGTTAAAATAACAAATTTGGTAGGGATAAAGTTGTAAGAGATAGTGGCTTGATGTTTTTTCCTAAAAGAGATAGTGGGAGAGTTTTTTATAAGGAACTTTCACAAACTAGTGGAGTGTTCACCCACTCTCTAAGTTTAGATATAATTGGGGTTTTGGAGGAGAAAGAATAAGGAGAAGGGAGATCTTCATAAACTATCATTACCTTAGCTTGGACCAAGGTTGGTCATGCTATGACTTTCTTTTGCACATGCATAATGGTGTTGTAATCTTGTTAAACTGTTGTTGGTGGAATCAAATTTTGTATTGTGTTGAAGTGATTGTATATTGTGTTGCATTTACTTTCTTTGGATTTCTTTCTTTGTTTCCTTTTATTTAGTGTTGATTATTAATGGTGTGAAGGCTTCACTCACCCTTGGGAGGGGAGAGATGTCATGGGTGAAGGGGTTAGTTGGGCTCAACATTGAAGTTGAGAGATTCTCCTCATGGAGAGGGTTTTGTTGTTCATGGAGTATGGGATCCATTGAAGCCATATAAATTATTTTTTATGGGAGGTATAAGTGTATTGATGTGGTGAGGAGGATTTATTTGATAGCCTTGAAGAGGAATTATGCAATTGTAGATGCATATGTGTATATGGCTATGGAATTCTCCTCTTTGGAGAGCCCACCTCCACCCATAGTTTCATGATTCTAATGGTGAATCAATGTGTGTTAAAACTTGGAGGGATTTTAAATGTATTATGATATTGTGTTTTTCATGCATTTTGAAATGTTTGAGTGTAAACTATCTGAGTCTTGTTTCCCCAACTTAGTGGGTGGCTTGATAGAAGCCTAGGATGGGAGGTGATTCTCCATGGTTCTTGTGTGAATATTTTTGCAGGTTTTGTGCTCTTTGGATCCAAGGGGAAGCCTAGGGTCATTACCTTGTATTGGTGGAGAGAAATTTATGTCTTGAGCAATGCATTTTAAAAGGATGAATCCTTCTTCATGTCATTGAACATTGTATTTGAAAAGGGAAAAGAAAAAAAAAAAAAACTTGCATTGTTGTTTGTGTCTTGTGTTGAAAAAATATAATCCTCATTTTATTTTGATTATTGTGGAGGGTGAATTCATGGAAGGTATGAAACAAATTAGTTATTATCTTATTTAATTTCATTACAAAATTTAATATTCTACTTCTAGTTGCATTGAAAAGGTAAGATTGATTTATTATAGTGGACTTAAGTGAGATTCATTCAAATAACCATTCTATATTGTACTTAAGGAATGTATATGTGTTGTTGGCATGTTGACCATTCATTTCTATATATATATATATATACATATATTTGCATACAAATAAAATTTATCTACAACAATTCATTGAGCAACAAAATTCAAGTTACTTCGTAACAGAAAGAGAGATCTAATAGTTCATCAATTTTATTGCATTATAGGATTATATTTATTGTTATTAAGACATTCAAATATACCTCACTAAATTTGAGTTCTAGATTGAGAGGTGATGACAATATCAAAGTTTTACAATATCTTGTTGGGATAAAATATTATGTAGCCAACTAGATAACATAGTATAAACTTTCATAACAAATACAAGCTGAAGATTCATGTTTAACTCTCTTCCTTTTGTATGGGGAAATGAAAATGAACTAAACTCCTATTACAGTCCTATATAATATTCAAATGAATATTCCCTAGATCTCCTAAGAGGAAAGGACATGATAGTGTAGTGTGACCAAGACAAATAAATCATAACCTACAACTATCCTATACCCTATATATACAAATAGTATTGCCTAGCCCTACCCTATAAAAATATAAATACTATAAAAAAAACCCCTTTCTTCCCTTTCCTCCCTTGTTCCATTGATATGTACTCAATATAGATAGAATAAATTAAAAAAATATAAATACATATTTCAAACCATGCCAATATAAGAAATGGTAATGAGGTCCTAATGAATTTAAGATTCCTTAGCTGACCCATACATTGGAAAGAGAGACAATTTATATATATATATGTATATACATACATACATACATACATACATACATATATATATATATATATATATATATATATATATATACATATATATATACATATACATATATATATATATATGTATGTACATATATATATATATGTATGTATATATATATATATATATATATATATATATATATATATATGTACATACATATATATGTACATACATATATATATATATACATATATGTATATATGTATATGTACATATATATATATATATCTATCTATGTACATACATATATATATATGTATGTACATATATATATATATATATGTATGTATGTACATATATACATATATACATATATGTATATATATGTATGTATGTACATATATATATCTATATATATCTATATATATCTATGTACATACATATATATATATATATGTGTGTGTGTGTACATATACATATATATATGTATGTACATAGATATATATATATATATGTATATATGTATATATGTACATACATATATATACATATATATATATGTATATATGTACATACATACATATATATATATATGTACATACATATATATATATACATATATATATATATATGTATATATATATATATGTATGTACATATATATATATGTACATATACATATATGTATATATATGTATGTATGTACATACATATATATACATATATGTATATGTATATATATATATATATATGTATATGTATATATATATATATATATATATATATATATGTATGTATGCATGTATGTACATGCTTGTCACTTAGGGATGTGGAGAGAGGGAAGAGGGGAGGAGTCACATGACTTCCCTTCTTCCAAGATAAATCCACATGTATGTATATATATATATATATATACATACATGTGGATTTATCTTGGAAGAAGGGAAGTCATGTGACTCCTCCCCTCTTCCCTCTCTCCACATCCCTAAGTGACAAGCAAGGCCACCCAAGGACATGGGTTAGGCTACTTGATCCTACCACACCATGTACTTTTCTTGGGTAATGATGCATGCACCCTTTTTTTGGGATTAGCTATATTCTAAGTAGAGATGTGATGTAGGAGCATCCAGACGTATAAGGGCAATCCTATGTCACCCAAAAAAAAATGTACTTAGACTTAGTTTTTGTCTCATGTGTTTTCATTTCTGGATACCCATTTGAGTCAAATAAAGGTTCCAACTCTCACAGTTCAACTATCGGTGTTCTTGGATAGAGTATTTGAGCACCTTGGGATACATGTAAATGCCAAAAAAATAGGAGTATGTAATTGAGCCATAATTTTACTAAATCAGAGGGTGTAAATTGGTCAGATGAATGTAATTGTAATTTAGAGCATTCTAGAAAAAGAATCAGGTCAAAAGGCCCCACGTTTTGAAAGTTATCACAGTTTTTCAATTTTTGGAGACCTCTTAAGAATGCTTCAAAGTTGGGTTAGGGGCATTAAATGACCTCGAATAGGGCTGAAAAATGGTTCGTCAATCAAAGCTACAGTTCAAAAGTTATGCCTCTTGGAAGTTTTTTTACCATTTCTGGATTCTTCTAATTTTGTGCCGACTTCTAATGCAACTTTTGGAGCCTTCTATTTAGTCAGTGGATGCCAACTAGCATTTTCTAGAATGTATTCCTAATCCTTAACCCTTTGGGGTCTATTTAAGAACATTTATGACATTGTAAAAGGTAGTTTGAAGTGGAGTTTGAGAGGAGGTACTGAAGGAGAAATTATCTCCAGATTTATACTATTGTAAGACCATAGGGCATGTTTTGAAGTCTATTTTCTCTGTACTAAATGTATTAGCTTATTTACAAAGTTAATAAAAATTTCCCTTTCCTATTGTGTCCATTTTGTGCTTGGGTTGTGTCCCCATCAAGATGGTAGGGAGCTAGAAGGTAGTTAGGAAAAGTAAGTATGGTAGCAAGTTAGTAGGGTTTGAATGGTAGAAGTTTTAGGATGTTAACATGTTACTTAATGTTAGAAGGTAACTTAGGGGACATCGCATGGGTGTGGGTCAGGTATTTAAAAGTATTTTTTTATAAAGACAAGTGTTTTAGGAATTTGGGAATTTAGTATTAAGATAGGATATGTGAATTGATAAAGTGTGCAATGTTAGAGAGTTATTATTTAGGGGTTATGGAGGGTCACATGGCCTAGTAGGGATTTAAGGTTGACACTTGGAGTGAGAGATGATTAGTATGTTCGTGTAAGAAATATTTATTAGTAATGTAAGTTAGTTAGTATCGATTGGTAAGTAGATAATTAGTGTTATTTGAATATTGGTAATAGTAAATTTTGGTACTTATAATTAGGGTGTGGTTAATTTAATACCTTTAGGATGGTAAGTTGAATGAAATAGTGAGTAGTGGTTAGTGCCATTGGTAAATAATTTACATACATAGTTTATAAAGATGAAATTAGTTGGGGATTAGTATTAAAATCTTAATGGTTAATCATCTTAGAAGTATATAATTCAATATGTGAAAGGATAAGAGGTCTTAGTGAACTTGTTGATGAGAAATATTAGTAGCATATGATAAGTGGCTTTATGTAAAATAGTAAACAAAGAGTATTAGTTAAATTTGTGAATAATCCTAATAATGTAGTTAGTGGATGTTGTCTAAGATGGTCAGTAATTTGGTAAGTAGGGAGTATCATTTAGTTAGTAGATAATTTTGATCATTTAGTTAGTAGTCATTGATATTAAGTTAGTCAGCAATAAAGAGAGATCTTTGGTAACTAGTATAATGTAAATAAATTAACAAGTAAATTAGTTAATGATAATGTTGATAGTTATAGAAGATTTAATTTTTTAGAAAGTTATTTAAATGGGTAGAAATTTGTAAAATGATAAGATGGATTTAATAAATTTGATCTTGAAGCATGTAATTAGGATTCAATATTCTTGTAGTGACTTAGGGTGCTACCTCTCACATTCATGAAGTGGTAACTAAGCTTCAAACCTTCATTGTGATAATGATATTACATACGGGTCAAAACATATGAATAACATATTTAGAAATGGAAGCATTCATTCAAACATGTTTCTAGAAATAAAAATGATATCATATACCATTGTTTACACAAAAAGACTCTATAGACAAACCTATGGTCTTGGAAACTAAAATTATCTGTCCATATGGAATCACCTAAAACCTAAATGAATGAAAAGGTTTTACCCCAAATATAAACATCTATGTTTTTATACCAAGGTACTAAATGGAATGAGTTATTTGACCCTATCACCCAAATGAAAATTATACAATCTAACTACATCCTATGGGTGCATACAATCATAAGTATATGGCCCTCGGGATGGATGAGGCCTAGTTGAGAAATGTTACTATATTTATTGGAATTACAATAGGAAAGGTAATCTTCTAGGGGGGTAAATTAGTAGTTTAAACTTTCACCAATAAAACATTGACCACACATCCACCTCATACATTCAATAAGTAAACTTAAATACCATGTAAATGTGCATCTAAATTATGTAAAAAAGTAAACATTCACACATGTATGACACTAGATATGATTACCTAGAAACCCTCCAATGAGAAGGTAAAATTGGGGTGGGGATGACACCCACAAATCTTCACTAATGTAGTAATAAAGTGTATCTAATGAAGGTTACAATGTTTGATCATGAGACAAAATCTAACCTATGAAAGGGCACATCTAATGAAGGTTACAATGTTTGATCATGAGACACAATCTAACCTATGAAAGGTTTTCCCTGTTAAAGGCTTACAAAAATTGCTAGGTCTCACCTTGTTAAAGGATTTTGACACCCTATTAGAAGTTTTCCTTGTTAAAGGACTTCAACTCACAATTAAGTAAGAACCTTGTTAGAGAATTTCAATATAGCCTATTAGGACTACTCTGTTAAGAGATTTAACTGATTCACCTATTAGAATAATTCAGCAATGATCCTATAGTTATCACTTGGTTGCTTGATGTTAGATCACCTCGAAACTAATCTATTCTTAATCCTTCCTTGATTAGATGTCTCTTTATTGTATGTTATTCCCTTCCTCTATTCTCCTTTAACTGATTCTTCAAATGCAATGTCAATTCACAATTCCTTAGCCACCATGAATGCTCTATTTACACAAGAAAAATTCTCTTAGCTGCTTTATACACCTTATAAATTTTAGGATTTTTCTCCTTAAAAAGACTTAGGTGATTTAGGGTTAGGTATGAATTAACGACTACGATTGATCCATTTTTCATCTTAAACCTTTCCTTTACTTGATTCATTGCATGTAATTCATAGGGATTCCAACTTAAGATTCATCCTTATCTCCAAAATATCATAATTCAACCTTTAAATTAGCTCCAAAATGGTTTACATAGTTTTTTGTGCCATTACAAGTAACTATGAAAAAACTATCCTACTCAACATCTGAAGTTTCTAATACTTGGCATATACTAATTTCTATACTATGACTTGGCATATATATCACTCAGCATGCACTTCTTACTTAGCTCCTGTATCACTTGGCACACATTGTCTACTTAGCACTTGAGTGACTTGGCACATGAATGGCTTGACACTCACTATGGGCTTGTCATGCTCTATCATATATATGGTGTGCTCCACATACACTACTTTCTCAACATGAACTAAGTAAATGACTTAAGTGTATAGACACTCACTTGTCAAAACCAATCTGAGATCAACAATCTCCCCCTTTGACATGAGTGTCAAAAACACTTGGTAATGCATTGATATCCTTATTCATACAAGCATAACATATCCCTTTTTAAATTACTATTCAAAACTTCAAAATTTCAAAATTTTGTAACAACTTATATAGCTCAAAATCTTATACTCCCCCTAAGTTGATAGGTCTAGTTCTATACTCAAAATTATGTACTCTATCAAGGAAATTTGTCTCAATTGATACTCTTTCATTTTATGCTTGCTCTCCCATGCTCTTATTCTCCCCTATTTCTCTATCTTCCTCTTTTCAATCTCTCCCCCTTTTTGACATTGATGTAGAATGGGCTATACATTGATATTATGTTTGTCCAAAAAATATTTATGGACCTCTAGTATAAATTTGAGAGCTACATCCCAATTTTCACATTTTACATCCAAAGACTTAATTTGGATGATTAGCTTAGCAAAAAGGTGGACTAGGCCATCTAATGTAGAAATATAACCTAACTCCTTGTGCAAAATATCCATATGTAGGGTCTATGTTGTTTGGATGCTAATTAGTTTGGCCCTTATATTGGCTACATCTATAGACAATGATAGTAACTAACTCTAGGTTTGCAATAATGTTCTAAAGTGCTTCTCCCTTTGAGCTTGTGTCATAGGCAGTTTTGCACCTAATGAATTAATTTGACTTTCCAAGCTCAAAATTTGGGGTTGCATAGTTTATTGTATAGTGAGAAAATGTTCTCAAGTACCTTCTTGACAGTTTGTACCCTATTTGCCAATGTAACTTGTGTGAGTGCTATGTCACCTGATATTTCTCATTCACTTTACTTTGAAATTTCTTTTCAAACCATTCTAATAATTTAGCATTTTTATCAAGGTTTTCATCACTAACCTTTATGACTATATTTGTCAATTGTTTAATTAGTGGATTTGTTTCATCTAGAGTAGGTAGAATAAATGCATCTAAGTAGACATCTTTAATATCTAGCAATTCTTTCTTTTGCCTATGCTCCCTCCTAAGCAATTTTTGATGCTTCTTTCTTGCTAGCACTTCTTGTAGTATACCCATTTGCTCTATTTTCATTGTGTCAAAATCATATTTTGGTAACACAATCTCTTCATCAAGGCTAACATCTCCATATTGTATAACCTCTTCTTCCTTTGATGAACTTGGACTTAGTACTGAGATCTGCAATGGTGTTGCATATATGATTGTCTTTTGAAGAGTGTGATTGGTGTTAGTGTAAATAATTAGTTTACTAATTATTTATTCTATTACTTAAGCTTACTTAGGTAAATGCATTTCATTTGTTAGTTTTAGTCTAGGAGTTAGTTATAAATTGTTGACAATACAGGAGTTTGTTCTCTCCTAAGCCATACTTATCCTCTCACCTTCTTTGAGGACTTTCCACCTTATGTGGATGTATGCTTAACTGTCACACTTATCTCTTAGCATCTTCTAGCTTGTTCTAAAAGATTCTTGGAGCTATTTATATTTGGGCTCCCTCATTGTATTTTCATAACATCACATTCCATTGTAAATACATTTTATCTTGTGTTTGCATATTTTCTCTCTCATGTCCATTTAGGGTTTTTCCCTTGCTCCATGCTCTTCTCTCCTTGGCTTCCCTTTGAAAAGTTTTTGCATGCAAGTGATCTTGGGAATCTTTGAAGTTGGATTTCATCAACTCCAACATGGTATCAAAGCCTCCCTGTTGCTGCTTCGTTGAAGGTTTTCTGAAGCCGTGATTTGAAGACACAAACCCTAGTTTGTTTGTGCATTTTTCTTCAAATCAGGGGAACAAATTTTTTTTGAAGCACTTTTAGCCCAAATAGATGCTGCCATCGGATTTGGAAAGTCATTTGTAGTCAGCATTCATACAAAAATTGTCAATTTTGGAGATAGGGCTCTGGGAGGCAAACATTTTTTCATTTCAGGGCTTCCATACATTCTATATGAATGATTTGGCAAAAAAAAAAATTAAAAAAAAAATCAAATTAGGGTACGCTGCACAACGACCACCATCATACCACTACCACATAGCCTATGCACCACTGAGCAGTCACCTGAGCGTGGCTCGCGGCGACAGCCATAGGCAGTGCCACCCATCCACCCCCCATTGTGGAGCGCAACTAGTAGTCTCCTCTCCATCAATGGCTTAGTTTGGTTCCTCTATTCCATTAGTCATCACCACCAGATCTTGCTGCCTTTTCTCATTCATTGTCCCTATGCCCACTGCACATAGTTAGGAGATACAGTCTGTAGTTTCATACACTTGGCACCAGCACAGGGTGACATGTGGCTATGGGTGCCACATGGCACTCTGCCATGTGGACCCACCATGTCACCTTGCCACCTCATCTTTGCCATGTGGCACCTTTTTTTGCTGTGATGGGTTGTAGGCCATCAAATTTATGATAGTGAAATGTTGACATCAGCATGATGTCAGCACTACATTAGCATCCTTCTTCCATATCTCCAGGGTCAATTTTGGACCTACTTTCAATTTTTTGGCCATAACTTGAGCATACAGATGTATTTTTTCGATTCAAAAGAAGTGCTAGAAAGTTGGTTCCGAGACAAAGACATTGGTGTATGCATTTTTAGGTTTTGATGCTTTTTTATTGCTTTTTTTTTTAGTTGAAGTCCAAAGTTATGTTTTTGACTCTGGCAAGCATATCTTTTGTGTCCCTTGTTAGTTTTTTGAAAACTTTACATTTTTGATAAGTTGGTTCTATCACCTTTTTAGAAATGTTGTCCTTTTTCTTAGTTTTTGGCCCATGCTCTTTCTATCATATTTTTGTCATTTTTTCTATATGGTGGATAACTTGAGTGTTTTAGGCCTAAGGATCATTTTTCTGGGATAGTTTCCTTTGTTTTTGGTTTTGATCATCGTAGCTATCATTTTGAAGCACTTTTATGTATCGCACCGAGATAAAGTGCCACTCTTGCATTCTGGGGGTCATTGTTGGTGTAAATAGGTATTTACTATTTACACTTTACTTAAGTTTACTTAGGTTATTGCATTATTTTATTATTTTGCATTACTTTATTATTTCTCTTTATGAGACACTTAGGAGTTTGTGCATCTTCTACAGTTGTCATGTAGACAACATAGAAGTATGCAACTCTAATTGTGCACATGGTGTCTACACCACAAGAGTTTGCATCATTCAATGAGTTGTCATGTAGACAACATAGTTTTTCACACTCTTAATTTAGCACATGTTGTCTACAACACTGATGTGTGTGTTTCTCCTTTGTAGGCTTATCCTCACATCATTGCACCTACTTTTGTGCATAATGGAGGATAACCCATAACTGGTGGACATGTGCTTGGTTGTTGGACTTATCATGATGCTAATTCTGAGGCATCTTAGAGGCCTTTATATTGAGGCACTCCTAGTGTACTTGTACATAGAATTGAATACTGTACAGTTATTCTAATCATACTTTGGTCTAAATTGTGCTTGTGTTTTTGAGTTCCTTGGTCTTGGGGAAATTCTGCTCTAACGCAAATTCTTACATGGTATCAAAGCTTAGGGTGATACTCCTCACATAGCCTTTGGAGACCTCATTGCTTCATCTCTTTAAGAGACTCGATTAAGATTTGGAGCATTAGCTACAATTGGGAGCATCTAGAGCCGAAGTGGACCTTGCCATTGCATCCAGAGCGAAGATTCAGTGAAGATTGACTAAAAATTTTCCTATTTTAGGCCATAGTCAACTAGGAGGATTTTTTTTTTTGCAAATCGGAACTTGAAGGCTCGATTTGTAAATCTGGGTATGGTCTTTTATCAGTCTGATTAATTTATTTTTGGATATGAGATTCTATATTTTTTTGCAATTTTGGAATTATTTTTCAAATTTATTTTCTGGGTATTTTACTGAAATTATTCGAAATTATTTTCGAATTATTCTCTGTGAGAGAAAATATTATTGCGACACTAGGTCGTCACATCCCATCCTGTAGACCATTTAATTTATTTTTGTAGGTTTATACCTTTGTTCATTATTGGGCACCGATCTACCCCTAACAATCACAGTCGATCGGTAGCCTCCCTCAACTGGCAGGCTATTTTTCAACAAAGATATTTAACCGGTGTCAACCATAGACCTGGCACAAGTGGTGTACTTTCTTTTGGCAATTAAATGTCTATGGCACTTTCTTTATATAGAGTACTGACTACATTCACCTAGGGAATTTGGGACTAAACCCACAAACCTCGGTGTCGAGAAAATAATCCCCCACACAACAAATAGATTCCAACGTCGGTAAACTTTTAATGACACTAGCTCTCTCTGCATGCAGACACCATGTTCGCATTGACAGCACGCCAGTCCTCTGCCATGTGGCAAGAACTATTTTTTCCTCTGCAAACATGTGGTAACGCCTCCATCATCCATGCGGACACCTTGCACATGGTAAAACCTACTGACTTGTCCTCCACACAACCTGCCAATGAGGATGCACACATCACCTACGATACCTGCACCATTAGTAGACCATGTTAGTAGGACCCATATAGATTCGTACATCACCACGTCAGCAACCACACATAGTGATGTCATCTCAGGCCTAGTTGGACATCAAATTTAACATAGTATTTTCCTCTACAGACCTCTCTTCATTTGCAATTTTGATTTTGGAGCTCGACTTCAAATAGCCATAACTTGGTCATACCAACTCCAAATCAAGTGCAATTTTTTTGATTTTGGGTAAAATTTCCTAAAATTTTTACTAGTGTAGTTTGTTTTTGGTTTTGGTGCTCAAATTTGTTAGAAATAATAGTTTTTCACAATTGTACCTATCCAATCCTGCTTTTTACAACTTCAAATGCATTGTACGAGCTTATTTGGACTCCTTTTTAGGTTCTATTTTTTTTTGAAAGTGTACATTTTTTTGTCTAGTTTTCAGATCTGTAGTCAGATTGTAGTCTTATTTGGACAAAAGTATCACTTTTAGAGATAGGCCTTGTTTTGCATTGTAATGCTTCACACTTGATGTAATTTTGAGCTACATTGTAATAGTCCAGATTTGTACTCTATACAGAGGTTGTAATCAGCAAAATTAGAAAGTCCACTTTTTCCATTTTGGCAAGTGACCCATTGTAAACACATTATATATAAAGTGCCAAAATCATTTTTTTTTGGGGGGGGGGGGGATTTATTGATTGAGTGAAAAGGGGGTGTGTGTATTGTGTATTGTGTCTCCTTATTTTGAGTTCTTGCATCATGGATTCTTTTTCAAAGTTAACTCCACATAATTATTCTACTTGGAAAGACAACATTAAAGAGCCATTGGTAGAAAAAGGTTTATGGCGTTATGTCATTGGTGTAGCCAGGAAACCTCCTGCTAATGCTGATGAAGCTCGTAAAGAAGATTGAGAATCCAAACAAGAGATGGCTTTAGGAACCTTGTTGAAAAATATCTCTGATCCTGTCAAATTTCACATTAGGAAGCTTACAGATCCAATAGAGGTTTGGGCTACACTAGAAGCTTTGTATGGGATAGTAGATGAAGACATGGCTTACACAATAGAGGATAAACTTCTCAAGTTGGATCCTAGAAATTTTGACACAATTAAAGACTATCTTATCCAAGTAGAAATGTATATGGCATAGCTAAATGATTATGGAGAACCCATTAAAGATGGAAAGATGATCAAACACATAATGACTCATCTTCCATCTGAATATGCTCCTTTTTTTTCTAGCTTTAATACACACAAATTAACAATGGGTAGTGCCTATATTAAGCCTTCATTTGAGAAATTCTTAGAAATGTTGATCCTTGAGCATGGCAATCTAGTGGGTATGGGAATTCTCAAATCTTCCAAAAATAAAGCCTTGGTAGCAAATGAAGGTAATTCAAGTGGCAAAAACTCAAACAAGAAGCAGAAGCAATGGAAGGCCAAGCAACAAGATGACACACAACAGTCCTCCTTTAAACAACAATCTTCCACAAGTCAATCTTCTTCTACTCAAAATTCTTCTTCACAACAAGGAAAATCTTCTTCTACTCAAAATTCTTCTTCACAACAAGGAAAATCTTCTTCCAAGAACAATAAAAAAGGGAACAATTCCAACAAAAAGGAGAAGAAAACATGTTCCTATTGTAAGAAGAATGGACATGAAGAACATGAGTGCAAAGATAAGCAGATTGATGAATTGGTAAACATTATGAAGAAACACAAAATTGATATTCCTAATACATACAAAGACAAGGGTTCTTCATCTACTTCAAAGGGCAAGGGCCAAGCTTTAGTTGCAAGTACGAACAATTTGGAGGAACAGTTTCTAGATTTTGGAGCATCTCATCACATGGGGGCTTCAAGGAAGCACTTTTCCTGTTTAAAAACTTCAAATGTACCTTACATCTATGTGGGAAATGATACTCAAATTAAATTAGAAGGTAAAGGGAATTTTGAGTTAGAGAATGGTGTCTTCAAGGATGTACTACATGTTCCTAGCCTTAGCACCAACCTTCTCTCCATCTATCAAATCACTTACTATGGATGTGGCAACAAAGTAGATTTCCTCCCTGACACAATAGTGGTAAAGAATCTCAAAGATGATTCAATGGTGGCGATTGGAAAGGAAAACCATGAGACAAGACTTTATTCTTTCTCACATTTTGTGCCTAAGTCCATGTCTCTTGCCTTGTTGACTCATTCAAACACTCAAAGTAAACTATGGCATGACAGATTTGGACACCTTAATTATCGCTACCTTCAGCAATTAAGCAGTAAGGAAATGGTCATTGGTCTACCTCAAGTCCAGTTTTCAGAGGGAATATGTCTAGGTTTTGAAGCAGGTAAATATCCTAAAGATAAATATGACAAGGGGAAGTCTTGGAAAGCAACTGCTGTTCTAGGATTGGCACATAGTGATGTAGCTAGCCCTTTTCTAGTAACTTCTTTTGGTAAGGCCCACTATGTTCTCACATTTATTGATGATTTTTCAAGGTACACTTGGGTCTTTTTCCTTGGTCATAAGAGTGAAGTCTTTGACAACTTTATCACATTCAAAGCTCAAGTTGAGAAGAAATCTGGGAAAGCCATCAAGATACTAAGGACAGATAATGGCAGAGAATATGTCAATTCCAGACTTATAGACTATTGCACACATGAGGGGATAGATCTTCAACATTTAGTTTCATAAATGCCATAGCAAAATGGTGTAGCTAAATGAAAGAACAAAACCCTTAAAGAAATGACTACTTGCATGCTTCAACAAAGGTCTCTTGATCAAGTGTTTTGGGCTGAAGCCATGTGCTATGCCAATTACATTCAAAACAAAAATCTACATAAGGCCTTAGATGGTATAACATCTTTTGAGGCATGGTGTGGAAGGGAACCAAGTGTCAAGCACTTCAAATTTTTTGGTTCTCTAGCATGGGCAAGGATACCACCACAAAAGTGAAAGGCATTAGAACCTCAAAGAAAACCATGCATATTTGTTGGATATCCTGATCATCTCAAGGCATATAAAATAATGGATCTAGAGACTCACAAAATATTCTATGAGAGGAGTGTTCATTTTGAAGAAACATGTCCAAGTTTGGCTTCTTCAACTCCTCCTTCCTCCTTAGTGGATAGTGATCAAAGTGATGAAAGTGACTCAAAAGATGAAATTCCTCCAACCTTGACTCGTAGGACAGCACCTTCGCAGGGTCAAAAAATAGTTGAGGACATTCCTTCATCTTCTTCCACCAAACCTCATTGGGCACAATAGACCCTTCATGCAGCAGGTTCATTGGTGGGAAATACTTCAGACACTCGGAGGACTAGGTCACAGCACAAGTCATTTCTACATGCACACATAGCCATTGCTTTAGATCCACAGTCTTTTAAGGAACCAGAATGGGATATAGCTATGGAGGAAGAATACAATTCTTTGATGAAAAATAACACATGGGACTTAGTTCCCCTTCCTAAGGGAAGAAAAGTGGTTCGATGCAAGTGGATCTATCGAACCAAATTTGTAGCAGATGGAAGTATTGATAAACATAAAGCTAGACTAGTTGCCAAAGGTTTCTCACAAGTTCCAAGTATTGACTATACAAAGACTTTTGCACCGGTTGCCAAGATGAACTCCATTCGCCTGACACTAGCAATTGTTGTAGCTCAAGGATGGGTTGTACACCAGATGGATGTTAAGAGTGCTTTTTTGAATGGTGACCTTCATGAGGAAATTTATATGGAGCAACCACAGGGGTTCATATAGGATTCTACTATGGTTTGCAGATTAAAGAAGTCTATTTGTGGTTTAAAATAGGCTCCTTGGGCTTGGTATGCCAAAATGGATTCATTTCTCCTCTTAGTAGGTTTTAGAAGATGTCATTCTGATTCAAATTTTTACATTCTTCAGAAAGATGACTCTCACTTGATCTTAGTGCTTTATGTCAATGACCTGATCATTATAGGGAGCATTGCATCCATCATAGCCAGTGTCAAGACCTCTCTTCAAGACAAATTTTCCATGACAGACTTGGGTTTGCTATACTACTTCCTTGGCATTGAGATCATACAGTCTTCAGTAGGGATTTCACTTTCATAGCCCAAGTATGCTCTTGACTTGCTTTCTCGATTTCACATGAGTGACTATAAACCTGCTCCTACTCCCTTCCTATCAGGTGCCAAGTTAGAGGCTAAGTGCACTACTCCACTTGTTGATGTGACATTAAATAGACAGTTAGTTGGGAGCCTTATCTACTTGACACACACACACCCTAATATTTCCTTTACAGTTGGTATGGTTTCATGCTTTATGCAAGAACCTCATGAGCTTCATTGGAAGGTTGCAAAGTGCATTTTGCACTATATCAAGGGTACACATACACATGGGATTCATTATATAGTAGGTACATGGCTTCAGTTGATTGGATACATAGATGCAGACTATGCAGGAGACTTAGATTCTTGGAAGTCTACTTCAGGGTACACATTTCACCTTGGTTTTGGCCCTATTTTTTGGCAAAGTAAGAAGTAGAACAATGTTTCTCTTTCTTCCATAGAGGCTAAGTATCAAGGGGCTATCAATGCAGTGACAAAGGCTCTTTGGTTATAGCACATCCTAGAGGAGTTTGGATTTGATCTACCTAAGCTGACAGTTATTCATTGTGTTAATCAAAGTGCCATTGAAATCTCTAAGCATCTAGTTCAGCATCAGTGGACAAAGCACATTGAGGTTCACATGCACTATATCAAAGAGCTAATACATGAGCAAATCATTGCACTTCAGTACTATCCTACAACAGAGTAGGTCATTGATATTTTCACCAAACCCTTCACCAAGGTCAAGTATTCTCATTTACAAGATCTCTTGGGGGTTTGGGATGTTGTAGATAAGGGAGTCCCTTGACTTCTCTCTTCTTCTTTTGGGAGGGATTTTTTCCTCTTTTGAGGTCTACTTATCTCT
This sequence comes from Cupressus sempervirens, assembly GCA_028749045.1. Lineage (NCBI taxonomy): Eukaryota > Viridiplantae > Streptophyta > Pinopsida > Cupressales > Cupressaceae > Cupressus > Cupressus sempervirens. The sequence continues at coordinate 814,628,465 of CM053793.1, forward strand.
CTCTTTTTCTCTATTGTACTTATCTCTCTTTTTGGAGGATGGTTTTTCCTATGAGGTTTTCCCTCTTTCTCCTCTTTATGAGAGATTACATTGCATCATTTTAGCATTTCTTTTTGTACATGGGTACCTAGCATGGCATTGTAGCTAGGACCCATTATGCATTAGTGAGCTTAAGTGCATTCCCCTAAGTTTCACTTAAGGGGGGGTGTTGGTGTAAATAGGCATTTACTATTTACACTTTACTTAAGTTTACTTAGGTTAGTGCATTATTTTATTATTTTGCATTATTTTATTATTTCTCTTTATGAGACACTTAGGAGTTTGTGCATCTTCTACAGTTGTCATGTAGACAACATAGAAGTACGCAACTCTAATTATGCACATGGTGTCTAAACCATAGGAGTTTGCATCATTCACTAAGTTGTCATGTAGACAATATAGTTTTTCACAATCCTAATTTAGCACATGCTATCTACAACACTGATGTGCATGTTTCACCTTTTTAGGCTTATCCTCACATCATTGCACCTACTTTCATGCATAATGGAGGATAACCCATAACTGGTGGACATGTGCCTAGTTGTTGGACTTATCATGATGTTGATTCTAAGGCATCTTAGAGGCCTTTATATTGAGGCACTCCTAGTGTACTTGTACATAGAATTGAATACTATACAATTATTCTAATCATACTCTGGTCTAATTTATGCTTGTGTTTTTGAGTTCCTTGGTCTTGGGGAAATTCTTCTCTAATGTAGATTCTTACAATCATGAAAATTATTTTTGAGTCAGTTGTACATGCACTATTTTCATAAAGCACTATGGAGGGGATATTTGTTTGTTGTTTTAGGAATTCTCCCTTTGTCAAGTGAGTGTCCCTTCCATGACATTAGCCCCATGTAGCATCAATGTGACTGTGTCTTTATAGCTGTTTGTACCTCTTCCTCTCTCATCATTCTTGGTTCATCTGTAGGAGACTTTGGCTCACCTTCTTAGTTTCCTATCATCTCACCCTATCTACATTAATTGGGGGTTATGTTGTTGTTCTAATGCATCCTTGGTTTGATGCTTCATTAGTGTGAACTATGTATTTAGTGGTTGATCCTATATATAAGGCGACTGCAGTGGCTGGCTACCTATGCATTTTGGTGAGATGGATCATCTACCATATAGACATGCTCAATTTATGCCTTCGTCTTCCATGGAGGTTCTTTAGATCAGTAGTTTGATAGTTTTGTGACTTCTTCTTGCTTTAGTGATGCTCTTCATGATCACTCTTTGTTCCCATTTTAGGAGACATTTCCCTAGTTGGAGGCTTCTTCAGTTCTTCACTAGGTTTTAACCTCTTTTTGGAGGAGGGTTTTTCCCACGTGGTTTTCTCTCTTTCCCCATTTTTAGAGATTGCATTTAGTTGCATTGTACATGGGTACCTAACATGACCTTGTTGTTGAGACCCATTTTGCATTTCTTAGTTTTGTGAGCTTAAGGCATTTCCCTAAGTTGCACTTAAGGGGGGGTGTTAGAGTAAATAATTAATTTACTAATTATTTATTCTATTACTTAAGCTTACTTAGGTAAATGCATTTCATTTATTACTTTTAGTTTAGGAGTTAGTTCTAAGTTGTTGACAATACAGGAGTTTGTTCTCTCCTAAGTCATACTTATCCTCTCACCTTTTTTGAGGACTTTCCACATTATGTGGATGTATGCTTAGTTATCACACTTATCTTCTAGCATCTTCTAGCTTGTTCTGGAAGATTCGTGGAGCTCTTTATATTTGGGCTCCCTCATTGTATTTTCATAACATCACATTCCAGTGTAAATACATTTTATCTTGTGTTTGCATATTTTCTCTCTCATGTCTGTTTAGGGTTTTTCCCTTGCTCCACGCTCTTCTCTCCTTAGCTTCCCTTTCACAAGTTTTCAAATGTAGGTGATCTTGGGTGTCTTTGGAGTTGGATTTCATCAACTCCAACAATTGGAAGGAGTACTAGATTCTAGTAAATTTACAACTGCTTTAATGACTACTTTCTCCTTTAGCTTTGGTGTCAGCTCAGTCTCTTTAGAATTTTCCTTATTTTTCATAATGCCTTGCAATGGACCTTGTACTTGTGCTAGAGGTGTAGGTAAATCTAGCTGACCTATATCACTTTATGCTTCAGTGGCACCTTGAGTTTCCATTATGTCCTTTCCAATTGTATCAACCTTTTTTTATGTAACTTCTAGAATTTTATCCAAAGGTTATACATGAATGACTTGAGGGGTGATGGCAGGTGGTTCTTGTGTATTCACCTCTTCCCTTGTAATATCACTCACCATTTTCTACAATTCATCTGCACACACCAATACAAGATTATCACACAATTTTTTCTTGTAGCGTAGATCGATCTAGTATATTTTTCAGATCTTCCTCTATAAGGGCATTGATGTTCTAAATGTGAGATTGAAAACATCCTTCACTATTACTATTTCAATATTTACACTTGTTATATGTTGAGGGCTGACATTAGGAAATTGAGTATCTTGTATACTCTATCGTTCTTGTTGCTGATCTGCCTCAACTATTTCTTTTTCATCCACATTCATTTATGTACCTACCTCAATTGTGTCTTCATTATTTTCATCTTCTTCATCATCCTTAACCTAAATGGGTTCCTGTTCACCTGCCTTTACTATTGCTAGTCCATATGCGACTTTCCACATCTATGTGGACTTCTTAACAACATCTCCAATATTGTTCTACAATATGCTTAAGGCTCTATATTTTGGAACAAATCTAATAGAATATTTCTTCATGCCTCAGTAATTTGTACCTTATCAAGTTTAGGCATAACTTGTGCAAGTGATGAATCCTTGATTTTTCTTTCTAGGTTCAAAAAATAATCCCATTTTTGCTCAACTCTTTCACATAAACTTTTAGGCATTGAGTTGATAATTTCTAGTGGGGCTTTCTTAAAACTTTCCATCATGGCATATATAGCTTCCTCCACTTGATTCTTTTCAACTTTACCAAGATTATCAAAATCTATATGAGAAAATCCTAAAAAATTTGCAGTATTCTTAACATTCTCACATAGGTTATCTAGATCTGATAATGGATTGTGACACACCACTTTGAATTGGCTATTGTCATCTAATATTGTTCTTTCCTCATTAGATTCAACTTGTGCAATGTACTTTCTCTGTGGCTTTTTCAATGCTCCTCCTTCTGACTCTACTTGTTTGATCTTCTCTTTTACCTTTTGTGTAGAGTGACACATGTACTAGCCCTTGTTGTAGGTGTTGTAGGTTTGGGCTCGCTAGGTTTAGCAAATTTCTTGGTTTTTTTCATTGGTTGAGCCTTAGCCTTTCTCTTCTTTTGATCAGTAGAAGTAGGTGCTTTTGTTGGTGTTTTTTAACTATTAGGAAAAGAAATAATTAATATCAAGATAATAAAGAATACAATAACCTAAGGATCAACTACTTCCCATAAATAGTTATTTGTTCTTCAAATCTGAACCCGACTTCAAAAAAATCATAAAAGATTTTCTACTCTTTAGGCTCTGCAAACCAAGGTGGGTGCACCTAAGGGATGAAACATTTTTTGAACTGATATTACACACATACTTTATTGATTCCATGACATTCACAATATTACACATCCCTTATAGAGGATTTGGTCATAGTTCTTCTTAGATTTACAAACAATTCTAGGTAATAACAACTCACTACAACACAAGAATTAAATACAACCAAGTGCTGACCAGTATTGACATTCTTTAAATAATAAATTAAAATTGATTTCAAAGTTAAGCTTGATTCTTATTCATGATCTTTCCATCTACAAATTGAATCAATAAATCAGTGTCTTATCCATTGGGATTCAGAGTCCATTCAATTTTTAGATCTAACTGAGTGCAGTACAATCAATATTATCAACAATTCTCACTGAAAATCATTCTTATAAACATCCTTCCTATTACCATGGAAACCCTATCAACCTCACTAAAGCATTTACTTAAGCCATTGAATTAAAAGCAATAGAGAATTGACATACAACTCAATTTAATTCCATTCAATTGAACAAGCTTTGCTCATACAACTTCAAAATGACTAGGTAATAGAAATGGAGACAAGCTTCAACAAAAAAAGATATAGGGATAGTTCATCTTTGTATTAATGTCCTTTGAAAATTATATACAATTAAAACTAAACTTAGAATGAATTAGGATAAAAACATCAAGATCCTTCAAGATTAATGTATTCTTAGATCTTTGTAGAGAAAAACATCATAAAATTTATACCAAGAAATTCGACCAAACAAACATAGTAAAAACGAAAAATATGTTATATCTCAGCCTTTTTCTCTAGCCCTGGAATCTTAGTTATATAGTGTGAGATGCAATAAGCTTCAGGCATAGAGAACTGATAGTTGTCCTTTAGACAAAAAAAATTTTACAACTGTTACTATCATAAGAGATAAAATTTATAGCAAAAAAAAAACTTTACATCATAATATTCTTTTTGGTGGGCCCATTTTCTATTATACTTTCAAATGCTATAAATTCCATGATTGGCTCTTTATTATTCTGAATCCTTGAAATATGTAGCCATCAATTTGTCATTGATGTATTTGGCTTTGATCTCTACAAGGTCACTTTAACTCAAGTTTTTGCATTCTCATCATCATGAACTATTAAAACAACAGTTATTTCTAAGTCCTTGGCTACCACATCATTAGTTTGGTCCCCTAGGCTAGCAGCTGTGATTGGTTGTTCTATTTCTATCACTATGGGTGATTGTTCTATTTTTCCTTCTTCTATAGAGGTGTCATTAGTGTAACTCTCTTCCTGGCCCACACCCTCTTCTTTTGTTTTCATCTATTCTAAAGACACAAGGCCTTCCCTCCATTTTTAGAAAATAGTATCATTAGGCCAATCAAAATTTAGGATACACGCTATTTTTGTTTAATACAAAGCCTCCTATTTTATCTATTTCAATAAATTATTTTCTAATGGCATTGTAGAATAGCTTTACTTTGACATATTCTTCATTAGTCATGGCCCATAGCACTTGTCCTTTTTCATTAATAACTTCATTCATTCTATGAAAAAGTAAATCATCCAATTCCTTCCCCCACCCTTCCTTTTCTTTTACCTTATCAATCCTTTTGAGTGCACTAGGAAAAGATCAAATTTTTCTCCTAAATATTGTGAGAAAAAAATTATTATTCATTTTGTGGCTAAAAACCTTTTTATCATCAAATTCTATCAAATTATGCGTTATGTCAAAATTCTTCTCTATTTTTTCACAAGATAATTGGACAACTAAGATACACATGAGAGTAATATCTTTATCTCTCACTCCATTTTTGAACAATGGACTTCAAAATGTCTTCAACACTTTTTATTTCATCCCACATATTAAGGATCCTCACTAGTTGGTCATAGAATGTTGGCCAGTCAATCTTATATACTAAGTATAAGATTGTTTTTCTGAGTTTTCCCTCATACTGACTATTCAGCTCAACCTATAATTCCCATAACTTAGTTTTTCCTTCTTCAAATTTATTTACAATATAAAATTCTAGCCTCTGTGGGGTGTCAAGTAGCTCTACAATTGGCATGGACTTGAATGGCTCAATAGCGGGGTGAGGGTATGTAACTCAAGGCCTACTTGGTTCTCCTACCTTCCTCTTTCCTTGTTGTTTATCCATTTTGGATACTATATTTTCCAAAAGTTGTATCCTCTTCCCTCATTCCTTATATTCCTTTAGTATTTCTTCAAACTTGGCATTGACCTCCAAGAATCTAGTTTTCACTTTTCTAGCTACCATCATCCCAAAAGCTACCATTTCTTAAGTCATTTTATTGACTTCCTCACTATCTACTTCATCTATTCTATATACTGTAAGAGTATTAGTATGCTCTACACTTGAGATCTCTTGTATTTTAGTCTTATCTCTCTTTTCAATAGACCAAATCACCAGAGCTTGGTGATCATTGTTGAATTTCACTCCTATATGTGCTTGCAATATTTCCTCTTTAGTCTTATATTGCACAATCCTTTTCCTTTATAATACTACAAAAAATCATAGCATTAGCTATGTCACATTTAAGTAAAATCAAAATACCTAACTCTTTTACTAGATGTCTTCCAACTTCAGTGGTTAATTGAGAAAAGTCCTCCAAAAATTTGGCTTTAGCCTCCTCCTCAACCTTAGAGTCCAACTTATTTGGTTGCTCTATTTTTATTGAGTTGTATTTTGCCTTAAAATTGCCAATGTTTTTCCTCCATAAGAATTGTGCAAATGCCCTAGACTTTACAAAAAAAATTTCATCAATAAATTTTTGAGATGCTTGTGAAATTATAGGGTCAATCTCCCTACCTCTATAATATGCAACAGTAAGGTCAAAAGATGGCATAGGAGGCTCTTTAGGCACCCCCCTTTCAATATCAATAGTTGTAACAACTAGTCCCCCTCCCCTCCAATTTTCCTCAACTATTCTCTTATATATGCTTCATCATCTATTTCAAGTGAAGTCTAGGATGGCGAATACTCTCTTGCTTGAGAGACACTTGTTCCAACATTTGTTTCTTGGGAGCACTAATATTCAACGAGCTCTCTAATCTTGGCATTTTGTAAAGGGGAATGTGTTGTACATTTTGAGCTACAACATATCCAACCCTCCTCTATAGTTTATACTAGCCTATATTCACAACCATTATACTATTATTCTCCTTTCCACCTCAGCAAATCTATCAAGATGTAACTTTTCCAAATTGACTTTCTTCTCATTCAAAGTTTGCATTATCCAAAGAATATTGTTCATCAACATTTCTATTTTGGCTCTGCATTATTTGTTGTCTACTAGAGGGTAATACTTGGGCTCAAAACCATTAATGAAATCCATAAACTTTCTATAAACCACCCATTTTCCTTTTCTAATTTCCTTCTCTTGTAATGAAAATATTTTTTGATGACATCCTTTAGGAAATACACAGTTTATATATGAGCTTTAGCTTTACTTATTTCCCTAAGGAGGTCATAGAATTCCTTTGGATCAATGTAGTGAGCATGTGATTGAGTCATTTCATATTTATCCAAAAATTTCTCCAAACCTCTCCATCCTTTCTTAACAAAGAAAAAATCATGCACAACAGTGACCACTAGAAAGAATGTACCTTTACCTTTTCCTAGTAGATCCCTTTCATCAATTGATCTAATCTATCATAACATCTCTACAATTCCTATCTTTAAAGGCACATGGTAGGGTAGCACATGAGGTTTTTCCAAAAAGCCATAAACTCTAAACATAATGGAAATAGGGTATGGGATGATACCCCCCAATTATGACTAACCAAAAACCCTTTGGCATGGTCCTTGGGTCTTATCAATTCTAACAAAAGTTGTGGAATTCTAGGACTATCTCCTTTCAAAAGTAATTTAAGCCTTGAAGGAAAATACCTATCAAATCTAACATAATTGGCATCTGTGACTTCCCATTTCATATCAACACTCCATAACTAAATCAAGAATTTCTCTATGTCCCTCTCTAATTCCAACTTCATTTCCTTGGAGAAAAAAGTAACTCCTTTATATAGACATGTATACATCAATAGATAATACTAGTAGAAAGGCCTATTAACCTTAGCTTGAGCTATTCAAATCAAACCATTATGAATTTCCTCAACCAGGTAAGTGGCAAAATCAAGAATTGAGCTCATTCCAAACTATAGGTCTGAGCTATGATGAGAAAAATAGATCCTTGAATATAATCTTGCTCATCCATTCCAAATATTTTGTAGAGAGAAAAATATAGGGCCTATTCCCTAGGATTAAAATATTTCTTCATCAAAGGCTCTAGGGTATTTGGTGTAACCAAAGGCAGTGATCCAAGTTTGATAAAATGTTGTTACAATGGTCCTCCCCTTAAGTATACTCTATGTACATCATAGCTAGCTTGGAATTCTTCCATGTCAATTTTTTCATGGATGGAATGGTTAGGGTTGAGCTTGAACACTTCTCTTATTGGTGTGGGTGAAACCCTAAAGATATTATCCCCAACATGGTTTTTCACAATTCTAGTAATGGGGTCATATTTCTTAGCCATGTCAGTTAACAGGTCACTATCAAAAAATACTCTAGGAAAGACCAATTTTCCTCTATCAAATTCCCACACACTACTCATTAAAGTGTCCAAGTTTCATTTACAAAACCATTTTTTGAATAATTTTGAACCCCCTACTAAAATTTCTGTATCCCTTAAATAATTAGCCTTCTTGTAAAAACCCTCATTGACAACCAACCTAGGGTTTTTTGGAATGAATTCTCTACCTTTGTTAATTCATTGATAGAAGGAGGAATTTTTTCAAAAAAACCATCATGAATGAATCTCATTAGGTAATCCTTGATACCAAAAAATTCTCTACGAGGTGGCATCTTCTCAACTTGACCTAGCATAATTATAATTTCTCAATTTTTACAAGTTACAAACCACTTACCCGCTTATTCCTGCTTGTTTTTCTCTATGAATCACACTTCAAATTTTTGGAAATCCTAGAGAATCTCCTGCCATATCTCTAGAAACCCTTGCGCTCTGAGAATTTTACAATTGTGCATCTTAGTAATGGTGAATTTTCAAGTTATACTGTAGCATTAAGGTCACATAAAGTGGTTCTGAATGACATTAATGTCTCTAACAATTAATTTTCATGTCATACCTCAAATTTGAATTTACTTTATTAATCTCATAGCATCAGATGATCCTATTTGAAAATAGAAAAGCTACTTTAAATTTTTGAAAACCTTGCCATGTGTCAAGCAAGCACTTCCCTGCTTTACTTAAAACCTGAGCACTTTTATAACGTGGTGAAGTGCTAATTTTCGATCTTCCAAAGATTGATGATCACAAGAAATTGCATTACTTTGTAAATAAGGCTTTTAAAAAAGTGATCCCACTAGCTTACTCATTTCCAACTTGGTAAGCACTTGTATTGTCTAGCTAATTACTTCTTTCCATTTGATTACCCTTTTCCACCCTAGTGTGATTTGATCAATTTCTTAGCAATAGGTCCCACTATGCCACATGGTGTGTAGGCACTTCCCTACTTTGTTTAAAATTTGGTCATCTTGGTAATGTGGCTAAGTATTATCTGTTAATCTATCTAAGATCAACAGTGTAATCAAAACATGCCTTTTACTATTGAGTTAGCCCCACCAACCAATAGATATATTTCATTTGAGCTAATGTATCTGACAACTCTGCCAACAATATAGACTATGCTATTTACTTTTCAAAGGAGTGAGTATGTCACTCATCACATGCCACATGTATAAGAGGTTCTTGCCCACTTTGTTTTAAATTATTTATCTTTTTAATGTATGGCATGTGCTACCCATTAATCTTATCAAGATCAATGGTGTATAATCCATGTCCTTTAATTTATCTGAAGCATTTCCTGTGATGATATCAAGGATAGGTGTCACCAAGGCACTTCCCCATTTTGATTAATAACCTTGCATCTTAATATGGTGGTAAGTACCCACCATTGATCTTTCAAAGATAAATAGCTCAATCAACATGGTAGCAAAAGAAACTCCACTACATGGGCTAACCAATTGATAGGCTCTAACAAATTCTAGTCTTTTCAGTGCAGTCATAACCCACGTCACCAAGGGCTATGTGTCTCAAAGGTGCTTTCCCACTTTTCTTAAACTTCAAATAGATTTATATTGCTAACTATGGTTATGGCATGTTTAATAAAAGGTTTAATTCATGGAATTAAATAAAAAGATGTTGGGGAAAATAATACTTAGGATAAGTGTGTCTTGTGCAATTTTATTTCAAAATTATATTTAATCACTTTTGAGGGCCAGGGTACACAAACAAGGGTTTGTGAAATTTTTTAGGAAATTTAATCTAGGGTTTTGACAAACTCATAAATTTTAAAACATAACCCTAGGGATTTTCACTGTGAGGTACAAAATATTGCAAAGGGTGAAAAACCAAGCCAACAGCTTCCTTGGCTTCTTCTTCCTTGGCACCTTTTGCAATTTCTATCTCTTCCTCTTGCTGATCTTCTCTTGTTACTTGTGTAGTGCAAGTGGTGCTTGGGTTTGGGTGTCTTCTTCCTCTTCATCCTCTTCTTGGTTGACACCTTCACCAAATTTAAATTTTAATTTCTTCACCAAATTCTCCTTCTTCTTTATAACAAAGGCAGTCTTTAGTTCCATGTTAATCTTAGATTTAGCCATCTCATAATTACCAAATGCTTTGGAATTTTTGTCTATATCTTCTATAAGTAATGCAATTATTTCTATAGAGGCCTCATCTACATTGATTTCATATCCTAATTTCCTTAGCCATCTTACCGTTAGAGTTGCTACTTGAAAAAAAGTATAATTAGCATTAACTAGGAAATGGACATCATCATAATGTTGTTCCACTAATGATACTAGAATACTTAATCTTTACTTCATAGATTTCTTAAAGTCCTCAAAGTAACGTGCCATTATTGACTCAAAATTCTCACCCAATTGTTCAATGAACTCAACAATTTGAACTACCACTAACCTATTTGTCTTCCATGCCACAGTGCCAAATGTAGAAAATGTGTTTTGAACATAAAAGAAAATATATATCAAAATATAACCAAATCTGCACTGATCACTCTATCTTTCTTATTGCTCCTAGGTTTTCAATCAATTTTTGTAATTGTAGCTTGGCAAGATCATATGTGTGATCCTTTTTCACAATCTTGTAACTAACATCTTCTACAATATAGGGCACACCATTTAATATGCTTAATTGGTAAAAAATTTGTGAAATTACCCTTACTGTAAAATCTATCAAACCTTCTATGATGGTGTCAATAGTCATTCCTCTCTTATTCCACATGACTCATGTATTCTTCTTAACAACCTTCACTAAATCGATCCTTAAAGTCTTAGGCTAATCTAGGGTAGGATACCCTGTTACCCTATGGATTATTCTTTTGGTGATTTTGATAGGCCCATTGTCTAACCAAAGTGAACTATCATGAATCATATTTAATATAATTCTCATCCATTCAAATTTGAATACAGTTGAGAAATTTAGGGCACAAGTTAGACCTTTCTTCTCTATAATTTTAAATTCTTTCCTTAAAACACCATTCTCACAAAGTTTGTCATATGCTTGCCTGATCTCTATATCTCCAATACTACTAATTTTATAGTTGTAACACTTCCTGACATCTTAAACCATTAAAAATTTAGGTGGTATCATGGATAATGCACTGGAGGGGTCTTGTTTATATGCAATGTTTGGAATGGCTTTGAAAATTGGTTGTTTCACCTCATTAGTAACCAATTGAAAATTTAAAACCTCCTTACCCTCTACGCCCTTTGAACTAGATGCCAATCTATGAAACTAGGGTTTATGGAAATATAAACAACATAACGTAGCACTTGATAAATACCTTGCAAGATCTGATGAAATGGTGTTAAATCATTGCTCAAATCTTTTGCAATTTCTTTGGATGGATTTCCATATCAACTCTTCCTCTCCTTACTCTTTCTCAATTTTGAAATGATGAAAAATGAGTTGAAAATTGGTCAAATATCCTTTTGAAACACTACAATTAATGTTGAGTGCTTACATAGTTGTAAGCTCATCATCAACCAATTTCAAGCTCAGTCAACATCCACTAGCATTTCATTCATTTAGAAATCATTATGAGCTTAACATCAACTAGCCAGTCTATTAGCTTGGCATCCTCTAGCATTTCAATCAACAATCATAGGAAACTTTTCATACTTGGCAACAACATGAAAAACTTAAAGACTTTTCTTGGATTCCTAATAAGATCTTGCATCTTTTTTCATGCTTATGTAATCTTTTTCAGTACTAAATCCTTTGGAATTGATGAATGATATAACTTTGGAATACTAGTCCCACATACCTCTTGATTGCTTAGTTTGATGAGGTGTGATCACTTGACCCAATGGGTGATGTGATCCCTTCTCCATTTGATGTGTTGCAATCATCCTTTTTCTTCCATCTCTTGTTCATTTTATTTATAGCATTTCAACATTTTCCTTGCCTTTGCCTTTACCAAACTCACAACTTGGGGCCTTTGACCTTGTTGGGAAATATTTGCTAATGTGACTAGTCTTCAAACAACTAAAACATGTGGTTTGACTCAACCACCTTTTGTAGTCACTTTTGAAGTGTGTCCTAATACAATTCTCAGGAACATGTCCACACTTTTGAAAATAATGACAACCATACCTTGTAATATAGTCCCAATTATAATAGTTTCCATTGTTTCTTACTTTTGTTTGTCTGTTTGATGACCACATGGATTTAGATCTGTACTCAAAATCTCTATGTCCATACTTCTAACAATTATAACAATATCCTTCAAATCTTTGTGTGTTCATGGTCATAGTTCTACATTCATGTGCATGATGACCTTGTTTGTTGCATTTATGGTTGTGAACCATGCTCTTATGCTTAACATTAGGATTTGTAGTTTTTCTCCTACACATATTAGTAATATTTCCTTTCTTACCACAACTATGGCAGGTAGGTTTAGAATGCTTACCTTTTTTGCTCCTTTCTTTAGCATTTTTGGATGACTCTTCTTCTTTAGTGCTTGTGTATCCCAATCTAGATGTGTCATTGTTAGGTCTAAGGGATCTGATCAATTTTTCAAAGTATTTGATGGCTTCACTTGGTTTATTGAAACTTTTAGCAAATTCCTTTTATTTTGTAACTTCAATTTCATTACCTCAATGTCCTTGAAATTCAACTCATAGTTGGCATTCATCATTTGACTCAAAGTATCCAATTGCATGTTGGAAATATTGGTTAGCTCTGATGATTTTTGTTCTAGTCTATTGCTCAAAATTCTTTTGTCTTCTTCAATCATGGCTTTATCTTCCATAGCTTTCTTTTTCTATTTAGTCACTTCACATAGCAGTATGGCTTGTGATTCTTTGTCTAACTTGAGATTTCTAATTTCCTTAGCTTGGCCTCTATTCTTTTCTATTAGATCTACAATTGCTACATCAAATTCATTAGATTCTCCATTAGAAAATAGCTTATAGTATTCATCTCTCTGTAATGTGTGTCATTCTCCTCAATAGCAATTTCATTCCTTCTCTTCAAAGATTTCTTTAGTTCTTCTCTTGCTTCATTCAGTTAATGTAAAATGAGTTGTATTTTAGCTCCCTAATTCTCAATGATCTTTCCCCACTTGTAGACTTTCATTTTCAAGATCTTTCCTCAAAGTTACAAAGCTTCTCTTTTAGACAAAAAAGCTTTGGTACCAATTGTTGGAATTATAATAAGAAAGGGAAACTTCTGATGAGTGAATTAGTAGTTTAAACCTTTACCAATAAAACATTCACCACACATCCATCTCATACATTCAATAAGTAAACTAAAATACCACGTAAAGCATGTATATCTAAATCATGTAAATAAGTAAACATTCAGACATGTATAACACCATATATGATTTCCCATAAACCGTCCAATGAGAAGGTAAAACTAGGGTGGGGATGACACCCACAAATTTTCACTACTGCATTAAAAAAGTGTATCCAATGAAGGTTACAATATTTGATCATGAGATATGATCTACCTTATGAAAGGTCTATCCTATTAAAGGCTTACAAAGACTATTAGGTCTCAACCTATTAAAGGATTTCAACATCCTATTAGAAGTGTACCTTGTTAAAGGAATTCAACTCATAATTAAGTAAGCACCTTGTTAGAGGATTTCAATATAGCTTGTTAGGACTACTTGGTTAAGAGATTTGACTAATTCACCTATTAGAATGATTTTGTGATGATCTTGTGGCTAACACTTGGTTTCTTGATGACAGATCCTCTTTAAATTGATGTATTATTGATCCTTCCTTAATCAAATGTCTCTCTGTTGTATGCTATTCCCTTCCTCTATTCTCCTTTAATTGATTCTGCAATGCAATTTTAATTCATAATTCCTTAGCCACCATGAATGCTCTATTTGCACATGCAAACTTCTCTTCACTCCTTCATACACCATATAAATTTTAGGGTTTTCCCTCCCTAAGAATACTTAGGTGACTTAAGGTTAGGTATGAATCAATGGTTTTGATTCATCCATTTTACCTCTTAAAGTTTCCCTTTACCTAATTGGCTGCATGCAATTCATGGGGGTTCCAACTTAAAATTTGTCCTTATCTCCAAAATATCATAATTCAACCTTTAAGTTGGCTAAAAAATAGTTTACATAGTTGTTTGTGCCATTACAAACAAATATGAAAAAATTATCTTAATTGGCATCTAAAGTCTCTAATGCTTGACATATATTGATTTCTATACTATGACTTGGCATTTCTTTCACTCTGTATGCATTGCTTACTCAGCTCTTGTATCACTCAACATACACTATCTATTCAATACTTGAGTGACTTAGCACTTAAGTGACTTGGTACATGAGTGGCTCGGCACTCACTGTGGACTTAGCATGTTTGATCATTTAATAATAGTAGATTTCCATAATCCATTTGTAAAATAGTGATTTCTTGATTCAATTGTGTGTGTTTTTTAAACATCAACATTTTGGATCACACTACATGATCCATCATCAAGATGAGAAAGAGAAAAATAGTAAAGATCATTAGGATGCTCTATCATATACATGTTGTGCTTGGCATACACTACTTGTTTGGCATGAACTAAGTAAATGACTTAAGTGTATAGACACTCACTTTTCAAAACCAATCTTAGATCAATAGTATCATGAATTATTAAGTATATTACACTATACTAATTCAACCTATTTAAGAGAGTATTTTCATGTAGAGATAGTAGTATGTATTGATGCACACCATATTGTATGTTCACAATGTGTACTCAAGTAGCTCAAGTAGATGTGTCTTAATTACATACCTAATAAAAAAAAAAGAAGCTAAAACATGTTGATATCAAGGTGTAAGTATACCAAGTGTACTTTAAAAAAAAAGTCGTGTTGTACTTTTAAAAAGAAAAAGTTGTGTTGTACCTAAATTTTTTTTTCATGACATTTGGTTCATTTGAGATCCACCATTATACTATTTACTCCTTTGCACATCATAGATAGAGAGCTCTAAGTCACCATTCAAGGTTCCTAATCTATTGGATCCCTTGCATAAAATGGCTTAGAGAAGTGTGATACATTTTTAAGCATATAGGTGCAAGAAGCCCATAATGTCTTGGTTAATGAAAAATCCCTAGTAAAGTTCATGATTGTAATCTACCATGATGAGGTATTATGTGGCATCATTCCCATGGATGAATTTCATATATTCCTAAAAATTTCATGTAGATTGAGAAGCATATTGTACATATTGGTCATGCAACTATCTACTCCCTAAAAAAGGATGGAGTGAGACATAAGCTAAATCTATTGGAGGGCATAGAAGAAAAGGTATGTTATGCTGGAAGCTCAATTAGGAAACTAAGATAATGAGAGGGGGGATGAATCGAGATCTATAAAATGTGTATCCTTCAAAAAAACTTTACTGCATTTGCCATATTGACCATCTCATATCTAATTTATGCATAACAAAAATTGTAAAATTAAAAATTGTAATAAGTAGACCTATCTGCCAATCACATCCATGAAATGTAAACACAAAACACAAAATATTTTTTCATCTAGAAACCCTCCAAGGTGAAGGTAAAACTAGGGTGGGAGTGACACCCATAAATATTCACCACTACACTAACAAAGATAACCTATTAGGTTACAATTTGGATCACTTCTGATGATCTACCATGTGAGGGGTTTGCCCTGCTAATGACTTTTAAGATGGTTAGGTCTTACCTAGTTAAATGATTTTACACTTAAAATGAAGTAAGGACTCTATAAGGAGATTTACCAAGGTCTGTTAAAACCACTCTATTAAGAGATTTTCCCTGATTCAATCTATTAAAAATGACTCACTAATTGATCCTTTGGTCTACACTTGTAATTAATTATTACAAATATCCCCCTTCCAATCTATGATCTAATCTCCAATCTGATATAGATTTGTTCAATCCTTTGCTACTTCATTACATTGCTAAACCTTGTTCTTCACAACTTTCTCTTACATCTAGCATCCAAAACTTAACTCCTATACACAATGCTTCTCTTCCTTCACACACTTCAAAGTATCTTTTGTGATAGCTCACTTCACTAAATGAAATAGGGTTTGGTTTACCTATTTAAAGACTTGTGCTTCCTTTTTTTCCTCTTCATCTGATTGGTTTTTCTTTCCTCATAGGAATTAGCGATCCACGTCAAAACATGTAATAACCTCTGTAAAAAAAACTCTACCATGATACATATTGTGTCCATGTTGGCTTGAAATTGTTTACCTCAAATTTTAAATCATTCCATAATTTTTATGTTCTCTCTCTATGTTACTCAACACATACTATTTTTGATGCTTGGTCATATTACTCTTCATTCTATTGCTCGACCTTAACTATATTCAGTTCATTTTGTATAACTAAAAATCAATGTCCTCTATCTTCTTGGCATTCACTAGGCTCAACTTGTACTAAAAATACTCAGCTACCAAAGAATTTCTCAACTCCTATAGAGCTTGGCATTTACATGATTATTTGTAAGTCTTTACATGACTCAACCTATATAGAGCAGCTCAATCACAGTGATGACTGATCGACTCTACCTTATATATGACAAAGTGTTTGACACTAATAGACAACAAGAATTAGAGATACTAATATGTTGTAATGCAAAAATATGTTTAGTTGATGGAAGAATGTTCTTACAAGGTATTAGGAGTGAGCATATATGTTTTTCTTTCATTCCAAAAATTGGCAAAGAAGAAGTAGAAGATGTACCTATAGAATTTGTAGATTTTTTGGGTGAGTTTTAAGATATTATATTTGATAATGATGGATTGCTACCAGTGAGATAAAATATTGATTATATGGACTTGATTCTAGGAGAAATTTTCCATGTAAGGCATTACATAGAATGACACCAACATAAATTAAAGAGTTGAAAAGGTACAAGAGTTTTTATAGAAGGGATTGATTCAAGAAATTTTGATCCATGTGTTGTAATTGTAGTATTAGAACTAAAGAAGAATGGATAATAGAGGATGTGTACATATTCTCAAGGCATAAAAATATCACAATCAAGTAAAAATTTACATTTCCAAGAATGGATGATAGTATGGATTGTTTGAGTAGATCTATGTAATTCACAAAGATATATCTAAAGAGTGGATATCATCAAATCAAAATGAGAGAAGGAGATGAATAGAATATTTCCTTAAAGACAAAACAACGATTATATTAGTGGATAGTAAGGCATTTTGGGCTAAGCAATACATCAAGTACATTTATGTAACTCATGAATGAGGTGCTGAAAGAATTTCTAGGCAAGTTTTTCATTATTTACTTAGATGATATTTTGATCTTTAGTAAGAAATTGGAGGAAGATACAATGAATATTTGGTTAGATAATTAAAGTGGGGGGTGGGGGGGTGAATAATTTATACTCAATTATTCTATAAGCCTTTCAAAAATTTCAATGCTGAAATTAAACTTCATAAACTTTCACAACGATAACTTAGTAACCACATTCAACATCTCAATTAAAAATTATAATAATTTACTTCAAAGTCATATCTTATTTTTCTTTACTTTACCAAGTATCAAAATAATAATATCTTATACCAATTTGCAACTTGTAAATAGCATCAATACCAACTTGCAATGCATAAGCAATAACACATTTTGATGCACATATTTAATGCAAAAACTCTATAAAGGTAAAAACTAAAGGAACAAGTGACCCTACTATTGTAAAAGGTGTTGGCTATTATTTTTATATTGGATGAATTATTCTAGCCCTAATTTTGTAAGCAGAAAAATATTTTATAAAAACTCTCAGGGTTAGGGACTTCATAATGTATAATGGTATTGCAACTTCTTGTGGCAGTATTGAGCTATAAGGGATTGTGGATTATAATCACTAGATAATAATAATAATACTAGACTTGTTGTTGGTGGATGTAGCCTAGGGATTGGGTGAACCACTCTAAATCCTTGTGTCTTGTGTTCTATTCTATGTGATTTATTATTTTTTAATATTGGTTATATTTGCATGTAATTGTTATTTGTGTCCATGGTTAATCCTAAGAAGTGGTATCAAAGCCATCTGTAGTCATCATTTTTTATTCGAGAGCTATATCATATATTTTTTATATCTATCCTCTATAAGAAGTTCTCATGAGTTGAGAATTTTAATGGCCATAACTTTATGGAAAATGCAAATGGCAGACTATCTTTATCATAAGGATTTATGGAAGTTGTTGGAAGGAAAAGCCAAGAAATAGGGAGCTATGAAAAATGAGGATTGGGAGATTCTGGACAAAAAGACACTTGGAAGTATTTGATTCTACTTGGCATCATTAGTGAAATTTAGCATTACAAAAGTGAAGATGATGGAAGAGTTGATGCAAACCCAAGGAAAGTTATATGAAAAGACCTCCACTTCGAATAAGCTTTTTATCCTAAAAAAATATTTAATATGAAAATGGAAGAAGGTGGATCTGTTACAGATCATTTAAATGAGTTTAATATGGTTACTAATTAGTTATCTTCTTTGAATGTTGATTTTGATGAAGAAATTAGGTCTCTCTTGATTTTTTGTTCTTTGATAGAAAGATGGAATGGCTTTGTAATGACTATGAGGAATTCTATTTTTGGATCTAATAACCTAAAGTTTGATGATGTGATTGGTTTTATTATGAGTGAAGAAACTCATAGGAAAACCTCAGGTGGATCTACATCAAGAAGTGCTTTGAACGCACAAAGTAGAGGCAAAATGACTAGGAGAGGAAGTATTTCTAGAAATCATGGGAAGTCAATAGGAAAGTTAAAAGGAAGAGGTCTCAATCTAAAGGAGTGATAGATTTCTAGTACTATGGAAAGATACAGCATAAGAAGAAAGATTGCTAGACTCAAAAGAACAATAAAGGAGATAAAAAAGATGGAAAAAGGAAGGAAAATATGGTAAGTAATAAATACAAAGAGGATGATTGTTGATGATTCTTGGGTTTTAGATTATGAGGCTTCATTTCATGCTACACCCCATAGAGGTTATTTGATTGATTATGTCCAAGGGGATTTTGGGCTTGTTTATTTAGGGGATAATGAATCCCATTAAATTGTTGGAAAGGGAAAAGCTAAGATTAATTTGAAGAATGTGAATCATTGGATACTACATGATATACGACATATTCAAAGGTTGAGTAGACCAAGTCTAATTTTCAGTAGGACAACTATGTGATGAGGGTTGCATAGTTACTTTTAATTATAAAAATTGCAAGGTTTTAAAAGGTTTCCTTGTAGTGATAAAAGGTGTGAAAGCAAGAAACTTATACCTTCATATAGGTCATATTGTTCCTTCTACTTTAATTTTTTAGAGAAAAATCAGTATTTTGGAACAATTGTTGTTGTTGAGGAGGGAGAACAAATAGTTTCTATAGATTTTAATACAACACTATGGCACAATAGATTTGAGCACATGATGCAGGATCATCCTAGTCTTACTTCAAACTCCACATGTTTGGAGGTATTTTGGTTAAGTGTTGTCAATCTCAATAGATACTGGTGTTTGATATACATTGGAAGCTTGGCATGGTCTAGGAACATAGTATGGTCTATGGAACTCGGCATGGTCTAGGAACTCAACATGGTCTTGGAACTCAATATGGTCACTAGAACTTGGAAATTCTTGAAAATTTACTATTACTCAACTTGGTTGTGCTAACACTTAGTTTGGTCTTGGTTTTATTGGCGTCAAGTTATCTGTGAGCTAACATTTGGCATTTAATTTATGTATGGGTATTTAATTTAGTATTGTAGTTGACTTGTGGCTTTACCTATATTTAATGTAAGGGATTTAATTTAGTTTGTAGTGATTTGGGCCAAATTGTGTCTTAGTTGGGTAAAAGAAGGGGTCTTATAGAATCTTTCAGCAGTGATCATCTAGTTGGGAGAAGGGGATGAAGTGTAGATGGAAATTTTGAAGAGCTAGGGGTACAATTTGAGAATCAAAGGATTCTTTTGTGGATACGAGGTTACAAGTGTGAATTCTTCTTGGTTCTCTTATCCAATTATGGATATAGACTAGCTAGAATTGGCATGTGGTAATTGGATCTTGCAGAATTGATATTCTAATTGATGTTTGTATTTGGCCCTAACCTAGAAGGCCTTATAGCTAGGAATATTTCATGTAATAAATTATCATATGAATAAAGAGGTGTGATTTGGTATTAGATCTTGCATTATTATTGCTTTTTTTTTGTTTTGTGTTATCTTTTTTTATTTTCGATCACCTTATTTTGGAGTACATTTGGATTTGTGCTACATCAGATGAAATTAGAGAAAAGTTGTTCCAAAGTGTATTGATAGATCACCAAAGTTGAGGTAATTTGCACCAAGATTTGTAGAGAAGGTTCATTTTGTGGCTAATTGATCTTCTAGATTGGTGGATCTATTTCTTAGGGTTTGCTAAAATCTTGGAAGATGCCTCCAAGAAGATTAGACCTTAGGGAAATTGATGATCTTAGTGATGTTGTGGAAGAAAGGATCTCAAAGAAGATAAGAGCAAAGTTTATATTTGAGATCATGTTGATGAAGAGTGACATGATTTCTGAAATTGTGAATGATTTAGGTGGTGTATCTAGGCATGTGGGTACTAAAGGTAGCTATACAAAACTTACTAAAGACTTTTAAGTTGTTGGATCTAGTGGTGAGGATAGAACTAGTCATGTGGAGAGACTTATTGGAATTACAGTTGGTTAGTTTGCTAGACTTGGATCTCAGTTGAAGTTGAAGCATAAGATGGAGGTTTTTAATTTCTTAGGTACTTTGAAACCTAAAGACCTATTTGATTAGATTGGTGAATTGGATGACTACTTTGAGCTTGAGGATATTGAGTATCCACTCAAAGTGAGGTTGGCACAAACTTAGTTGAAAGGACATGCTACTCTTTGGTGAAAAGAACTATAAAGAGATAGAGAAGAGGAAGGTGAAATGAATATCTCTAGATGGATATTGATGATGATTAACTTGAAGGTTAAGTTCATTCCTACTGATTATAAAATTGAGTTGTTTAAAAGGTTGGAGAATCTAAAATTGAAAATATGTTTGTGAAAGATTATACCAAGGAGTACTACAAGTTGACTATTCGGTCTTCTTAGTGAACAATTTTTCCCACAATCTTTAACAAATTTGAACAAGGCAAAAAAATGCAAACTAAAAAATTGAATTCCTATGCCTTGGTTAGGAATTCTCTTCTTTAAATTTTTATTCAATATTGATTAAGGTGCAACTAACTTTTATGAAAAGATAATCATTCTTCCTCAATTGAGGGAAAATCTTTCCAAGAAGTATTTTATTGAAAATACTCAAAAGTTGTAATGCCCCACCAAAGAATCAAAAGAATTACACTAAGTTTTTCAAACAAAATTTTTTTTTTATTTAAAACATGAAAGATAAACCATTCACAACACTTGCGGAAGCAATAGAAACAATTCGAATAAAAGTACACATAACATACATAACAAGTTACATTCTTTAAAGATCCCTTAACGTTGAATTACATCTAATCATAACTATTCTTCCAACATCACATCCTTATGAAATAACAATGATACAACCAACATTCATAAGTTACATTTTAGATTGCTCAATCATCCACTGTACATGTTACAAGGTATGAGAAGCTTAAAAGAATATAAATCTGTGTAAATAAAGAACATCATCATCCAATACTAATTCATGATGAAACCATAAACCATACATGATACATCATCGCAAAAGATATAAACATCCATCACAAAAGATAACCATACATCACAAACATAAATAACTAAATGCACGATTCCTCCCAACCGTTAATAGCATCATTAGACCATCGTGGATCCTAGCCATCCCTCCATGCGTAACATTCCAAAGCACCAAAGAGATCATCCATATTATCATAGTAGGAATGTCACTCCTAAAACATCCTACTAACATGCAATAGTAAAACATAAAGTAACATCATCTAACATGCAAGGTAAAGCAAATCATCAATATAAGAAACATACCAATAAATACATCCATCATAGGGTATATCATCTATCATAATGATCCAAGAACATAATGAAGATAAATACCAACCAAGAATGCTCTAGCCACGGTGTCTCGGACAGATCTCAAATGATAAGAATGGAAAATACACTACCACCCGATCACATGGAACCTAAGTGGTCCACTCCCACCATGCTAAGGAGATAATCTCAAGTCCCAAACAGGCTATCAAAACCACAAAGCATAAATCTCTATAAGTTTAGAAATCCTAAAAGTATACTAACTCAAAAGTTCCATCACACAAAATCGACATCTAATTCTCAGAGGCACAACAATGACATGTAGGAAACCTACTATGCAAGTGGGAAAGTTTCATTGCATTTATCACGTACAAGTTAGCCTGGTAGTTAGCTAAAATCCACAGGTCCATACTGATCTCATGCGGCCACTAGTATCCTCTCATACTGATGAGGCATACTACGGAATGCAAGGTCGGAACCATGTGTTCTCTCTACTCCCATCCTAGTCTGTACAAGCACTCAAGGCATGGGCGAGAACATCAAAAAAATTATTTTTTTAGGTTCATTTAATCCCCATTTAGTGTATAAATGTTATCACTTATTAACCAAACTTAGAATGAGTTACCCTGGTAGCCACTTAGGGCTCCAGCCCCCATTGCAAGCCACTTCCCAACACTACAAGTAGATAACTTACTCTAAGCTCATGGAATCATAAAATCACCACAGTCCTATACAAGCAACTGTAAAGAAAATCCAAAAGATAATCCATAAAAAGAATCATAAAATACCCATGGTAAAAGCATCAAATATCCATAATAATAATCATCAAATCTCCAAGATAAGAATCATCAAATCTCCATGAGCATTTGAAAAGAATCCATAGAAATTCATGACTGCAACAGTTCTCTATTGGCAACTGAAGGCATCACTAATAATCAAAAGTATCCATTGGTTCTCAATAACCAAAATATATCTCAAGATAAATGGTTCTCAATAAGCAACCAAGAATATCTCAAAATCATACTGATCGAAGACTCCAAAATGGTTGAGTCAAACATGACATCATCAAGAATAAATCCACATTTTAGTCCCATCATGATGACTAGAAAATAATCCAAGGATAACTAATCGATGAATAAAAAATGATTAGCTCAAGTGTCTCATATACATCTCAGGCTCACACATGAAGACTGATGATCAATAACAATCAGTAAATACAAAAATTTCATAGAGCATACGATCACATTACCATGGTTGGGTTTATAAAGATCGAGACCAAATAAGATCAACAAGACATCATATCTCATAACCCCCGAGCCTCTGGTAACAACCTAGGACTGGTCAACACTAGTCAATCCCAAAACCCAAAACAAGAAGCATATAGAATACACGATGCAAACACATGTTTTGGTTTACTAAATTCACATAGTTGAATCATGTGTAGGGGTTTTCAATTTTCTGTTTGCAAGTATACTTTCAAGTGTCTTAAATTTCATCATTTGACTTTCAAGTCAACCCAATTGTTCCCTGATAGCATTATCCTTCCATTATTAAGAATTACATTCTAAGAATAACTTAAGGATAAATATTCACTAAACTGATCATCATAATCAAATGATCATTATTTGTTTATAAGAGAACTAGTTATTAATCTTCGAATAAGAAGAATATAACTTTATTAAATTGATCAATTAAATGAATCAATTCTCATAGGTGCACAATCCATGACCTTTCAACATTCTAATAGTTCTCAATTAGAAACTTAATTAAGTATTACTATAGTTTGAGTCTTTTAATTTAATCGTTATCATCGTTGACAACCATATAATATCTAAAGTCATAATTCAAGTCATAAGACTTATCAACTTCAATATAGATAATCTACAATCTCGTTAAAAGAATTATATCAATTAAATCTCTATTACATAACTTAATTATTAATTAAATCTAATTAACTCTCATTAATTGATTTAATTAATAATTGCATAACCATAGCAATGTTCCAATTAATATCAGTTGACTAATAACTAACTAGAATTATGTAAGATAAAAGTCAACTATAATTCAATACTCAAATGATCATATTAATAATTCAATAATAATAATTTGTTAATATCTAATAACAAGCTATATTGGGAATCTTATTAATAAATCTATAATGACCACATTTGTCATACTTTCAATAAATACTAATATTCCCTTGATAAAACAATTAAAACTCTATTATCAATTAAATCTAATTAATTTTATGATTAAATTAACTAGTAGCTATGTCAATAACTACATGATTATCAGGTGATAATAGTTTCATTCATTAAGAGTCAACTATGTATCATTCCATCAATGTTCAAATTATTACTTTACTAATAAAAATTATAATAAATCTCCGATATTAATATCTCAACTAAATACCTCCTATGTTGGTTGATAAATAGATTAATTATACTTCTTCTACTATTAACTAATCTTAATTAAATTAGATTAGTTAATAAATCATATAAAACTAATGCATAAAAATAAAATTGCAATAATATCTTTAATTCATTCCATGATTTGATATATTATTTTTGTGAAGTTTAAGCATAAAGAATTCTTGGTTATGGAAAATGGAAAAATATCTGTACTTGAATAAAATAGTCCTAGTATGAGGGCCATATCTCCCTAATGAACCATTGGATCGGGCTGAAATTGAAATATATTGGAGAGGGTGAAGTTGCACCACTTCTAACCAGAGCGATCGAATAAATTTGATCATGATAAAAAGTTATGAATGACTGAGTTTGGGTCTATCCAAGGGGCAGTGAAAGGGTAGTTTGTGATGAATTAAGAATTTATCCTAAAAGGTAATTGTTCTCTAAATTTATCCATTCATCCATCTAATAGGTTTATCCATACGCATCTAAAAATATAATTTGATAGAAAGATTACATCTAACCATTCAAATTTTCACCTTAGAATTTTTATTTTAATTTCAAATCTTGTCTATCTAATTTAACAATATAAATTCGAACCCAAACCCGATTAAGATCTAATTTCTTTCTAATTTGAAAATAGGCTTTTTCTATTGTTTTCTTCTCAACCAAATAAAATATCTAGATTCCAATTTCAAATTGTAGATTCAATCACAGAGAGTATTCAGACACATATAACAAACACAATGAAGACAAGAAGAGAAAGAGTGCAAAGGAAATATGAGAATATCACGAGTGCACCTAGACACTGATGCTAACTTGCCACGCCTCAGAAGTCCATAGAAAAGTCCCTTCCTTTTCCAACATTGGCAATTCTTCCAAGATCCAAGCCAACCTAAATTCTCACGTAACTAGAAGTGGTTGAAGAAGCATAGAAGCATGTAGAAACATATGAGCATGTAGAAGCATATGAGCTTCTCAAATGCATGTAAGCTTTGAAGCTTCCATTTTAGCTTGAAGCTTGTAGTTTCCATTAAGCTTGTCCAAACACACTAGGAGAGCCTCTATTTAAAGGCCTCTAAGATGCATCTAGAGTGTCTCTAGAAACAACTAGAAGATAAGCATGACAACCAAGCATGAGTCTTCTCCAACCTTCTAGATGAGTCTTAAGATTGTAGACACCATGTGCTCAAATAAAATGCTAACTTCTAAGTGAATACAACTTGTGCATTCTTAAAGTACAAACCCCTGTGTTGTCTACATGACAACTCCTGAGAATTTGCCAACTCCTATGTGAGAAAATATTAAAATAGTACACATTAATTAATTTAGTATTTACTTTACTCTTTCCAATTTAATTCATTTATTTATCAAATCTCATGCACTAACTTTGATAATTCCACTTTTCAATCTTAATATATTTATATTTTAAGCACATGAAATCTAGAATCTTTTAATAATTTTAATATATTTTCCACTTTAAGATTTCATTTTCCAAAACTTAAATTGCTAAAATATTTATTAGCTTTAATAATATTATTATTTAGTCATTTATTTAAAAATGAACTCCAATTATATTATTATTAAAATAAATATTGTTACATTCCAAATTTAAACTTTAAACTTTTATTTTTAAATTTAATTATTTTATTTAATTAATTCCCCAATTAATTAAATAAAATAAATATTAAAATACCATATTAATTTTTCATTAAATTAAACCATTAATTAAATATTTTAATTAGGCTTAATTAATAGAAAATACATCAAAGACTCATAAGGGTAAAATACGAAAATTCATCATAGCCAAAATACATACAAAATCAAATCAAGGGTTTATATCATGAATTACGTTATCCAACGTATTCGGAGGGTACTCAACTCAGATACTTGTCCTAATTTTCCAATTAGGACAAATGGCTTAAAGGGTTGGGATTTGGACTTGAGAATTTATCTCCCCTCGCTTATCATTGAGATAATGTGATAGGGTACGCTCATCCTGGCAATTCAGAGAAGTCGATACCCGGTACCTGCAACCTGCATAAAAACTATGCATGTACAAACACAATATATACTAAACTAAACAGGCAATGGCAGGAAGTGGTGCATCGTGTAGATCCTAACTAGCAGGTGACTACGACTCCCTTCCTTAACCACATTAGACACGTCATACAAAAGAAAACACGCACACCATACACATGCAAGTATGAGGTAAGTATCCATAAAAAAACACATATGATAATAAATCATCTTACTAATCATCATTAATAACTGCAAACACTGAAAGTAATCATCATGCATACATGAAATTTAAAATCTAAGTAATCTCATCACATAATAAATTGAATCCATAGCACAACATCTGATAATCTCAAAAGAATGCTGCTAACCAACAACATAAAACTAGCTCTAAAAGAGTTCAGCAACGATAACAAAATGTGAACTAGGGGCAGGCACTACAAAAGTTCAAAATCATCTTACAAATACAAGATAAATGTTGATCCTAAAAAACCACTTAATTTTAATGACTAATATCATGTACATGATTGAATGTTAAGATGAAGGAAAAGTGTTTAAAATAGCAGAGATTTAACCTCCCACAACTTTCAAGATTCAGATTAGATAATTCCAAAAGAATGCAACAATCACAACTTAACTCCAAACATAACACACACTCTCAAGAATGCATATTATCACAAAGAAAACACGCTCCAAGAAGTTTCAGTAGAATAAAATTATAGAACTTTGTTCCAATCACTACAAATTCGAAACGTTCTATTTCAAAATCTAAAACATAGAGTATCAAAACAAAAGTATTTTTTCTTATGTCTGTGGAGAGATTAACCCTTTCAAATATCATCTATTACATATATATAGGAATAGGGCTGGATAGTTATCTAAAATTACCCTACCAAGAGTAAATAGTTTCTTAGTTAACACAACAGTGTCAATCGAAATGTAGAAAGAAATAAATAGGAAAAATAAAAATAGCTACCCATTGATCATTTGGCACATCAGGAGGAACTGTTTGCACCAGCCACAATCCTCATGAATTTCCATGTCTCATATGTGGTTGAGAACACAAAGATAAAAAACTAATGTGATAGGTCAACATATGCCATCCTCTATTTCTAGATTTCCTTTTCTCTCTTTAGTTATATCATATTTTCTGCGTGCATCTCCAAATGCTTTAGATTGATTATCATCATAGCTTTAGTATGAAAAATATTGGAGAAATCCTCCTTGCATGGTGCTTTATTGTCTCAAACCTCATGGAATTTCCTTTGAATTTTTCTTATCAGTTCTTCCATAGGAGCAACGGAGTCACTCACTTTTCCTGCATAATGTTTACCAAACCATTTTAGATCACTTTGAATGATTTCATCCATGAGCTTGAGGCTATATAGGATTTATTTGATCTCATGGATTTCCTTGATTAGCACCTCATTTCTCCATTCGATGCAATCCTTTATCACATACAAGGTTTTCTCATCAAGGCCAATGATAGGGCATTCAACTTGAAATTTTTGTAAACCAAATCTCTAAATTTCTCTAATCCAGAGCACTACCTTCACCCAATTATTTCTCTCTTTTTCAAAACATTCATTGCTAGACTCCACCTTTTTAATGATGACAATAGCTTCTTTCAAGGCCTTGTCCAAAAGTCTAACCTATTCCTCAATTTTCTTTAGGATGTATTGCAACCATTCTTTAGATATTTTTGCAATAGCTTTGTACTTCTGTAGATTGTCAAGAAATTGTTAATTGGCTGAAGAGGATACATCAACCAACATTGACATCTCATTCAATGGTTTGGGTTTTAGATGCAGGATGACATCGATATATTGAGACATGTTTTTTATTGCCTCTTTCATTTCTTTCTTGTCTTGAGTGTCCTTCCAAACTCTATCTACTATCTTCTTATTTGAAGCTTCAAAAATCTTCATATCAACTGCATGATTCTCCTTTCCAAGATTGACTCTTGTTATTTCATAGTCCTAAGAGAGAGTTTTTTAGGGGGCATGTCTTTTAATGGCTTGGCTATTTCAGCTATCCAGTGTGCCAAGTTCTTATCAAAGTTAAACCTAGACTCAGTTTTGGCTCTTTTAGTTTTTAAAGGCTTTCCTAGGCATTTTTTGACTAGATCATCAATAGGCATGGATATTGGTACTAGATTCCTTTTCTTCTCAGTAGAAGTTTCCAACCATTTGGGGGTAGTAGGTTCTTTACCTGCCAAAGGAGAAATTTTTGCTCTAGCCAAGGTATTGGATTGAGAACTAGTATTATCAAGGGACATCTAAGAATCTAAGGTATTATCGGCCATGAGGGAAATGGGAGACTACTTCAAACTTACCTTTTCCTTGGTGGGATCTAGTCAACTATGACTCTCCCCTTTTCTTTGCCTGATGTTGCCTTTTTAGTGCTCGAATGAGTTACCTTTTTGAATTTTGGTACCTCTTCTTGAACTTGAAGTTGAAGTGGATTTGGGGTTACTTAAACTTTGACTTTAGCTTCAACTTTATGAGAACTTGTAATAGAGTCAACAATATCAAGGTTAGAGATGGCCTCAGGTATGTACTGTGTTTTCTTGTACTTAGCTCTTGAGTATTTTTCTATGACTCTGAGAGTGGTTGATTCAACATTCTTTGATTCTAACCACTTCTCAGTTCTTCTCAACACTTCTAAAGTACAGGACGTTAGGTCATCTTCTTCCCTCTTAGTCTAGTTGAGCTTAGGGATGGGTATGCATTCAACTTGTTCAACATAGAATGGGTCAATAACCTCCTCAGCTTCATCTTCTTTTATCCCATGAGTATTGAGATTTATCTTGAACACACTGATTTGATTGACTATTAATATAGACTATAATCTCTTTCTAACTTCAAATTCATTGAGACAATTTGCCCAATAATCTTCTAGATGAGGAACATGGATTAATGAAGGTGCATGCCCTAAATTATTTTTAGCAAATCCTGCATAATCAAACTCTTTTCTAGCAATATAAGGTTTGAGGCATAAACGTGACAATGTAGGTTGTGTTGACTTAGCCTGGTTGTAAGTTGAGTACTTCTAGTGACCAATTTCAATAGGGAACAAGCATGTGACTGGCTTCTTTGTGCTTTTGGAGGAGTCAAATAAACAAATAATCTGCCTACATATCTCTGATAAAACAATACTATCTAAACAGTAACATGACAACTTAAATGGTTCACTAGAAAGACCCCCAATCCTGAGATATATAAATTTAGGGAATTGGATATAAATGCACCCATAAGTTTTAATAGCCTACATGGATTCCTCTAATAACCTATGATTTTCATGACCTTGGAGCTCAAAAATTGACCTCCCACAAAAACAATCATTAACCCTCCTAAACTCCTTGCAAGATTTAGTTGAATGAAGATCTTTGTAGTATTGGTAGATAGTCATCTCTTCTATCCATGGCATGTGTGAAAGTCCCTCCCATTCTTTGGATGTTGCTAAAATATAGACTAGGAAGGAATATAGAAATAATGGGCTGAAAATTCCTATTGCTATTAGGCCTCCATGTAAATTCTTAGCTATTAATCCATCCAGTCAATAAAAATTTCACCTTCAATGATCTTAGAATGAAAAGATACAACCAACTTTCCCAATGAAATGCATGATCATTGCCTTTTATCTTGTTCAAAAGTAACACAATGTCTACTATTTATTTAATGAAATGCTCGATTATTAATGGCTTAGGAAATCTAGATCCCCCTTTAGCTGGACTTAAAATCCAAGTTTGAGCTATGATATTGTCATAATTCTTCTTTCTGTCATGATATAGATGCTCAGATTATTCAAAGGTTCATGGTTCATAGGGTTCCTCATGTGGGATTCTCAGGGCTGCACTAACACTTGTCCTACATATTCTTACTAACACCTCCCCTAAAGCTTCCTTTATACATCTGGTGTTGGGGTCATAGTGATTTGCACACTCAACAACTAGTTTCGGGCATTCAATAGCTGGTGGGAAGGTAGCAGCTTCCAACAAACCACTACTAGCCAATTTCTAATGTATGGGACTAGACTGAACATCCCTCGCCTACTCAATTATACCCCCTAGGTTTTTATTTACCATGAAAGTATCCCAAATTTTGGGAAGGGAACTCAATAGGAATTAAGGTTTTTCAAGCTTAGGCATTTTGGGGCAAAAAAGAATCATGGTTCAACTTAAAAGATATAGATTTACAAAATTAAACAAAAATACTTCAAAGGGAAAACCAAGCATGGAAATGACAAAGTGAGAGATAATGCACTTATAGTTTTTGGTAGAGTCTAGACCTCCACTTTCCTTGCTTACCAATCAACATCAAGAGCTCAAGATAATGGAATGAGCAATTATGTAGGATAGAAGGTTATTATAGAGGATATTTGAGGGCAGATTTGAGTAGGCAAGAAGGGTTAATTACAAATGTTCCATCTATACTTTGACAAGACTTACAAGGATTATTTGCTATAATATCCATCACATCCATATGCAACTCGACATTTCATCATGTCAAAAAAATTTGTGCACCACCTTTTTCCATAAAGAAAATGTACTGAGCACGATTTCTCATAATTGCCACAATTATTGCCTTTTGCATCTTCAACATCACCATAGGATGGGAACCATTCCTTTAGCTCATAAATATGAGTCTATAATCCTGCTATGCACTTTCTGCAAGAAAACAAGCACACATTAGAAATTTTTGAAGTTGAAGTTGAAGTTTAAATCAACAACTTCCAAAAGTAGACTCGAGTCAATAGGGAGGACACCTTGCCAAAATGAAAAGGAAAGGATAAAGTTAAACTCAAACTTGAAGTGAAATTGGGCTTCAACTTCAACTTCAAATTACAAAATGACACTTGGGTGATAACTTTGTACATCAATGAAAAGATATGGTAACAATTGGCTCTGACTGGGGAATGAGACCAAAAGGGATAATAGGTGAACTTAGAATCTCTAGTTCCACAAATAAAAAAGAATAGAACTAAACTAAAGACACACAAAACAAGGAAGATAGGAAAAAAATGATTGAAAGGAAACAAAGCAAGGGAAAATGGGTAATTACAATGAGGGTGAACAAAAAGCAGACCTAAAACTCAAAAAGCTTAAGATCCTATCCATTATATGATAGGGGTAGATCATCACCATTAAGATATTTAAGCTTGAATGCATTGGAACCCAACTTAGTTGATATAAAAAAAGGTTCTTTCTAAAGGCTTTCAAATTTTGCATGGGCTCCTCTTGGTTCTCTTCTCTTGTCCCATAGCAACACCTGATCTCCTATCATGAACTTTCAAGCCCTAGCTTTTCGATCAAAAATCTTCTTTACCGTTGCCTAATGACTAGTGATGTGATCCACTATCTCCCTCCTTTCTTCTTTGATCTTTTAGAGATATAGTACCTATTTTTCAATAGTAGTAGAGAACAATCCATCTTCAATTTCTTCATGTAGATTTAGAGTAGCAAGCTCTAAGGGTAAAGACAATTGTGCTTCGACTCCTATACTAACTCAAAAGGGGTCATACCAATAGCCCTTTTGGGAGAGGTTCTATCAGCCCATACTACTTCATACAAGCATTTATGCCAATCTCTACCCTTTTCATCAACTAACTTCTTCATGATATTTATTAAATTTTTATTAGTTGACTCGGCCTGCCCATTACCTTGAGGAAAGTAATTAGAGGCATGTGATAATTTGACACCATGATCATAGTAGAACAACTAAATTTCTTGGGATGAAAATGTTTGAGCATTATTAGTCACTATTTTACTTGGAACTCCAAAATGTGTTAGAATTTTTTGTATCAAGAATTTATAGACCACCTCAGATGTTGTAGATTTCATAGGCACTGCTTCAACCCATTTGGTAAAATAATCAGTGACAGCGAGAATATGGGTATGAATAGCACTTGAGTTAGGATGAATTGGGCCAATAAAGGCAAGTCCCCATTGTTGGAAAGGCTCTTCTATTATGACTGGCTTCAAAGGTAGTGCAACCAATTATGGTTTACCTATAGATAATTTACATTTTGCACAATTACTGACCCATTTATATGCAAAATTAAATATACCTAGCCAATAATAGCCACTTCTTAGTATCTTAAAGGTAGTCGCTATGGATGAAAAATGTCCATCATAGGCTTCATTATGAAAAGTTTTGAGTAACTTTTCCTATTAATCAAAATCAATACATCTTAGGAACATTCCATCCAAACCTATTTTATACAAGATATCATCAACAATTACAAACTTAGCTACTCTAAGTTGGAGACTTCTTCTATCTTTTCCTTTTACATGATTAGGGCATTCCCCCTAGGTTAGAAAATATGCTATATTAGAATACCATTTGTCTTTCAATTCCACTAGCAAGAAATCAAGGTAAGCCTCTTCCTCTTTTCTTTCTGATATAAGTTTGCAAAGACCTTGGTCACAAACCATTTTGGTTGGTTTGATATCTAGGTCAAACTTTTGTACCTTTGACACCTAGGTTGCTCTTTTATTTACTGCTACATCTTGTTGTGTAAGAATACCTTTAACTATTGTAGATGGTACATATACTAGAGAATGTGAATGCAAAATTTAATACCAAAAATGTTTTATAGCCTTGACAACATAAAATGACTACTTTTTAGCTAGGGAATAATGCAGTTCACATTTCTCAAGGGGAAGACTCATAAAAGAAATAGGTACTTCATCACCTTTTTCATTTCTCTAAAGCAATATGCTTGACATAGTGTGATCAAATGTGTAGCAATACATTATGAAGTCTCTCTTGAAATCTGGATGGAAAAGAGTAGGTGCCTTGGAAATAGCTTTCTTTACTTCTTCAAATGCCTTAATGGCTAGGTTATCCCACCTAAAATTTTGCTTTTCACTTAGGAGTTTTGCCATGGGTTGTATGGTTTCAACAAAGTTAGGACAAATTTTCTAAGAAAGTTGATCTAACCGAAGAAAGATCTTACACCATTATGGTTAACCATCAAGAAGAGATGTTGAATAGCTTGTACTCTTTTTGGGTCGATCTTAATCCTCTCCTTGAACACTATATGTCCCAATAACTTTCCTTTGGTTACATCAAAGATTGATTTCTTGAGATTTAATGAAATGCCATGCTCTCTGCACTTCTCGAAAATCTTCTCCAAGTCTTTCAAGAATTTCTTTCTCCTTCTTGATAATATAGTCATATCATCTAAATAAACTATGATACACTTGTCTTAAAAGGTGTCCAAAAGTTGAACTCATTGCACGTTGGAAAGTTACACCTGCATTTATCAAACCAAAAGGCATTCATTTATAAGAAAGAGTGCCCCGAGGATTTGTGAATGTTATTTTGTGTTGGTCTTCTTTAGCTACATCAATTTGATTATAGCCTGAGAAACTTTCAAGAAATGACATCATTTATGAGCTTGCTACTATTTGGAGTATCTAATCCATAATGGGTAGAGTGAAGTTATCTTTTAGGATTGCCTGATTCAGGTTCCTAAAGCATACGCAAATTCTTATCTCTTCATTCCTCTTTCTCATAGGTACTATGTTTTCCATCCATGTGGACTGATGTATGGGAAAGACTATTCAAGCCTTAAGAATCTTATCAATCTCCTTGAATATTGCATTTGAACCTTAGGGTTATAGCTTCTTAGCTTCTACCTAAAGGGAGAGACATTGGGCTTCAAAGTAATATGATGTTTGAACTGTCCTTTCCTAAATATTTTCAAATCCTCATATGACCAAGAAAAAACATCAATATACTCAATCAGTAATTTAATGAATCTTGTTTTTTCTTCTATTTGCAACAACTTCCTATGTTTATCATTTTAGGGTTATGATTATCCCCTAGGTTGATCTTCTCATATTCACCACTCTCAACTTCTTTGGGAATTGAGTTTTGAGCCAGAAAAGCATCTCGCCT
The DNA here is from genome assembly GCA_028749045.1 of Cupressus sempervirens. Classification (NCBI taxonomy): domain Eukaryota; kingdom Viridiplantae; phylum Streptophyta; class Pinopsida; order Cupressales; family Cupressaceae; genus Cupressus; species Cupressus sempervirens. The sequence continues at coordinate 814,662,928 of CM053793.1, forward strand.
ATCAAAAAGTCTCTCAAGTTCAACTAGGCCTTTAGGTATCACATTTCTTTTCAATTGTATGGTATCATCTACTTTCCCTTATACCCAATTAGAACAAAATTTTCTACATTCACAATTAGAGCCTTCAAAATAATTAGTGGCAAAATTTTCCATACTTTGTAAGAAAGCATTAATATGTGCATCATCTTTGAATACTTGCCAAGAATTTTTATTATCTGGGACACTTGGCCTATGGATGATCTCTACAAGATATTTATTAGTCATAAAATTAGGATGAGGGATAAGAAGAGAGGTTGATACTGCAAACGAATTTTCTCTAGAATTTAACTCCCTAGGAATGGATTCAATGGAAAAAGCTTCAAAATCTTCAATTTCATCCAATGCACAATTCCTATGATGCCCCAGTCTTTCATTTTTCATAGAAAATAGATTTGTAACCTATTTTACTATTAAATTTGCATCACCTTTAGCTTTTAGTAATTTAACATGTTTCTTTGTGGCTTCTTCTATTCCCAAAAGTAAAGCCTCATACTCTATTGTATTATTTGTGTTTTCAAAGGCTCACTTGTAAGATGAAGAAAAAGTTTAACCTGTAGGAGATATCAAGACAACACCAGCTCCAAACCCACTTAAGAAAAAACTTCCATCAAATTCCAACATCCAAGGAAAATCCACCACCTCTGACTAGATACTTATTTCTTCATTTTTAGGAATAATCAAGTAGTTAGCAAAATCAGTTTCCTGATAAAGAATTTGAGAGTTTGGATCATCAGATGGGAAAATTGTGTATTTAGACTTGCCTTTAGGGAGTAGGGTTACTTTCTATTTCCCTATAGGTATAATGGCTTGGGACAAGTCCATCTTGACTTCTCCTCCCAAGTCTCAGTAGAAAGTTTGGCTAAGGAGCATACCATAGCTAGTTGGGATATCAACTACTAAAATGGTAAGCTTTATTCTCTTTTTAGGGTAAGATACTAAAGAAACCTAAGCATCTTTTATGTAACCTACCAAAGGTACCTATTTAGAGTCCATTGAATAACACTTGCCAAAGGTTTTAGTTAAGGGAAGTTCAAGGGCCTTTGCAACTGCTACTAGCATTATGATATCTGAAGCATCAGAGTCTATTATACAATTGCTTAACTTGATACCATGAAGGTAAAGAGACACATAAAATGGATCTAGCTTTTCTTAATAGGTCAATTATGGACTGATCTTATTAGGATGGATCAAGTCTTTATGATTATCAAGCTTTGAAGTCTTGGCTTCTTCATTGCAAGTAACTTTATTAGCTTGTTTAGCAAATATATCAAATGAAGGTTGGTGAACATATTTAATTAGCTTATTGAGCTCATAGTATTCATCTTGTTGGTGTTTTAAAAAGGTACAAGTTTCAAATTACCTTGATGAGAACAAGACACATCTAGGGGTAGCTAATTCCCATCCTTAACATGTCATTTCAAACACTAGGCTAACTATAAGGCTTGACCCTTCTTCTACTTTTGGCTCTACAAAACCTAGGTGGGTAGACCTCAAACTCAATCTATATGGTACCAATGCAAAACATATTCCTAAATCTATAATCAGTAGATTTAACCCTTATTTCTCCTATTAACTCATGTAATAACATATATCTACAGTAGCTAAATGAAAAACAATGCAATTCATAAGCCGAGTGAGGGTTAGACTTTTCATCTCTTTGACATGAAAGGGAGAAAAGCATTTGATTAATGATGTTGAATTCAACAAAACCCCAAATATGCAATAGTAAGAACTAATTGATCTTATAACTGATCAATGCCTTATCCATTGGGAAATTCTATGAATCAAATGCATACATATGGATACCTAAGACATACTCATATATACATATATCTAATCTATCCATTCACCTTGTAAATAGACATCTATTTTCAATATAAATCTCATTCTCACCTGATATCATCATCAATAACTTGCAACACGGTTGATTTCCCTGAAGCATTTACATGACTCCTTGAATTATAAGCAACAATGAAACAACATACAACCTTAAGGGACTATAACTATGACCTAGGCTCTTTGTTCAAAGATCATAAAACATTGAAAATCATTGATAAAGGAGACAAGATTTAAAATGAAACCCAACACTTGTTGTTCTTTGTATTGATTTCCTTGAAACAATACATTCATGTGCATGAAATAAAAACATAGAAGCACCTAATATATCTAAAATTGCTGTATTATCTTTCCTACTGATGTTCATACAAGAGAAATTGATAAAAAAATGTGGCATCATAGCGATAGGAACACATCAAAACTAAAACCAAAAAAATGGTATCATAGCAGTGAGTAGTTTTTCTCCAAGAATTGAAACCAACTCCTACAATGGAGAAAGAAAGAGAAAGATATAGGAGAAAGTGAATTCCCAGATCTAATCTAAAGATGACATGTGTCCACTTAAAATTTCATCTCCCAGCAATGAAAAGAATCTCTCTAATCTCTCTCTATAATTGTATATTAAATCTTCAATCATTTTGGCCTCCAAAAGAAAGAAATATCTGAGATATTTGATTGAAAGAACATAACTAATTTTGATGCCAAACTTGAAACCAAGACAAAGGTAAAAATTAGTTAAAAATGAACTCTAGAAGCACAAAAACTTTTTAAGAATTTGTTTAGACTTCAACAAACTTCAATATTTTCCTCCTAATTAATTCTAATGCCCCATGATCAATTTTTCCTATTCCACTGAGAATGCCTCGAAAAACACAAATCTACTTGTAGAGCGAACTGTTGAAGACTTGCTCAAAAATTGACCCCAAATCTGGAAAATTTATCTCCTCCCAATTCCAACAGTATGTTGCACTGCATATTTTGGCTAAATATTGCCCTCCTATAGTCAATTTGAAATTATAGCTCCCAAGCTATGATTAAAGCATTAAAAATTGAAAAAAAGAATTAAAAAAATTATATAATTAGACTATATAAAATTTTAAAATCATTCAAATATTTCAAAATCAAAACTCATGCATTGAAAACTTTATGAATTTTGATTTTATATTATTTAAATCTCCCATTGATGCCAAGTGTCAATCCTTTATTTTTCATTTTCCAAGTGGGCCCCACACCCATCTAGAAAACATTTAAATATTTGAAAATTTTCAATTTATTCCTCATTCCACTTATCCTCCAATTCACATGCTAATTTTCCATTGGTCAATAATCTTGATGGGTGCCACCTCACACGAAGCATATTAATATATTTAATATATTAATCCTTTATATCATATATTAATCCTCATGCATTTTTGGCTTCCCATAACATCATAGAGCCTTTTAAAAATCTTTACACTCTTACGCACACGTAAACCAGAAGCCCCTTTAAAAAAAATTATGCCCATATTCTGGGCCTCTCGTAGCATCATAAGCCTCCTTACTTTTCTTTACATTGTTACGATGGACTACTATCTCATAGTGTCAAAGCTCATTTACCTTGCAATTTCCACTCTTATGTTAGGCTACCGTATGGCACTTTCATCTTGCAAGGTTTGATCAAAATTTGCCTCAATCTTCATGCTTAGCTAGCCAACCACGGGCCCCACGTGCATGAGTGTTGCCTTTTCAAAAGGGTATATCTTTGAGACAACACTCATATTGTGTGGATTTGTATTTAAATACATAAAAACATGCCCATGAAAGTAATGTGGGACAATGTTTATGCATTTTCTCTTTGCTCTATTCAAAAACCATCGGCCTCCCTTATTTTTCCACATGGGCTCTTCTATTCTCTTTGTCTCATAGCTTGTTTCATGTCACTTCCTCCTCTTTGTTTTGTCTATGCTTATGCTTTTTCAGTAGTTTCTATATCCATGGAAACATTCTTTGCATTGTCCCAAGTAGCTACCTCCTCCCTGACAATGTTCTTTACAGTGTCTGTGCAATTTGCAAAAGTGAGAATAACATTATCATTAGCTTCTTCCATTTTCAATGAGGAAACTTTGTTTTAAAACAATGGTTTCCTTGTGTTTATGAGCTGACTTTCCTATTCATGCATGGTTTTCTCTATAGTTTATGGTTCCTTCTCCTCTTGGGTCTACAGATCCCTCCTCTGCCCTTGCCGCTTCTTGCCTCTGATGTGGGCTTTCCTTGGCACAGATGTCACAACCTCTTTAGCATTCAAGATTGGCTTCCATGGTATTCTCTTCAAGCCATTGGCTTTATTGGATCTACCTTGAAAGTCTCCATCCAATGTTAATTTTTGTAAACTCCACTCCACCACCAATGAAAAATCAACAACAAGAGATGTTGGCCTTTTTGAAATAGGATCATTAATTATATAGCCCATTAACTTAAGTGTAGCAATCACAGAGTAAGTGGCACCACCATGAGATTCCATGCCTAGAATCAATCCAAATCCACCATCATATGAATAACAATTGACAATATATCCCAATGCTTTGTGCATGTCCATCCCACTCCAATCATCAAGCATGTAAGACATTGCTGCAATACAAAAAAAAATTTGTAGATCTATCTCAACACCAATATGAAGAGGAGTAAAGCTTCTATCAAATTGTTGAAGATTTTTCATTTATTTTAATAGCACATTTTTATCGAATTGGGCTAGATCATCACCCATAATTCTCAGAATAGATAAAATAAAGTAGGTGCTCACCAAGTGATCACCATTATTAAAGTTAGCTCCATCTATATCCTTTATTATGTGGATTGAAGATCCTTGGAAGCCATAAAAAAATCCATTTTTTTCCTCCTTATCTAAGGATAGAATTTGCAAGTGATACACCCAATTGGTAACTTGTTTTACATCAACCTACACTTCTCAGTGCAACATTTTGTTCATCTAATTCTTCTCCAAACATATTCAATATTTTGCAATATAGTATGCCTGAAATCCTCTTTGTCCATAAAGTATGGATATTTCCTAGGTCTCAAATAATGTGGCATCAATACTACCTTCCTATTTTGGCAAAATCCATAGCCTTGGCTGCCAACTTTGCGAGTTTAAAACAATCCTTGTCAAGTGCATCAAAATCACTTAGATCTACCCTAACAACATATGCATTACAAATAACATCCACACTATTGAAAATATAAACTTTACTTTTTAACTCAACCAAAAGAGTGATAAATTAACAATTTCAATCATGCATAATACGTATACGTTCCTAGTTAATCTGATGTAGATTAGTCAGGCCCCAAGGCAGGTCTGACTAAAAACAAATTTTCATTTCTGAAAAACTAAACTGCAAAAATGACTCATTCAACCTCAGGCACTGATTTGAAAAGAAATTTGACCACTGAAAACAAATTTGAAGCTCATTTTACATCTTTTTGCAAACTATCAATTTTGCATTAGGAGGTCCTTTGATTGGCCTTAAAAATTGACCCAAAGACCTAACTAGGCTCTAAAATCTTACATATTGATTTTCTATTCTACACAGTTTTACCCCATCGAATCTCATCTCATGAAAAAATACTCAATCAAAAGATATTGACTATCGAAGTTAGCTCCTTAAAATTGTCTGCAAGAAAATAAGTCAGAAAATAATAAATTGCATTTGAATTTGGCTTTGAAAATTGGGTAAAAGGATACTTGGGGGAACAAAAAATGGGACATTGGTTCACTATCATGAGAAGAGTATAAATATACAATTTGGGCTCATGATGAATAACAAGATGCAAATGGCAAGCGGTCAAAGTGGGCTACTCAGAATTTGTAGACTGGAGATTGAAAAGCATTTTTTGCAAATGGAATGGCCCTAGGAAAGTGTGCAGATTGATTCATCAAAACTTACAAACTAGCACAGTCAAAGTATTTTTAGAGTACAACATAGTGGTACAAACCATTCGATCTCACCTATCATAGATTTCAATTCATGACATAACGAACAGGGGTACTAATTAATTTGTATTTCATGACACCAGTGAAACTTTATAAATCACAAACGAAATTGTGTTTGGAAACTTATCAAACAGATTCCTCATAAGCTCAAATTAGGAACATAGAAAATCTTTGATCCTTAGAATATTATGCAAAGGGAAATCTATTATTTGGGTAAACTGGTCAAAAGTTATGATAGGTCAAATAGGGCCTTCTAGAATTTTGCATAATTTACAAATGCATGAAAATAGTAAACTACCAACTTTGAGGAGTTTGAAACCTAATCAAATGGATTCAAAATGACTTAAAACTTGGAATATAAGTTCTTTGATATACATATTAAATATCCCCAAATTGGTGAGTCATAAAAAATTTCTAGGTTAAAGTTATTCAAAGAAAAATTGGGCTTCCTGTCGTTGTTTGACACAAGCAAAAAATGTAAAATTGGAAACTACACAAAATAGGACTTCGCAAAATGGCTCAAAATGTCAATTTAGCTACATGAAACATATAGATGTACTGAATACAAGGTGTTAGAAGCATTAACAACTTTTTATGCATCAAATAGGTAGCTGGGTAGACATGCATCAAAAATCATTTATAAGGCTCAAAGTGATTCAAAATTTGGGATAGACACTCAAAATGGGGATGCAATTTTGAGTGCCATCAGTGGCTCTATCTGGGGATGCATGCACCTTGCAGGCATGGCAAGGATTCAAATCTCGGGATGAATTAGACCACACACCTAAAACAACAAAACTTCTCTTGAACAAATTTATTGAAAGCAAGAAAACTACTCGTACTATGTACAAACGATGGCCAAAGGCCACCAAACTTCAACAAATTTTTTTACCTCTGTCATAAATCTAATTTTCATCTGAGCATGAATGAGGTAAGCTAGAAGTACCATTTCTATTAGTTTCACTAATCAGATCAGCATCTTGAAACACACCACTTAACAAAACTGAATCTACAACTTCACTTTCATAATGCATACAAAAACTAGATTCACTTTCAACCACTTGCTCATTATGAAAATTTTGATCAACATATTCACAAATATTAGACTCAAATTGAAACTCTTCTTCATTTAATGAATCATGCATGCTATTAGTCTCAAATATGAAGGTATCATATTCAACATGGGGAAAGGGATCACACATACCTTGAAATTGTGTATCCTTGTGTATAACGAGATAATACTCAAAGAAGCAATCAGATTTGTACTCACATTTATCATCAATGTCAGAATTTGAAACTAATTCGAAGTCCTTCAATGATTCTTCACAACCACCAAATGGATTAGTTATTGCATTAAAGTATTCATCATAAAATTCATTACAAGGTGCATGTTGATTTTCAATAAAACCTTGCTCAAACACCTTGTCATCCATATCATGAGATGCAACATCATCGTCATAATCACTATCAAACTTGGAAGAAGAACATTCTAATCTTTGATAGTAGTAGGATAAAGTATCATCATTAAGATCATCCTCAACTAAATTTGAACCTTCCATGGGCTCTTCAAAAAGAGGGTTGATAATTCCATGTAAAGCGCCCTTGTAGACATTATGACAAGTGATGTGCTGATCAACATCAAAATTCTCACCATATAAAAAATTAGTTAAAACTTTAAAACCATTTGTAACATCACTATCATGGACACTTTTAGCATATGAAGAAGAAAAATCAGAATTATCACAAGAAGACACACCATCAACTTCATCAACAAAGCATGTAGAATATAAATCAATGTTACTTTCATTGTCTTCATTAAGGTGATTCAAATGTCTTGTAAATCAATCATCCTTTATTTTATCAATAGGTGCTGATGCATTAACCTTATAATCATTTTTATGCTGATTATTACTACTTGCATCTTCACACCATTCATCTACACAACTAATCAATTCATCTTTACAAACAATCTCTTTATACTTATATTGTGTAGACAAATCTCCTTTACAACTTTCAACCTCTAGCTGATTTGTACAACTCTGAAATGGAATTTCACTTTCAGATTTAGAAAAAGAACTCATACCTTTACTCATGTAAGAGTACTCATTTCTATCATTTCTTTCTTCTATATAATTTGCATCAGATTCATATGAAGATGCACATGTACTACCACATGAGCAACAAATGTCATCCTTATCTTCACATGATGCTTCTTGATTATACACACATCAAAAACTTTATTGTCATCACTTGAAACATGACTTTCAACTTCTTCATTCTCATATTGAGATGAATGTCTTTCAACTTCAGATTTTATAACATTCTGAACATAGGGCAATCTATGAATAATATAAATCATTTCTTGCATATCTGATTGATCAAGTGAATCCACCTTACCATCCACTACTAAAACATTAGAAACATGTACGCTTTGTTCTTCTAGATGTGATTGAGATAAATGTGGCTCAAATTTTTCATCTTGTGTTATCTCTCCATAGAATGTCAGATCAACAAAATTAAACTCATCATTAGAGACATAACTCTCAGCCTCCACACTTCCACAAGATTTAGATCTAAATGTAGCAACCTCATATTTTGAAATATTAGTTACACCATCATACATATAATTATCATGAGAAGAACTTACTATTGTAACTAAACCTTGATTCATAAAATCAACACAGTGCTCAATGCTATCAAAGTCTGAAATACATCTTACTATTGTAACATCATGAACATATATGTCTTCATTTGCAATAGACTCATTCTTCTCTATACACACATTTTGATTTGAAATTTCAATCTGATTATTCATTACAGTAGGGGTATTGATAAGCTAATTTGAAATTGAAGCATCAACATCACATTCATCCTTTCTTTCAAACACATTACACTAGCACACATTTTTAGAAAAATGACTTCTAGTCAATCCGTATTTTAGATTGTTTTCAATCTTTATAGTAGTCATAAAAGCTTGATAAAATGTCCTAGGTTCTTTATCCCTTAGCAGATAATTCATTTTCTTGTCAAATACATCAAAGTACATAGCTAAACACATTTGATCATTAGTTCTATAACTCTCAGGGCTCTTATTTAAAGCTTTTGCAAATATGATATTAAATTGAGGAAAAAGTTCACCATTCTCAATATGAATCCTTAAAAATTTATTATAAGAATCAAATATGTTTACCTTTTCTCCAAATTGCTCCATGAAGGAAGAATGCAACTCACCCCAAGATGCAATAGAACATGCTGGTAGAAAAGAAAACTAATCTCTAGAATCCCCTTCCAGAGTCTGAACAAAAAACTTCATATGCATGTCTTCATGAGAAATTTCATAGTCACCCGTAAAATCACTAAAAATTTGTACATGATGACTAGTTGAAATAAGATTTTTCCCACTAAACTTAGGCAATTTATTTCTAACATCATTAGGAATGAAATTTAGGAAACCATGAATACCATCAAAACATAATGACATGTATCTCTTGGTAGAAAAAGATCTAGAAACATTACTAACTAAATGCATACTTGATGAAAGAAAACTTGACATTCTTCAAAAATTTGAAACTCGTCAACAATAATTCTGATTTGTAATTTGCAGCAAGCTTATAACCTTCTACCAATGAATCACTTCAAACACTTCACAAAACTTTACAAGATAAAACTTATTCCTACGAAGTGTATAAAACCTATCACACTATTCTCCTCCTCCTAGTGCTAGAAATACCACTTGATAGAGAACACATATGTAGAACTTATTTTCATGAAAAAGGAATCACATGAAAGTGTAAAATACCTTTAGTGTTTCTTTAGGAAAACATGTATCTGCTAATTGGCATAGGTGTTGATCTCAATTCCTCACACCATTGATCAAATCCTTATAGAGCCACCATCTCCTTGAGGAGAACTAAATGAAATCACTATTGTGATTCATTTTTATCATTCAAAAATTTCTTATGATAGTAGATCAAATAACACTTTGAAACTCATTAGTCAAGAACTTATACATCTCTCTTCTTGCCTAAAACTTAACATAACATTCAGATTTTCCTAATTCAGTTGAAAACTCTTGAAAACATTTATACAAGACCAATCTACACTAGTACAAAGATATTTTAGAGAGTCCCCACTCACAATTGTGAGAAAAATTTAAAACATGATTCATAACATGACCAATTTGAATTGGATCTTAAACTTGTAGAATTTGTAGAACTTTAAAAACTTACAAGAGAGAAACAATCTTTAATCAATTCTAACTCTAAATTTACAATAGTATTTTGAAAACCACAACTAGTTGAATTGACTAGAAATATAACTTAGTAACAACACAATCTGCATTCAATCCTTCCAAGCTACTGTTGTCTTGAACAAAGCATCACTAGGGTGCATGACATTTAAGCAAGAAATTTGGAAGAAAAAATAAATCAAAGAACTTACTGTTGAAACTTTTTTCATGCACTTCTCTTGTGTATTGAATCTCCTTTTTAAATTCTCAAGGTTTGTCTATCATTTAGATTCAATAGAGTCCCCAACAAAGTCATCATTTTTTTGGTGTTTTAAAACACCACAAGTTTCAAATTACCCTAATGAGAACAAGACACATCTAGGGGCAGCTAACTCCCATCATTAACATACCATTTCAGACACTAGGCCAACTATAAGGCTTGACCCTTCTTCTACTTCAGGCTCTACAAAATCTAGGCGAGTGGACCTTAGATTCAATCTATATGGTACCAGTGCAAAACAAATTTCTAAATCTATAATCAGCAGATTTAACCCTTATTTCTCCTATTAATTCATCTAATAACATAGATTTGCAATAGCTAAATACAAAAAAATGCAATTCATAATCTAAGTGAGGATTAGACTTTTTAGCTCTTCAACATGAAAGGGGGAAAAGCATTTGATTAATGATGTTGAATTCAGCAAAACTCCAAATATGCTGCAATAAGAACTAATTGATCCTATAACTTACTAGTGCCTTATCCATTGGGAAATTCTATGAATCAAATACATACCTATGGATATCTAAGACATACTCATATATTTAGATATCTGATCTATCCATTCACCTTGTAAATAGATATCTATGTTCAATCTAAATCTCATTCTTACCTAATATCCTCAATAATAACTTGCAACCCTATTGATTTCCTTGAAGCATTTACATAACTCCATGAATTATAAGCAACAATGAAACAACATATAGCCTTGAGGGATTGCAACTATGACCTAGGCTCTTTGTTCAAAGAACATAAAACATTGAAAATTATTGATAAAGGAGACAAGATTTAAAATGAAACCCAACACCTATTGTTCTTTGTATTGATTTCCTTGAAACAATACATTCATATGCATGAAATCAAAGCATAGAAGGACCTAATAGATCTGAACTTGTTGTATTATCTTTCTTGCTACTATTCATACAAGAGAAATTTCTAAAAAATGTGGTGTCACAGTGATGGAAACAAATCAAAACCATAACCAAAGAATGGTATCACAGCAGTGAGTAGTTTTTCTCCAAAAACTAGAACCAACCCCTACAATGGAGAAAGAAAGAGAAAGATATAGGAGGAAATGAATTCCTAGATCTAATCTAAAGATGAAATGTGTCCACTTGAAGTTTCATCTGCCAGTAGTGAAAAGAATCGCTCTAATCTCTCTCTACAACTACATATTAAATCTTCAATCATTTTGGCCTCCAAAAGTAATAAATATCTGAGATATTTGATTGAAAGAACATAACTAATTTTGATGCCAAACTTGAAACCAATACAAAGGTAAAAATCAATTAAAAATGAACTCTAGAAGGACAAAAAAAAATTTAGAATTCATTTAGGCTTCAACAAACTTTAATGTTTGCCTCCTAATTGATTTTGATGCTCCATGATGAATTCTGCTTGTTCCACTAAGAATGCCCTAGAAAACACAAATATGCTTATAGAGTGATCTAGTGAAGACTTGCTCAAAAATTGACCCCAAATCTAGAAAATTTATCTCCTCCTAGTTCCAACCATATTTTGCACTATATATTTTGGATAAAAATTTCCTTCTTATGGTTGATTTGAAATTCTAGCTCTCAGAGTATGATCAGAGCATTAAAAATTGATTTTTTAAAAAAAAATTATATAGTTAGACTATATAAAGCTTTAAAATAGTTCAAATCTTTCCAAATCAAAACTCATGCATTGAAAACTTTATGAATTTTGATTTTATATTATTTAAATTTCCCATTAATTCCAAGTGTCAATTGTTTATCTTTCATTTGCTAGGAAGGCCCCACATTTATCTACACAACATTTAAATATTTGAAATTTTTTTATTTACTCCTCATTCCACTTATCCTCCAATCCACATGTCAATTTTCCATTGGTCAATAATCTTGATGGGCACCAGCTTACACTAAGCACATTAATATATTTAATATATTAATCCTTTATATCATATATTAATCCTCATACATTTTTGGCTTCTAGTAACATTGTAGAGCCTTTTAAATTGCTTTATGCTCTTACGCATGCATAAACCTGAAGCCCCTTAAAATTTTTCTTAGGTCCATACATTGGGCCTCCCATAGCATCGTGAGCCTCCTTTTTTTCTTTACATTCTTATGATGGACTATCATTTCATAGTGTCAGAGCTCATTTAGTTTTCCATTTCCACTCTTGCATCGGGCTACCATGTGGCACTTTCATCTTGTGGGGTTTGGTCAAAATTTGCCTCAGTCTTCATGCATAGTTGGCCAACCACGGGCCCTACACACATGAGCGCTACCTTTTCAAAAGGCTATGTCTTTGAGACAACACACATATTGTGTCGCTTCATATTTAAACACATAAAAACATGCCCATGGAAGCAATGTGGGAAAATGTTTATGCGTTTTCTATCTCCTCTGTTCAAAAACTAGCAGCCTCCCTTATTTTTCTGCATGGGCTCTACTATTCTCTCTATCCTATGGCTTGTTTCATGTTACTTCCTCCTCTTTACTATGTCTATGCTTATGCCTTTACAGTAGTTTCTATATCCATGGAAACATTCTTTGCACTATCCCAGGTAGCTACCTCCTCCCCAACAATGTTCTTTGTAGTGTTTGCACAATCTGTGAAAGAGAGAATAACATTATCAATAGCTTCTTCCATTTTCAACGAGGAAATTTTTTTTTAAAACAGCGGCTTCTTATATTTATGTGTTGACTTCCTTATTCATGCATGGGTTGTTCTATAGTTTAGGGTGCCTTCTCCTCTTGGGTCTACAAATCTCTCCTCTGCCCTTGCTGCTTCTTGCCTTTGACATGGGCTATCCTTGATGTAGATGTTGCGGCCTCTTTAGCATTTAGGATTAGCTTCCATTGTATTATCAAAATATGTTTTCAAGTCATTGGCTCTATTGGATCTACCTTGAAAGCCTCCATCCAATGTTAATTTCCATAAAATCCACTCCACCACCAATGACAAATCAACAACAAGAGATGTTTTTCCTTTTTGAAAAAAGATCATTAATTATATAGCCTATTAACTTAAGCACATCAATCACATAGTAAGTGGCACCACCATGAGATTCCAAGCCTAGACTCAATCCAAATCCACCATCATATGACTAACAACTAACAATACATCCCAATGCTTTGTGCATGAACATCCCACTCCAATCATCAAGCATGTAAGATATTGTCACAGCACAAAAAATAAATCATGGATCTATCTCAACACTAGTATGAAGAGGAGTAAAGCTTCTATCAATTTTTTGAAGATTTTTCACTGATTTTAATAGGACTTTTTAATCCAATTGGGCCAGATCATCACCCATAATACTCATAATAGATAAAGTAGAGTAGGTGCTCACCAAGTGACCACCATTATTAAAGTTACCTCCATCCATATCCTTTATTATGTGGATCAAAGATCCTTGGAAGCCATAAAAAAATCCATTTTTTTCCTCCTTATCTGATGGTAGAATTTGCAAGTGATATGCCTAGTTGGTAACTTGTTTTGCATCAACCTGCACTTCTCAATGTAACATTTTGTTTGTCTAATTCTTCTCCAAACATATTTAGCATTTTGCAATACACTGTTCCTAAAAGCCTCTTTGAACTATAAGAGATTGAATCCTCTTTGTCCATAAAGTATGGATGTTGTCTGGGTCTCAGATAATGTGGCATCAATGGTGCCTTCCTATTTTGGGAAAATCTATAGCCTCAGCTGCCAACTTTGCAAGTTTAAAATAGTCCTCATCAAGTGCACCAAAATCAATTAGGTCTTCCCTAACAACATGTGCATTACAAATAAAACCCATACTATTGAAAATATAAACCTTACTTTTTAACTCAACCAGAAGAGAGCTAAATAGACAATTTAAATCATGCATAAAACTTATACATTCCTAGTTAATCTAATGTGGATTAGTCAGGCCCCAAGGTGGGTCCGACTAAAAAAAATCATTTTTAAACAACTAAATTGCAAAACTGACTCATCACCCTCAGGCATTGATTTGAAAACAAATTCAACCACTAAAAATGAATTTGAAGCTCATTTTACATCATTTTGCAAAATTTCAATTTTACATGAGGAGGTCCTTTGACTGGCCTTAAAATTGACCCAAACAACTGACTAGGCTCTAAAATCTGACACACTCATTCTTTGTTCTGCACACTTTTACCCCATTGAATCTTGTCTCATGAAAAATACTCAGTCAAAAAATATTGACTGTCAAAGTTAACTCCTTAAAATAATTTGCCAGAAAACAAGTAAGAAAACAATAAATTCCATTTGTATTTGGCTTTCAAAACTAGGTAAATAGACACTTGGGGGCATGAAAACTGGGACATTGGTTCATTATCATGAGGAGAGTATAAATCTATGATTTGGTCTCATGGAAAATAATAGGACACAAATGGTAAGTAGTCAAAGTGGGCTACTCAAAATTTGCAGACTGGAAATACTAATAGAAAAGCATTTTTTTCAAATGGAATGGCCCTAGGAAAGTGTGTAGATGGATTCATCAAAACTTACAAAATGATCGGCTCAAAGTATTTTCAAAGTACAACACATTGGAACAAACCATTTGATCTCACCTATTACAAATTTCAAATCATGACATCATGAACAGGGGTACTTATCAATCTATATTTCATGATACTAGTGAAACTTTTTAAATCACAAATAGAATCATGTTTGAAAACTTATCAAACAAATTCATCATAAGCTCAAATCAAGAACAAAAAAAGTATCTAATCCCTATAATATGATGCAAAATGAAATTTCTTATTTAGGTCAACTAGTCAAAAGTTATGATAGGTCAAACAGGACCTTCTAGAATTTTGCACAATTTACAAATGCGTGAAAATAGTAAACTACCAAATTTGAGGGATTTGAAACCTAATCAAACAGATTCAAAATAACTTGAAACTTGGAACATAGGTTCTTTGATATCCATATTAAATATCCCCAAAGTGGTAGGTCATAAAAAATTTCTAGGTTAAATTTATTCAAAGGAAAATTGGGCTTCCTATTGCTATTTGACGTTTGGGAAAAAAATGCAAAATTGGAAACTACACAAAACAAGACTTCACGAAATGGCTCAGAATGTCAATTTAGCTTCATGAAACATATAGATACACTAAATTCAAGGTTTTATAAGAATTAATCACCTCTTATGCATCAAATAGGTAGTCAGGTACACATGCATCAAAAAGCATTTATAAGGCTCAAATTGATTTGAAATTTGGGATAGACACTCAAAACGGGGATGCAATTTTGAGTGTGATCACATCCTCAAATACTCAATAGGAGATATTTGAATTCTAGATTTTTTACAAAATTCAACTATGTCAAATGTAGAGTTAGGGTCAAAACTTTTCATAATGTGAGGAATATGAGGTTGTGACCGAGATGTCCTAGTCTCGCCTTCCTCTCTTGCTTTCAAATCCTTTTCTTGGGCTAAGCTTGTAGTATTTTCAAGCTGAGAATCAACATTCCTCGTCCTTTATTCTCTAGTGAGTACTAAACATGAAGCTTCTTCCAAAGTTAAGAGAATGTCATTACCTCTATCAAAGTTAGATTCGTACTCAAGATAGCCATTTATAGAGTCAACAAGTTCTTTGGAAGATTCTTCCTCTATTGCTATGTTTGTTGCCATTGACCTTTCCACTTAAAGCTACTAATGTCTTATATTATTAGGACATGTGGTCCCTTCATGATCATTGGTAAGGTGGAATACATACATGTTGTTCTTGTTGGGAGGAGGTTCAATTTGCAATCTTTGTTGACTTGGGGCTAAGGTGAATTATTTTCCTTGAGAAGTGGCATTATGACTTGTATACATCCTTGAGATATCTTGATAAGGAAAAGTGACCTTGGGAAGTTTTTTCTTTACTGCTATAAGATCGTTGGCCAACTTTTGAACAAGTGCATCATTCGAAGATGATGTAGGGATTTGAGAATTAGGGATTTGAACCTCTTTCTTCTATTTTCCTAATATAATTAGATCATCCTCTAACTCTATGACAAGTGTTTGTGAGGTTGCAAGTATTTGAGGATTTTCTCTTTTCAATAGGAAAGAAATATCTAGAGGCATTACATTTAAAAAGAACCTTTTTGATTTTCACCATTTGGTACAGTTGCCATGGGTATTTGATGTAGTGCTTTGTTGAATCAAGCCACAAACTCCCTCATGGGTACATTTATATCCTTCTTCATCTAACTCAATTGCATAAGAAAAGAATTTGCATCTTTAGCAGATTTAAATCTAGCTTTAAAATCATCTTTCATAGTATCCCAAGAGGTAATGGATGCATTAGGTAGGTGATAGAGCCAATCTGATGCTAAGTCTATCAAAATTTGAATAAACAACCTTATGGAAACATCTTGCATTTCTACAACCAATACTCCACAAGCTATGTTAAAGGCATTCAAATGTTCCTCAGGTGACTTCTTCCCATCCTTGTTGAATTTAGGTAAGATTTCTTGTGCTCCCTTAGGAAATCTACCCAAATTTCCTACCAGTTGTAGAGGTCCTATCGCAACACCCCAGGGTTGATTGTGAGCCATTACTGGTAATCTATAGCTAATAGGGAGGATTGTGATAGAAAAAGGAATCAAAGTTGTAAGAATGATTAAAGATTGCAAAGTGATGGGGCTACCACTTTCAGGAGGTGATGATGGTCTACTAGTAGTTTTTGCTCTATTTCTTTTCAAAGTAAGGTCAGGTTTGAAGTCAATTTTAGCTAGTGCTTCAAAATCTTCATCTACTAAGCTAGAGAACCTATTAGTCCACATATATCTTTTTGTAGCTAGGATGATGTTTCAGAATCACTAGTTTACATGAGAAACTCTTTTTGCCACAACTTCTTCTTGAATGATTGGAAAACCTCTAATCCTCTCAGCTATTTCTTCTTCTCTTTCTAGTACCAATTGTACTTGGAGGTATTTTTGGTTATTAGTTCTATTAACCTAGGCATAAGTGTTAAGGTTGGAGATAATATCATCTTATGTATCTTGAAACCGTAGGTTTGGCTATGGATAGGCAATTGATTATGGTCAGGAAGTACCATTTCATAATACCATGAGAAGTTGTCAAAGTCTAAAGGACAACTCTATCTTCTAGATCCCTAGTAGAGTTGCCAAAAATTGTTAGTTAATGGTTTTTCCAAAAATCTTTGACAAATTTGAACAAGGGAGAAAAATGCAAACTGAAAAATTGATTTCCTATGCCTTGGTTAGAAATTCTCTACTTTAAAGGTTTATTCAATATTGATTAAGGTGCAGCTAACCTTTATGAAAAGATAATCATTCTTCCTCAGTCAAGAGAAGATCTTTCCAAGGAGTATTTTACTGAAAATACTCAAAAGCTCAAAATCATCTTACAAATACAAGATAAATGTTGATTCTCAAAAACCATTTATTTTTAATGACTAATATCATGTACATGATTGAATGTTAAGATGAAGGAAAAGTGTTTAAAACAACAAAGATTTAACCTCCCACAACCTTCAAGATTCAGAATAGATAATTCCAAAAGAATGCAACAATCACAACTTAGCTACTCTAAGTTCTTATCAAAGTTCAACCTAGATTCAGTTTTGGCCCTTTTAGTTTTTGAAGGCTTTCCCAAGCATTTGCTAACCAGGTCATCAATAAGCATGGATATTGGTACTATACCCTTCTTCTTCTCAATAGAAGTTTCCATCCATTTGGGAGTAGTACATTCTTTACCTACCAAAGGAGAAATTTTTGCTATGGCTAAGGTATTGGATTGAGAACCAGTATTATCAGGGGACTTTTGAGGATCTAGGGTATTATTGGCCATGAGGGAAATGGGTGATTGCTCCAAGCTTGTCTTTGCTTTGGTGGGATCTAGGTCAATTATGACTCTCCCCTTTTCTTGGCTCAATGTGCCTTTTTATTACTGGAATGAGTTACCATTCTAAATTTTGGCACCTCTTCTTGAACTTGAAGTTGAAGTGGCTTTAGGGTTACTTCAACTTTGACTTCAACTTTAGCTTTAGGAGAACTTGCAATAGAGTCAACAAGATCAAGGTTAGAGATGGCCTTAGGTATGCATTGTAATTTCTTATTCTTAGCTCTTGAGTATTTTTTTGTGACTTTGAGAGTGGTTGATTAAACATTCTTTAATTCTAATGACCTCTCAATTCTTCTCAACACTTCTGAAGTATGGTACATTGGGTCATCTTCTTCCCCCTTATTCTAGTCGAGCTTAGGGATGGGTATGCATTCAACTTGTTCAATGTCAAGCTCAGGGATGGGTCGATAACCTCCTCAGCTTCATCTTCTTTTATCCCATGAGTATTGAGATTTATCTTAAACACACTAATTTGATTGACTGTCAATCTAGACCATAATCTCTTTTTGACTTCAAATTCATCAAAACAATTTGCCTGAAGATGGGTTAATGAAGGTGCATGCCCAAAATTATTTTTAGCAAATCCTGCATAATCAAATTCTTTTCTAGCAATATAGTGTTTGAGGCATAAACATGACAATACAAGTTGTGCTAACTTAGCCTATTTGTAATTTGAACACCTGTAGTGACCAATTTCAATACAAAACAAGCATGTGACTAACTTCTTTGTTCTTTTGGAGGAGTCAAATATAGAAATAAGCTACCTACATATCTTTGATAAAACAACATTATCTAAATAGTAATGTGGCAACTTAAATGGTTCACTAAAAAAACCCCCAATCCTGAGATATGTAAATTTAGGGAATTGGATATAAAAGAACACATAAATTTTAATAGCCTACATGGATTTTTCTAAAAACCTATGATTTTCATGACCTTGGACCTCAAAAACTAACCTCCCAAGAAAAACATTATTAACCCTCCTAAACTCCTTGCAAGATTCAGTTGCATGAAGGTCTTTGTAGTATTGGTAGGTAGTCATCTCTTCTGACCAGGGCATATGTGGAAGTCCCTCCCATTCTTGGGATGCTGCTAAAATATAGACCAGTAAGGAATAAATAAATAATGGGCTGAAACTACCTATCACTACGAGGCCTCTATGCAAATTCTTAGCTATTAAATTTGCCTGTTCAATAAATTTTTCACCTTCAATAATCTTTAGAATGAAAAGATACATCCAAATTGTTAGTTTGAGATTGGTTTTGACATTTGAGTGTCAACACACTTAACCAAATTCTCAAAATGAAGCTGAGTACAATACAAAAGCTGAGCTATAGTATATGTCAAGCTAGAGAATTCAATAGGTGCTGAGTGAACTTCAAGTGCCAACTAATCTTTAGGTGTCGAGCAAAGTTCAAGTGCTGAGGAAAGTATATATGTCAAGTCACTATAGATGTCGAGTGAAATAGAATTACTATAGGAGTCAAGTGAGCCAATTTTCTTATAAGTGTTGAGCATCAACAAATAGTAAGTGTTGAGTAACACAAAATTAGCATATGAGTTTGTGTCTTCAAAATCTTAGATGTAAACCATTTTTGGAACTGATATAGGATGAATCTCGAAGCATCTTGAAGATAAGACTGAATCTTTTGCATTACTTATGCAATCAACATGTAGCAATAAGAAAACTAGAGAAGACATGAAACCAATAAGAAAAGTGAAGGAAATGAGTGGGAAATGGAGATTTAATATTGATCGTAGGTTTATACCTAACCCTAAGTCTTCAAAATCTTTAAAAGGAGATCGAGACCTCATTATGCACAAGAGAGGATATGCAAGAAAGAAGTGTATGGGTGAATTATAGAAAAGTGTAAAAGGGTAAAAAGACTTAGTGAAGAGTAGAGCAATATTTTTGAGTCTAGTTGATCAAGAATAAAGTATCAAAACCTCAAAGAGTGACATATCAAATCAAGCAAGGATTAGATCATTCAGAACAGAACAAGGATCTATAATTAGCAATTGAGGATTGCAAGTTATTAGGTCAAAATATTCTAAAACTTTCTAGCAATTTTATTAGGTATGGAAATCTTATGGGCTTAGGTTGGCCTAGTAGCCATTTGTAAATCCCTTAATAGGGTGGAATTCCAAGTGAATGTACAAAAGTCCTTTAACTAGGCCTACTTTTAGTAGGGTAGTGAAATCCTTTAACCAGGTCACTTTTGACAAGGTGTAAAGTCTTTAACAGGACAAGCCTTTCACAACGTAGATCATTGGAAGTAGTCAAACATTATAACCTTGAATAGTTACACATTGCTACAGTGATATTTTTTGGTTGTCATCCCCACCCTAGTTTTACCTTCTCATTTTAGAAGGTTTCTGGGTTACCAAATTTGTGTGTTATCTATTTCCATGCATGTCTTTACTTTCATGTTTATTAGATGAATTAGATGCATGTGGATGACATTAGTTAAAAGAATTTGAAAAGGTTAAAGTTAGTCACTTATGATTCACCCCCCCATCTCAGAAGTAAATCTTCCCACTTGTTAATTCCAACAATCAGTATCAGAGCCAAGTTCTCACAAGAAGGAGCCTTATAGCTTGGAGAAAAGATCTAGAAATGGAAGTCTACAAACTTGGGAAGATCATAGAGAATCAGGAAATTGATATACAACTTGCTTTACATGCACTGGAAGAATCTAGAGAGGAACTGAGAAAATTCTTAAAGAGAAGAAGAGAGATTTCCAGAGCTAAGAATGACACATAGTACAAGGAGATTGACACCTCAAATCTATTTTCAAATGGATATTCCAAAGAGTTTGATGCAACAATAGTAGACCTGATGGAGAAAAATAGAGCTCAAATAGATGAAATCAGAACACTCAAGCTTGAACAAGAATCACAAGCCATGATGCTTTATGAGGTGACTGAACAAAATAAAAGAACCATTGAAGACAAGGCTATGCTAGAAGAAGACAAGAAAAAACTTGCCAATAGACTAGAAGAAAAGTCAATTGAGCTTGTAAGAATTTCAAACATGCAACTAGACACCTTGAGCTAGATGATAAATACACATTGTGAATTGAGTATCAAGGATATTGAGATCTCTACAATGAAGATACAAAATGAACAATTGCAAAATGACCTAAAAAGAGAAAAGGAGATTGCAGAAAGATTCAAAAAACCTAATGAGGCCATCAAGTACTTTGAGTAGCTACTAAAATCACAAAGGACTAGTAATGATACTTCAAGACTAGGATGCACCAGCACTAAACAAGGAGAGTCATCCAAGACTACAGAAGAAAGGAGTAACAAAGGTAAGAACACTAAACCTATTTGTCATTTCTATGGTAAAAAGGGACATACTTCTAATGTATGTAGGAGCAAGAATGCCCATTAGCATGACAAGCCTAAGAATGCAAATTATTGTCATAAGTGCAAAAAGCAAGGACATCAAACACATAATTGCAAGACTAGGACTATCAGGGCACTAAGATTTGAAGGTCACTACAACAATTGCGAGAAGTATGGACATAGAGCTTTTGAGTGCAGATCAAAACCTATGTGGACACCAAATCAAGTAGAAAGGGAAGGCAACCATGGTCATCACTACAATTGGGACTACAACACCAAATATAGCTATCATTACTTTCAAGAATATAGACACATTCCTAAAAATTAGATAAGAACACATTTTAGAGGAAACTACAATAGATGGTTGAGCCAAACCACATGTTTCAGTTGCTTGAAAATTGGCCATATCAATAGGAATTTCTCAACAAAGTCAAAGGAACCCAACTCAAAGAATGACAAAGGTAAAGAGAAGATAAATTTTGAACACTTCAAAGGAGAAATGAATAAGACATGGAAGAAGAAAGATGGGTGTAGCTCATAAAATGAAGGGATCACTTCACCTAACAGGTCAAGTGGTCACACTTCATCAAACTAAGCAAAGAGAAGGCATGAGGGACTAATTTACAAAGTTTTATCATACATCAATTCCTAAATAAGCAAGTACTAAAACGAAGAGATTAGCATGATCAAAGATGTAAAGTTAAAATTTCAAGAGTTTGCAACTATTTCCAAGTTGCCCTCAAATGCCAAGTAAAAATTCAATACATATTGAGTTGATTGCCAAAATAGTGCAAGCCAAATGATTAGGAAGAGCCGAGTTGGTAGAGGAAGCTAAGTGAAGAAGAAAGTTCTAGTTGAAGCTGAATAATGTAGAATCCTTCAAAAGTTGAGTGGATAGTTGTAAACACACTAAGCATAAAACTCTAGGAAGACTCAAGAGAAGGAACCTTTCGAGGTCCAGCTAGTGTCTAAAGAGGTCAAACAACACAATTTCCACCCAATACCTGAGATTGCATATAAGAATCACCCAACTAGAGCCCTATTTGTCATACCCACCAAGGTTGTAATGGTTCAAGATGTAAGGAGATGATATAATTGCAAAATTGGAGCCATAGGAGATATGGAAATGAGAGAAGAATATGAGAAACTGTGTGAGAATGGAGTGTTGAAAGAAGAGTACAAAATTTTTGAAAATAAGGGTTTAACGCATGCCCTAGAACTCCCCACCATTTTCAAAACTGAATGGATAAGACTAGTACTCAGGTGAATACATGATGGAAGATTATGGTTGGAAGATGGCCCAGTGAAAATCACAAAAAAGAATTGTTCATAGAGTAATAGGGTATCCAACCCTAGATCTTCCAAAGACCCTTAGGAGTGATTCTAAGGAGGCAATTGAGAAGAATACTAGTGCAAAGTAGAATAAGAGAGGGATGAAAATTGATACCATCCAAGACCCTCTAGTTGATTTTGTTGTCAAAGTTATTATACACAAGTTCTACCAATCTAGTAGACTCAATAGTGTGCCTTGCATTGCAGTCGATGTAGGATACAAATTGGTGAAGAAAGATCATACCTATGATCTTGCAGAACTAGAATTGCAATAGATTAATGAGAATCTAGCAGCTATCAGGATAACAAAGGGAGATCAATGTAAATTTTGTCCTATTTTTATTTGTATATTGTTTTATGTTTAGAATGAGTTTCCTTCACTTGGTTATGTAGCATGGAAAACAAATAGGTCTATTATAGCTCAAGTTAATGAATATATAGTGCAGATGGGAGCTAATTTTGAGACCTTAATGACTAGTTATTTTGAAGACTTAAAAAATTCAATGAAGTAAAGGTTAAGGATTCCAGTGTCATTAGTAGGGAAACATGAAAATGAAGTATGTTTTCTTATAGATATAGACTACACATACATTTAAACTACCATACCAAGAGTGAGATGACTAAGACCTCTTGGGTATGAAATAAACATAGATGAAGAATCAATAATAATAACTACATTATTAGCAAAGGAAATAGATAGGGATGCACCACATTTTGGAGCCTATGATGTGGTGAGATCAAAAGTGGATATGGATTTAAATACTACCACCACTTTGAAAAAGAAGGACAAGCTTGTTAAGAAGCTAAAAGATAAATTTGGGGAAGGCATTGTAGAAGAAGTAGAAGAAGAAGGTAAAGATGTTGAGGATGATGAAGAAGAGCAAGGTCAAGGACCACTTTCTATAACCCAAGGTATGGGGGAGGATGCAAATGAGGGGGAAGGTGCCAAGAAAGAAGCACCCAAGGCTGAGACAAAGAAAAGAAAAGCTCAAAAATAGCCATCTGCACAACCCAAGGGTAAGAAGAATGCTACAAAGCCAAGCCAACTACAAGGGTTGATACCAAGGCTACAACTCAAGTAGCAAAAGAGAAGGAAAAATAAAAGGCTATAGAACAAGGAGGACCTACAAAGAAAAAGAAAAGAAGAAAGTATGTTGCACCTCCTGAATCAGACAAAGAAAGAACAGAGCTGATGAAGATCAATTTAGATTCATAAGCCATTTGACCACATCTAAATTGGAAAGCATTTGCAATAATATTAGAGAAAATTTTGATTTAACTAGTCTAAAGGCCATTGACTTTAATAATTTGTCAAAGGAACAATAGAACATAGTGGAAGAATCCATCTAAACTATGATGGCTAAGTTCAAGACCACTTCACTTAAACCAAACAACTCAATGCCTAAGGAGCTAAGCTCATTGGTTGAGAATAAATGGTATTACTATCTTAAGATGGAGAAAGAAATAAGGGAGTCAATACTCATGTAATGCCAGACCTTACTAAAGGTCAAATAACAAAGTCTAGTAAAAAGCATGGGAGAAAATTTGCACCCAAATATAAAGCCTTTAGAATTTTCAAAACCAAATAGAAGATGTTGTCCAAAAGTCCACGCAAATGTGGAAATCAATATATGGTTTAACAACTATTAAAGAAGGGAAGGAAGACCCATTTGAAGGGATAAATGATGAAGAAGAAGAGGAAAAAGAGAAACATGAGGAAGGAGAGAAAGAAAAAGATAAGGAAGAGGAAAAGGAGACAAAAGAAGAGACAATGGAGAAAACACATGGTGAAGAGGCAAAATTTGAAGAGCAATAGATTGAATAGAGTGTCCAAGACATCCAAATGCCACCACCAAGTCCTCCACATACAACACCTATAGAAAAAATAATAGTTAAGGATGTTCCTAACACCATAGGTTAGAACATCAATCCTTTAACTATAGAGGATCTCAAGAAGATCCTTCACCAAACAACAATGCAGTCACAACATTGTACAAACCCAATTTTGGTTAGTGTTGATGAACTGCAAAAAGATGTAGTAGAAATAACAAGGGAGAAGGAAAGCACACAAGAGCCAACTTAAAAACCTCTCATAGCTAAAATAGATCAACCTAAAGAGAAAGAATCACAAGATAAAATTTCTAAGGTTGATAATAAAATAAAAGTAACAACAACTACCAAGAAGCCATCAAAGGAAAAAATAGGGAAAGACGTTCCTATGACACAAAGTCAAGGTGCACCTCCTCAATTTATCATTATTGATCAATGAAATAGAGAAGAAGAGAAAGAAGAGGAGAAAACCCCTAAGGAGTAGGAGGCAATACAAACATTGGTGAACTTTCCTACCTCAGGGACTCCTACTAAGAAGCTGAGCACTGATGTAGTACCATTGCAGATTTTATCACCAGTCTTGAGCTCCACCAAGGTTGCAAGGGTACTTCACTATGGAGACCCTACACTTGATGAATAAATAGTCATACCTAGTTATGACTCACAAACTATGAACCTACAAGAGATAAATGAAGTGCAAGAGGCACTAGAGAGAAGGAAGAAACAAGAGATACTCAGAAATGAGTATAGGCAAAAGCAAGCAATGGTGGAAATTAAAGATATATTTCTTGATGCTTTCAACCTACAAGTACCTAATGAAACCCATCCCATCTTTAAGAAATTGTCCAACATAGTGGACCAAGTACATAATGAGGACCTTGACACTAATGTTAAATTATTAGAATGGTCAAAAAAGAAATTTTAGTGAAAGTGAATGAGAAGATATCAAGCAAAATAGAACTCTCACAAGTTGAATTGGCTAAGAAGATTGAAAAAGTGAAGAAATTATTTGAGAATGTATTCTCATTGTACACCAAGTTGTGTGATTCATTATATTTCACACAAGAAACTAGCCAAAGGATAATGAGTTTGGAACAAAATCTCAAGATTTCTAGCACTCAACTACCCAAAGATCTAGCTTAGACTGAGAAGCATTTTGTAGCTATGCTTCAGACACAAAAAGAGTTAGTTGTGTTGACAATAGAAGAGGCCAATATGAAGGCCAAATTGATGCAAATTCAATCTTCCATTACCCCACATCTGGAAGTACTCCATAAGGAACAAGCCTATGTAGAGAATGTTCTAAAGAAAGACCCTAATCTTTCTACTTTAGAAGGTCTTGGTCATCTTGCAATAGAGATAGCCATCCAACACAAGTCATTAGAAATTGCTTTAGATAATTGGGATTCTTCTCTCAAGATGATTATGGAGGTAAATAAAACATTTTTGGCTAAACATTCTATTCATCCTTAGAACCCTTTGACATAAGTGACAAAAGGGGGAAGATATAGTGTGTGAATAGAAAGGGGGAGATATAATGTTTTGGGGGAGATGTGAATAAGAATGGGAGATAATACATTCTTTGATGGAAATAATTAATATCCAAAGGGGGAGATATTCAAATTTATAGGAAGTAATAAAAGCCAAGAAGGATGCAAAACTGCAAGAAGATGTGAATGAAAGGGAAATAGATATAGAGTACAAGAAGCAAAAATAGGGTACACAAATACAGAAACAATGGTAGACAAGGCAAAGAGTATCAGATACATCAACATGAGACACATTAGTTACAAGAATTTTGGTTACAAGAACGGAAATGGCACATTAGCTCAAAGGGAGTTACAAAATTTGAGGTATATAAAATTTTTGAACAAGTTTTTGAAGTCTTATGTATATGCCGAATAGAACATGTAGTATAATCATAGAGATCAAATGCATAATGTTCAATAAAGTTTTTTTACCACTCATGTCAAGGGGGGAGATTGTTAGTCTCAAATTGCTTTTAACATTTGAGTGTCAACACACTTAACCAAATTCTCAAAATGAAGCCGAGTATAATACAGAAGTCAAGCTACAATGTATTTTGAGCCAAAGAATTCAATAGGTCCCATGTAAAATTTAGGTGTTGAGTAATATTTAGGTGCTAAGTGAAGTTCAAGTGTTGAGAAAAGTATAGATACTGAATCACTATAGGTGCTGAGTGAAATAGAATTACTATAGGAGCCGAGTGAACCAGTTTTCCTATATGTGCCAAGCATCGATAACTAGTAAGTGTTGAGTAACACATAATCAACATATGAGTTTGTGTCTTCACAAACTCGAATGTAAACCATATTTGGAGCTAATATAGGATGAATCTTGAAGGATCTTGTAGATAAGATTGAATCTTTTGCATTACCTATGCAATCAACATGCAACCAATAATAAAACTAGAGAATGTATGCAACCAATAGGAAAATTGCAAGAAATGAGTAGGAAATGAAGATTTAATATTGATCATAGATTCATACCTAACCATAAGTCTTCAAAATCTTTAAAAGGAGATCAAGTCCCCATTATGCAAGAGAGAGGATATGCAAGAAAGAAGTGTATGGGTGAATTATAGCAAAGTATAGAAGGGTAAAAATACTTAGTGAAGAGCAGAGCACCATTACAGAATCTAATTGATCAAGAATAGAGTATCCGAACCTTGAAGAGTGACATATTAGATCAAGCAAGGATCAAATTAGTCAGAACAAAACAAGGATCTATAATTAGTAATTGAGGATTGCAAGTTATTAGGTCAAAATCTTCTAAAAATTTCTAGCAATTGTATTAGGTATGGAAATTGTATGGACTTAGGTTGGCCTAGCAACCATTTGTAAATCCTTTAACATGGTGGCATTCCAAGTGAATGTACAAAATTCCTTTAACTAGGCCTACTTTTAGCAGGGTAGTGAAACCCTTTAACCAAGTCACTTTTAACAATATGTAAAGTCTTTAATAGGATAGGCCTTTCATAGGGTAGACCATTAGAAGTGGTCAAACATTATAACCTTGAATAGTTACACATTGTTGCAATGATATTTTGTGGGTGTCATTCCCACCCCAATTTTACCTTCTCATTTTGGTGGGTTTTTGTGTTACCAAATTTGTGTATTATCTTTTTTCATACATGTCTTTACTTTCATGTTTATTAGATGAATTAGATGCATGTGGATGGTATTAGTTTAAAATAATTTGAAAAGGTTAAAGTTAGTTACTTCTGATTCACCCCCCCTACCTCCCAGAAGTAAATCTTCCCACCAATTAATTCCAACACAATGTTCCCAATGAAATGCATGATCATTGCCTTTGATCTTGTTCAAAAGTAACACAATGTTTGCTATTTCTTTAATGAAATGCACAACTGTTAATGGCTTAGGCAATCTAGAACCCCCTTCAGTTGGTCTTAAAAGCCAAGTTTGAGCTATGATGTCATAATTCTTCTTTCTATCAAGATATAGACACCCAGATTCTTCAAAGGTCCATGGTTCATAGGTTCCTTATGAGGGATTCTCAGGGCTACACTAACACTTTTCCTACATATTCTTACTAACACTTCCCTTGAATCTTTCTCTATGCATCTAGTGTTGGGGTCGTAGTGATTTGCACACTCAAAAACTAGTTTTGAACATTCAATAGTTGGTGGGAAGGAAATGACTTCCAAAAAACCACTACTGGCTAATTTCTAATGTATGGGACTAGATTGAACATCCCTTGTCTACTTAATTATATCCCCTTGGTTTTTATTTACCATGAAAGTATTCCAAATTTTGGGAAGGGAACTCAATAGGAAAGGTTTTTCAAGCTTAGGCATGTTGGGGTGAAAAAGTGTCATAATTCAACTTGAAAGATATAGATTTATAGAATTAAACCAAAACACTTCAAATGGAAAATTAGGCACAAAAATGATAGAGTGAGAGATAATGCACTTAAAATTTTTAGTAGAGTCTAGACATTCACTTTCCTTGCTTACCAGTTAGCATCAAGAGATCAAGATGATGAATTGAGAAATTATGTAGGACAAAAGGTTATTATAGAGGATATCTAAGAGTAGATTTGAGTGGGCAGAATGGGTTAATTACAAATGTGCCATTTGTACTTTAACAAGACTTATAAGGCTTATTTGCAGTTAATATCCATCGCATCCATATGCAGCTCAACCTTTCATGATGTCACAAAAATCCATGCACTACCTTTTTCCATAAAGTAACTATACTTAGCATGATTTCTCATAATTGCCACAATTATTTCCTTTTGTGTCTTCAACATCACCATATGGTGGGACCCATTTCTTTGGCTCATAAAGATGAATTTATAATCCTACTATGCACTTTCTGCAAGGAAACAAGCACACATTAGAAAAATTCCAAAGTTGAAGTTGAAGTTGAAGTTTAAATGAACTTTAGCTTCAACTTCAACTTCCAAAAGTTGACCTGGGTCAATGGGGAGGACACCTTGCTGAAATGAATAGGAAAGGATGAAGTTGAACTTAAACTTGAAGTGAAATTGGGCTTCAACTTCAACTTCAAATTGCAAAATGACACTTGGGTGATAACTTTGTACATCAAAAAAAAGATATAGTAATAGGTCTGGTCATAAGAAATTTTCAAAGGAAAAGGTAGCTTGGTACATTAATGGTTTAAGATTCGATATTAAGGATGAGGTTGGTATGCCAAATATTTCTTTAGTTGAGGATGTCAATGAATATTGTCTAAAAGCAAAAGATAATTTGAAGAGGAAAGGTTAAGGTAATGTTAAAGGGAAGGAGAAGTAGGATAGCTTGACACAAGCTAAACTGAGTATTGAAGGTAAACCAAAACTTGTTGGTTAGGAAAGGAGAATAGGTGGAGGTGTATTTAGAGGTAATTGTTTTAGATGTGGCAAAAAAGGGCATAGATCTTTTGAATGTCTAATTGGTAGGATAACTACTATTTCGAATGAGGTTGTAGTTCAAGATAGTCAGCCTAAGCAAGGAGAAAGTTTGTTGGCTTGACAAATATTGGTTGGTAAGAGGACATTAGAATCTTGTTAGAGGACTAGTTTGTTTAGGACTTGTTGTAAGTCTAGTGGTAAAGTTTTCAAGGTGATTGTAAATGGTGGTAATACTAATAACCTTGTTGTTGAGAATATGATTCAAAAACTTGGTTTGAAAAGAGTAAGACATCCTCTTCCTTATAGGATTGGCTAGTTGTAAGGTGAGCATGCTTTGGAAATGAGGGAGCAATGCCTTTTGTTAGTCATGTTTTTACCTCATGCTTTTTTATGTTTCAATGAGAATCTTCCCACTTTTTATCCATAGATTGGGGTTTGGTCTCTTTCAAATTGGTTAACTCTAAGAAAAAAACTAATTAGCATTTTTCAAAATTGTGCCCTAAGAAATCCCTTAAGGTCATATGCCTTTACCTTATAGTCAAGTGGGAAAATCAGTTTTGAAAAAATATATATACTTTTTTGGGAACCTTTAAAAGACTTTTCATTTTGTTTCCTAATCTTGTAAAATAATCTTTATCATCAGATCTTTGCAAAATCTATGGTGGTCCATGTCGTTATAGAAATTTGTGTGTATGTTATCTCTAGCAACATGGTGAAAAAGAATTTGTTATATACAGGACCTAGTTGGTAAGTGAGTATGGTTTCAAAGTGCATTACCCATGCTATCAGATCTTTCTGAGATCAAAGGTGGTCACTATGTCACCATCAAAAATTGCAAGGTTTTTATCAATCACGACATGGTGACCTCTCACAAAAGAAAAAATTAGCAAGGCTAAACCTAAAGATGGGCTCCATAAATTTTATTTTTCATTAATAAGCCTTGTCAACATGATGGGATGTCAGAAGTGTCAGGTATATTAAAATATATATCATAACAAGAATGTGTTCTTAATTCACAACATCAAATTTCTTTGAAATCCATGATGGTTTCTATATCACCACGAAAAATTGCAAGAACTACATTGGTTGCTACATGGTGACCCCTCATGAAAAGAGAATTTAGTGGGACCTAATTTTGAAAAATGGCACCATAAAGACTACATTTCATAAAGAGCCTTGCTAGCATGTTAGGATGGTATTATGTCATGTAACACTATGGATTTGCATTTAGAAAAAGATACTTATTGATCAATGTCATCAGATCTCTCCCAGATCGACAGTGGTTGCCATATCACTATAAAAACTTGCTTGATCTTTAATATTTGTGACATGGAAAGCAAAGGAAAGTCAGAAGGACCCACCACAATTGTATTAAAATAATCATGAAATGTTCATCATCTGATCAAGGCTACATCTATGATGGTTGCTATGTCACTAGAAGGAGTTACTTAAGGTTTATGCTTAGTGACATAGTGAGAGTGTTACATGTGTCCAAAGGTGCCAAGTGGGTCCACTGTAACTTGCCAGAAGCTAATGAAAAATCCTATGTGTAGAAATTTAATTGGGTTGACTGCCAAGTTGGCCAATTGAAATTTAGTGGTGAGTGATTTTATTCCTAGATCATTGGATTTTTTAAAATTGACTACTTGTTTTTAAAAATTAGAAGATGGTACCATCCTATGTTCCTTACAACCCATTTATGAAAATTAAGGTTCCCCATGTGAAGTAGAACCAAATATGTATTGTAGGATTTCATCATTTTCTTCTCTACACAATTTTTTAAAATATTTTTAGAGAGCTAAAAGCCTATTGAAGACTTGTTTCTCACTTTACTAAAAGTACAAAATAATTTCCAATATCCACCGTTCATTGTAGAACTTTGATAAACAAAGTAACAAATAGCCAAGTAAGTATTTGAATCCATTAAACAACAAAATTTTTTGGTATTCTACATCATTGTTAAACATGACTCCATAGAAGGTTTTTTCAAGGAAGGTAGAATATACAAATAGAAACATACATGATGACTTCCTTGAATAATTAAATATGTCCACAAATGAGTCTACCCAAATGAAAAAGCTAGTTGCTGTGAACCCTAGGCTCAAGATTGCAGATGGCTCATATGACAAAGGGAATTAGGTTAGGGATGCAACTACTTCTAAAATAGGGCTCTATCTTTTTAAGTAGTTTTTTGAAAGAAAATTATTTGCTCCCCATGGAAATATTTGGAATTTTGATTTGGGAAAACTAGTGGTCCCCAGTGTTTTCATGGACTCTGACCTACTCATAGCCATTGCTTAAAATTATGATTGAGTAGCTAGGATAGTAAGAAGAATAGATGGGGAATGTCTAGTAAGGATAAATTTTGAAGAAGTTTGAGAAGTTTTTGCTTTGGAACCACTCTCATATTATAATGAGACCATCAACCTACCAGGACTGGAGAAAGAATACTTGTCTAACAAGGATAAGATTAGGCAAGGTACATTGAGGGAAAACTTAGGCTCAATTGGAAATTTTTCATTGCTTATAACATCCACTAAAGAGCCCTTTAAGAAGGATTTTTTCACTTCTAGGGCCATAGAAATATACATGACTCTGTGTAGGGTTTTTCATGAAGATGAACAAAATTTAGATCCAATAAAATTCATGTATATGATGACACAAATCTTTGCCTTTGGTGTTGATATTATTGTTGACTTTGCATCTTATATAGCTAAAGAGATCCATGTAGGATGAGTTGGGATTGCAAAGAGTAAGGTAGAAAAGACATTTGGCCATTATTTGTTGTTGATGCACATGTTCCTATTTAAGGGGGTTACCTATTTTGAAAAGGAGATGGTTTTGAACCAAGAGTATGAAGGAGAGGTTCTACCAATCTAGTTGTGGAGGGCAAACATGACATGGGATGTAGAGGAGATTGGTTTTATTATATTTCTTAGGTATTTTGCATCCAAATTGAGAAGCCTCATATAAAGGGATAATCCTAGAATTCCCAAGGCATTGTTGGATTTCATCAAGCCCATGGATAATCCTTCTAGGTTGAAAGTATCCCACAACTAGGTAGATATCATACCATACCTTGTTTCAACAATTTTTAGGGTTTATGGCTTCCAAGGGACTCCCCATGTACTACCCTACCAAGTACCTTTGGAAGTAGGGGTAGCTGAAATGTTGTGGTAGATAGGGGGATTGGAAGAAGCACAATTGGTTGGAAGATCTAGAGCCTCAATTTTCCCAACTTGTAATATGGCTCACCATTTCATTATCACTAAGAGAAATTGGGTGTTTTTGTATAAATTCATGGACAAGTATAAGATCAAAATATCCTATGTTCATTTCTATGATACTAAGGGATTTTTTGATGTATTTAGGTAGAGGGCTAAACTGGGATCAAAAGAACATCAACCCTACTTCCATAATGATATAATAAGGAATGAGTTCTCTTTGCAAGAGAAAGAGATAAAAAGAAAAAGTGGAGGGTTTACTCTAGATTTTTGGGATTCATTAATTGTTTTGATAATAACTATAAGCCTCTAGGATGCAAAAACAAAGGCAAACAAGTTGAATAAATTAATGACTACTTTTCCTAAGATTATGGAAGCCATGAATGAGAAAAAGTCATTTTTTATTAAATAATTTTTTGGATAAGGGCCAAGAGGTCATGAAATAATTGTCCTTTACCCCTGCAATGGGATCAGAGAAATTAATTGTTCAAAAGAGATCTAGTTACAATATAATTCAAAATAAAAGTGCCACAATGGATAAAGGAAAGCAAATAATTGGCTCAACCAGTGTTGTTCTAGAGTAGAGACCTAATGAGCCTACACCTAAGAGGTAGAGGATAGAAAAAGAAAAAGTACCTAAGATAGAGGAATACTCACCCACTCAATCCCCATTAAAAATAGGAGATGAATAGATCACTAGGGATTAGGTGGAATAGTTGGGATTCTAAGGGGGAGTTTTCATTACTACAGTAAAATTGAAGGAAGGAAATCCCCAAGAACCTCGTATGCCAAGCCTTGAGCTAACTATTGTAGATTATAGAGGGAAAGAGTTGGACCCTGTGATGGAACAAGCTAGCCATGAATTCATTTATTATGACAATTTTGTCAAGTCTAGAGCCTTTTACCAATTTTCTTGGAGAATAAGTATTAGAATGTTTGAAGAAAGATGCAATAAATTGAAAATAGAGCATCTAGAAATGGAAGAAGTAGATGCAAAAAACCAAATAAAAGAAGAAATAATGTAGGAATTCAAAAGCTTGACTCTTGAAGAAGGTAGGCAAATGATAAAAGTATATGAGGTTTTGTTGCTGCCCAATTGGGATATTGCAGATGCTATGATTTTCAATTTTGTCTCAAAGAAGTTGAGTACAAAGGAAAAAGGGAAGAAGGAAATGAAAGGTGCCAAATTTAGTGAGGATCATGCTACACTAATCATATAGTCAATGAGAGAAAGATCTAGAACTAGCTCTTCCCAACTTGATGACACTGGCTTAATAGGAAACTTAATTATAGAAAGAGTTCAAAAAGCTACCATTGAAGAGGCTAGAAAGCTAGGTGTTGGATCAACCAACTTCACATTATTCATAACTTAGAGAGACAAAAGAGAGAGTTTAGAGTTGTAAGAAAATTATGAGAAAGTTTTGGTTGCATATAATAAACAAGTTCAAAAAAGAATTGAACTAGAAAATAAATTTATGGGACACCAAGGGAAATATTGTAGGCCTAGAATTAAATATCCTTACCCACCAATGGAGCCTTTTAAATCCACTCCCCTTATTGAGATTCTAGACACACCACTGAGACCTCAGTACTACACTATAGAGGATTTTGAGGAATAAAAGAGTAAACTGTGGGCATTGCATGTTGAAATGGAGATCCAATATGAGGATAGGTTAAGGAAAGTGATTATGTATCTAGTTGATAAAATTTATTGACCAACCTTCTATGAGCAGCTAACAAAGGTAGTAAATACATGGGAAGAGTTGAAAGCAAGTGATTGTGCCCTAAAGCCAATTGTCAACAAGTGGAGTCAAAGAAATAAGGATGTTACTCTTCTATGTCTTTTTTCTATTATTAGTTTATCCTATGAGTATATAGAGAAAACTTATGATTTGACCAATGATATAACAGGGTTTGATGATAAGAGAGTTGCATTGTAGAGAAGAATCATAAGTTATATAGATAAGTATAAAATTATTAGCTTCAGACTATTCCCACATGCCATAGATAAAAAAGATAAATTAAAAAATAAAGAGGAGTGGGCCTAGGAATTAAATGATTAGTTGTGCCGTCAAATAAATGAAGTAATAAATGAGAAGGGAAATGCATGGTGGGTAGTCACAACTAATAAAGTTGTAAAAGTTTAGTTATTCCTTGAGTCTTTGAGGTAGGATTTTATTGAGATTGATGAATTAGGAGAATATGTGATGAAGAAACAATATGGTCTTCTAAATTTTAATTGGCTAGATGATACAATTTTTGACAAGTGGATGGTAGATTTAGTTCATGCAAAGTAGTTAGAATATGTTGAAACTGATGATGAAGAAATGGAACAAGATGAAGTATAATTAATTGACACATCAGTAAAAGGAGAAGGTGAAAATGTGAACAACCCATTGCAGTTGCAAGCACATAAATCCAAATCAGTGACCTGAAAGGTGAAGAATTAGATATAATTATTGTCTTATCAGTTCATAATGGTGTAAATGGATAGCCTCAAGTTAAAGTAAGTCTACAAAAATTAAAGCTAGATCCATCACATGTAGAACCAAATATCACATATTCAGAGGAAGAACAACAACAATAAATCCAATCATGAAAATCCTTAGCAACAAAAGAGTGTAGCAAAAAGTGGTCTCCACTAAAAAAATATTCATGATGAGAGACATTCTGTTGCACAAATTTTTATCTTTTATGATAGTAACAATGTAAATATCTTTTATGTCTTAAGGACAGTTGTTAGTTCTCTATGTCTGAATCTTGTTGCATCTCACCCTATATAAGTAAGATTCTAGGGCTAGAGAAATGGTCCAAGTCATTGTATAATTTTAGTTTTACTAAGCTTTGTTTAGTCCAGTCCTTGATGCAAACTTTATGGTGTATTTTCTTTGCAAGTATCTAAGAATACATTGATGTTATAGGATCTTGATGTCTTATGTTGAGTCATTTTGAGTTATATTATAGTTGTTATACAATTTTCAAAGGAAATTAATACAAAGATGAACTGTCCCCATATCTTTTCTTTCTAAATCTCATCTCCATTTTATTACCTGGTTATCTTGAAATTACATGAGCAAAGCTTGTTCAATTAAATGCAATTAGGCTATGTTGTATAACATTTTCACTATTTATTTTAATTCAGTGAATTAGGTAAATTCCTTTAGTAAATATGATAGGATCTCTATGGTAGTAGGGAGGATATGTGTAAGAATGAGTTTCAGTGAGAATTATTGATAATATTTATTGTAATATAGTTAATTAGATCTAGAAATTGAATAGACTCTAGATCCCAATGGATGAGGCACTGATCAATTAGTTTAGTCTACATATGGAGAAACCATGAATAAGCATCAAGTTTAAAATCAAAATCAATTTTACTTTAATGTTTGAAAAATTTTAAACTTGGTAAACACTTGTTTACATTTAACTTATGAGTCTTAGTTAGCTGTTATTGCCCAAAATTACTTGTAGACCTAAGAAGAATTGTGGCCAATCTACTATAAGGGATGTGTATTGTTATAAAATGTCATGGAATGAGTGAAATATGTATGTAGTATCAAATTGTAAAATCTTTCATACCTCAAGTGCACCCACCTAGGTTTTATAGAGCCAAAAGAGTAGAAAGTCTTTCATGACTTTTTTGAAATTAGGTCTAGATTTGAAAAACATATATTTGTATATGGGAAGTAGTTGATCCTTAGGTTATTGTGTTTTTCATCATCTTGGTATTAAGTATTTTGTTACTTAATAGTGTAAAAATACCAACATCTTGTTGATTTCCAAATTGGGTAGTGTAAGGATAAAGTGTTGTGTGATATTGTGGATATGAATAGTTGTCATGTGTTACTTCATAGCCTTGGCAATATGATTGTAGGGTTGTACATGATTGTGTCAAGAATCTGTTTACTATTGAGAAAGGTGGTAGGAAGTTTCTATGATTCCTTTACAGAATGAAAAGCTTGATAGGAGGAACCTGATTATTGGTAGCTAGGTTGAGTTGGCTAATTCTAAGAAGGTTGGAGGCCAGTATGGAAAGAAAACATATAGTACACTGAGGATGGATGTGAAGAAGTAGAAGAAGAATAAAGTAAATAGTATACAAGTTAAGGACTTGGAGGATATGTATGTGAAGAACCAATTTGGGATATACGTGTTGAATCCCAAAAGATGTTCTTCAAGCTACTGAGAACATTTTTTTGAACCTAGGGTATCTGATGTAGGAGCATCCTAGGCTTACTTGTAACCCTACATGTTTGCAGGGATTATGATTAAGTTTTGTGGAGCTTAGTAGATACTGGTGTTCAATATACACTAGGAGCTAAACATGGTCTAGGAACTCAACATGGTCTATGGAATTTGGCATGGTCTAGGAACTCAACATGATTGCTCAAACTTAACATGGTCTCTAGAACTTGACAATGCTTGGGAATTTATTAGTACTCAACTTGGTTGTGCTAACACTTAGTTTGGTTTTGGTTCTATTGGTGTTGAGTTATCTGTGAGCAAAATTTTGGAATTCAATTTATGTATGGGTATTTAATTTAGTGTTGTAGTAAACTTGTGGCTCAACCTATATTTAATGTAAGGTATTTAATTTAGTTTGTAATGAGCTGGGCTAACTTGTGGCTTAGTTGGGTATAAAAAGGGGTCTTGTAGAATCTTTGAGTAGTGATCATCCAACTAGGAGAAGGGGATGAAATGTACATGCAAATTTTGAAGAGCTAAGGCTAGGGCTTGAGAATTAGAGGATTTCTTGGTGAATCTAAGGGTACAAATGTGAATTCTTCTTGATGTTGTTATTCAATTGTAGATCTGGAATAGCTAGAATTGGTGTGTGGTAATCAGATCTTATGGGATCTTGTAGAACTAATATTGTAATTAATGTTTGTATTTGGCCCTAACTTGGAAGACCTTACAGTTGGGCATATTGCATGTAATTAACTAACATATGAATAAAGAGGTGTGATTTGGTATCATATCTTGCATTATTGTTGTTTTGTTGTTTTATTTTTGTTGTGTGTCATTTTGCTAGATTCTAGATCACCTCATTTTGGGGTACATTCAAATTCACACTGCATCAATACATGAGTGAGAAAGTTATGAAATTACTTCATTCAAAGAAATTTTTATTACATCTAAAATGTTTCAATATGGATTTCTATGAAAGTTGTGTATGGAAAAAAATAGAGTTAGTTTTGTGAAGAGTGGGAAGGAAAAGAAAATTGAGAAATTAAAGCTTGTGCATATAGATGTATGAGGACCAGCTCAAGTATCTTCCTTTTGTAGCACCCATTATTACGTTACATTAATTGATGATGCAACTAGAAAAGTATGGGTTTATTTCCTTAGACAAAAATATAATGTATTTCTAACTTTTAATAAATAGAAATATTTGTATGAAAATGGAATTGGTAAGAGATTAAAATGTCTCGAATATAATAATGCTTGTGAGTATGCAATCATGTAGCTTGCATCCAAAATTCATCTTTACTAGCTTCATTTGCACTTTTATATTCTACTTGAGAAATGGTAATGTCTCCATCTTTTGAGCAACTCAATGGAGTTCTAGCCATTAGATTCTCTGAAGGCTAAGTGAAGAAATAAGAAAAAAATGGTTAAATTAATTTTTTATAAAATCATTAAAAAAATTAAAATTAAAATTTGACTTTATATTTAATTAATTTAATTTTCTAGAAGCACAATTAATTATTGTATTGCAAGGGAGAAGCTTCTAGAGATTGCATTTTTAGAAGTACACTTTTCTAGAAATACAACTAATTATTGTATTGGAAAGGGGGAAGCTTCTAGAGAATGCAATTAAATAATATTTTATTTCCTTCTACGAGGGTGAAGGAAAGGAATAAATAGAGGTGAGAGCTTCATTGTTGATCATCTGATTATTGTGAATTGCATTTTATAAAAAAATTGGGAGACAAAACTAAGGTTTCTAATTTGAGTCATCCGTTGGAGAATGTCAACTCTTCAGTGTTGCAACCATTTGAGGTGGTGAAATATCCACTAAATTTGGTATTTAGGAGAGCTTAAATTTAAGAGTTCTATTTGTGCTTAAATTGGAGAATACTTTTATTTTTGGCTACTACAATACACAAGAATGATGTTGCACAATAGTACTTATGCTTAATTCATCTCCATTCTTGGGCATCACTATTATCACATTGCTCTTGCAACTATTAGTAGTTAGCATTGTAATTTTAAGGCATATAATTTTGTTGTGATAATTCAAAATCAGATTTTGGCATTAGTGTAGTCATTATTGTAAGCCCATTTGTCTTGGAAAACTCATAGAAACATTGTACATGAGAATGAATTCAGTAAAGGAGATACATGTTGCATACCATTTATTTGACAAAATGTCCATCTGATAGCATATATGATCAGCATGTCAATTGTTTGTCAAAAGGTTAGTTGGTTGTAGGTATGCATTCCATATCTAGTTTCCATGCATAAGCATTGAAAGCACCATAAAAACTAAACTTGTGTATTAGTTCATTGTAAGAGGCATTGTAATATCATTTGCAAATTTCTTAGCATTAAAAAGAAACATGCAAGTGTTTGAAAATATTCATTGAGCTAAAATTAGTCAGTTTGGGAAAGGGATATTACATTGGTATCATAGCTAAATCCTACCCTCTTGAGGGTTTAGCAATCACAAGTCACCACCGATTGGCTCTCATAGATTTTTCACTATCAGGAAAGCTTATTTTGATAGGGAACAAGATTTTATTAGGTATCCAAAAACCATGGTTGATAGGTAGGAGCATAGCCCACCAAGAGAAAATAGAAATGAGGATCATGAAATAAGGGAATTTTTCAATGTAATGGTTACAAGACAAGAGTGAATGGCTCAGGTTTTGCAGGAACTCACCACCACGGTTTAGCACATGAACCCACAAGATATATGGAATCAAGAACAAGGGGATAATATGAGTGTAGTGGGATCGCCTAGAACTCATAGAACTCTTTCAAAAATAATAGGTAGGCCCACATGTCCTACTTTTGTTAAAGAGGAACTAGTACAGGAAACAATAAAGGAAGTTGACGATGAAACATTTGCAGATATCCTTATGGCTGTGAATGATTAATGGGAATTATTGGAACCATGCGGTTGGGAGAGGATGAACTTTGAATGCTTTGTAAATCAAAGGAGAGAACATTACAAGTCAATTAGATAGGATAGGAGGCCTATGGGTCAAAATAGTGAGCTAAAGAGGGTTGCATCCAAGCTTACTATGCCTACATTTGATGGGAGTTGTAAGATGAAAAATCAAGGTTAGATTCATAAGCTTGACACATTATTAGAACAAAGGCCAATTATAGAGATTGAAGCTATTAAATATGCCACTTTGCATTTGGAGAGAGTAGCACAGGATTGGTGGTACCATGGAATGGTAACACTTTAGCATAATTAGGTGACAAATTACTAGGACCTTGTGGATAGGTTGGTTGAAAGATTTGACAAAAAATATCTAGAGGTTTACTTCCAAGAATTAGCATAGCTAAAACAAATAGGAAACTTAGAGTATTTCATTAGTGAATTTCAGTGGTTGGCAGTCATGGTGCCAAACATTTTAGAGTGTAGATTGATAATTATTTTCATTGAGGGCCTATCCCAACCACTAAGAGGTTGGATAAAGGCATTTGATCCCATTTCTTTGTAGGAAGCTATGAAAAAGGCAAGAAGTATGGAACATGCAGTCCCAACAAACAAATTTTAGTTCAAAGGAGTATTTTCTAGTAAGGATAATAAGCCATTTTATAAAAAACCAAGAGGATTGATTTTTAAAATGATTATAAAGATAAAACTCCAATACCTTTTGATAGAGAAACATTAAATGATTTGAGGAAGAAAAAATTATGTTTCTATTGTAAGAGACCCTATGATGTAAACCATGACTATCCACTTAGGCCAAAGGAAAAAGTTAATAGAGTTATGTGGGCATACTACAAGGAATCAAAATCAAAAAAATCAAACCAACAGTCTGATATAGAGGAAATAGATGGTGAAAAAAAGGAAGACAAGGCTGAAAATTTTTATAAAATGGAGTCCATGGACGGGGAAGGAGATGAGAAACTTAGGGAATCTTGTCTCACTATATTAAGTAGCAAGGATCATTTTGAAAGAGAGGATTACTTGTTGGATACTGAGTTATAAATTTGGTTGGTACTAGTGCCACTCATAATCTCATTGATGCTAGGTTGATGGAGAAGCATGGAATACAAATAGAGAAGTTTGGGGGAATTAGAGTGAGGGTAGTTGATGGCTATGTCCTCAATTATTATCATATGATTGTTGGACTCCATTAGAAGTTAATAATTATGCCTATAAGGTAGATTTCTATGTTGTGTCTATGGGAGATATAGATATAGTCCTTGGGATGAATTGGTTGTATGATATTGGTGAGCTTACTCTTAATCTCAAGGAGATGGAGATGAGGTTTAAAGTGAATGGGAAGACACAAATTCTTAAGGCAATTAGGGATAGTGATTTCAGAATGGTCTCTTTCTGGAGGATGGCTAAATTGATTCAACATGATTAGGTAGAGTGGGTAGTAGAGTGCATGTTAATGCCATCATAGCTAGGACAATAGAAGAATAAATATCCTCTTGATATTCAAGAGCTTAGAGTTAAACACTCTAAAGTGTTTAGTGACATTTCATTAGGTAGACCACTAGATAGGTGTATTGAGCACATCACTAAGTTATAGGAGGGGGCTAAGCCCATCATGATTACACCTTATAGGCATTCGAAGAGGTTGAAGGATGAAATTGAAAAAAAAAACATTAAGGACTTACTTACTATGATCCAAATTAGACCAAGTCTCCTTTTGCTTCTTTAGTGGTGTTGGTGAAAAAGAAGGATGGGGCATTGAGGATGTGCATTGATTATAGGGTGCTTAATAGGAAGACAATTAAAAATAGGTACCTCATTTCTAGGATTGATGAGTTGATAGATGAGATTCATGGAGCTTTCTTCTTCTCAAATATAGATTTGAGAATAGGTTATCACTAGATCAGAGTTAGAGAGCAGGATATTGAGAAGATAGCTTTTAGATCTCATTGTGGTCATTATGAGTTAGTAGTTATGCCATTTGGGCTAACTAATGCACCTACTACTTTTCAGACAACAATATATAGGGTTTTCCATCCTTAGTTGAGGAAATTTTTACTTGTCTTCTTTGACGATATCTTGGTGTATAGTTGATCTTGGGAGGAGCACTTGGTTCACCTTGACATGGTGTTAGATATATTGGGTAGAGAGTCCTTGTATGCAAAGGAGTAAAAATGTGATTTGGGTACGATAGAGTTGTTGTATTTGGGTCACATCGTTAGTGCAAGAGGCATATGCATGGATCCTAAAAACCTTCATGTCATTGTGGAGTGGCCTTCACTAGTAAACCTTAAATAGTTAAGGGTCTATCTACGATTAAGTAGTTTCTATAGGAGGTTTGTGGATGGATATTCTAGGCATGAAACACCCTTGATAGATTTGATGAGAAAGGGAGCTTTCTTGTGGACTCCTAAGGCATAGGAGTGCCTTGAGAAATTTAAGGAGTTGATGACTTCCTCTCTAGTGTTAGTGTTGCCAGATTTCAACAAACCTTTTGAGCTACATTGTCATGCTTCTAGAGAGGGAACTAGAGTGGTACTTATGTAGGAGAAGCACCCTATTGCTTATGAGAGAAGGAAATTAAGAGGGTTAGAGCAGAGCTTCAACATATATGATAAGGAGATGTTAGCCATTATGCATGCTTTGGCTAAATTTAGGCAGTATTTGGTAGGCAAAAAATTTGTATCAAAATTGACCATAATAGCCTAAAACATTTTTTGGGGGCAATGAGATCTCAATGATAGGCAGTAGAAGTGGGTGAGAAAGTTATAGTCCTATGACTTTGATTTACATATTTTAAGGGGACACAAAATGTAGTTGTTGATACTTTACCATGTAGGCCCCATTTGAGCTTATTGATAGATATATCAGAGGATTAGAGACACTTGATCCTTATAGAGTATGCAAAGGATGTGTGGACAACCAGACTCATAGATGGAACTATTTAGGATAGTAAATACACCATTGTGAATGAGCTCATCATTTACAAAGGGAAATTATTTTTGGTTCCAAGCACAATAGTGAGGAGGATGGTGCTAAAATCTTCTCATGATTCACCTATGGTAGGACATCCTAGTTTCTACAAGACATACCAGTAGATTAGAGAGTGCTTCACATGGAAAGGGATCAAAGTAGAGGTACTTCAATATGTTAGGGAGTGTCCACCTTACATTAGAATAAGCAAGAACACTCCTATCTAGCTAGTTTACTTTAGCCACTTGTAATTCTTGATAGGAAGTGGGAGTGTTTATCTATGGACCTGATCACAAGAATGCCTAGAGCCCAAGGTAGAGACTACATATATGTGTTTTTGGATCACCATACAAAGTTTACACACTTATTTTT
The DNA here is from genome assembly GCA_028749045.1 of Cupressus sempervirens. Lineage (NCBI taxonomy): Eukaryota > Viridiplantae > Streptophyta > Pinopsida > Cupressales > Cupressaceae > Cupressus > Cupressus sempervirens. Next base: position 814,706,237 of record CM053793.1, read on the forward strand.
TATCGTTGCTACATAGGTGGGAGAGTTGTTCTTCAAGGAGATATTTAGATTTCATGGCTAACCTTGGAGCATTGTGATTGATAGAGATAGTAGGTTTATGAGTCACTTTAGGCAAGAGCATTGTGATGGTCACATGGAGATAGTGAATAAATGAGTGGAGGGATATCTCAAAAATTATATAGCAGGGAAATAGAAGGCATGGGTAAAGTGGATTTATCTATATGAGTATTTCTACAATACCACTTATCACATGTCTATACAGATGTCACCCTTTATGGCCCTATATGGGTATAAGGCACCTAATTTTATGGATCTTCTTTTTAGTGATAGTAGAGTGCCTAGTGCAGGTGATTTTTTATGGTAGAGTCAAGACATTGTTAAGAATCTAAAGGATAATATAACCAAGGCACATGATCAGTAGAAGCAATATGCAAACTAGAAGAGGACAGAGTAAACTTTTGAGGTTGGAGATATGGTGTATCTTATGTTGCAACCTTATTGTCAATCCAATCTCAAGAAGAGTGGTGCCAAAAAAACTTAAGCCATGATACTATGGTCCATTCAGGATTATTAGGAATGTGGGAGAGGTGGCTTATGAGTTAGATTTGTTAGTGGAGTACAAGATGCACAACATTTTTCATGTGTCACACCTCAGGAAAGAACTAGGACATCATATTGTTCCTTCTATAGTGTTTCCACCCTTGGATGATGAGGAAAATTTGGTATTGGTGCTAGAGGCTATCATTGATTTCACAGAAAGGAACTTAAGGCAGTGTACTATAAGGGAATATTTGGTGAAATGGAAGGACCTACTAGTAGAGGATGCAACATGGGAGAATGAGAAGATTGTGTAGCATCGAGACTTGAAGTTTCTTATGGACAAGCAATTTCAGAGAGGGTAGACTATAATGTCCCCATCTTTTTATAAACTTAGTGGAGTTCTTAGCCTTTACATTCTCTAAAGGCTAAGTGAAGAAATAAGGAGAAATTTATTAAATTTATTTCTTCTAAAGTCATTGAAAAAATTAAAATTAAAAGGTGACTTTATATTTAATTAATTTAATTTTCTAGAAGCAAAATTAATTATTGTATTACAAGGGAGAAGCTTTTAGAGAGTGTAGTTTCTAGAAATACAACTAATTATTGTATTGAAAAGGGGAAGCTTCTAGAGAATACAATTAAATAATATTTTATTTCCTTCTAGAAGGGTGAAGGAAAAGAGTAAATAGAGGTAAGAGCTTCATTGTTAATCATCTAATTATTGTGAATTGCATTTGATAAAAACTTGGGAGAAGAAAACAAGGTTTCTAATTTCAATCATCCATTAGAGAATTCAACTCTTTAGTGTTACAACCATTTGAGGTGGTGAAATATCCACTAAATTTAGTATTCAAGAGAGCTTCAATTCAAGAGGTCTATTTGTGCTTAAATCAAAGAATCCACTTATTGTTGTCTGCTACAATACACAAGAATGATGTTGCACTATACTACTTATTCTTGATTCATCTCCATTCTTGGGAACTGTTGGGACTAAAAATTGCATGGTCAATTTTGAGTACCATTGAGAAATTTGAGCCCTAGAAGCCCATAAATGCATATGTACCTGGCTGTACCTTTGAGCCCCATAAGGTGTTTAATATTTCTAACACCTTCCATTTAGCCTATCCACTTGTTTCATGAAGCTAAATTGACATTCTGAGTCATTTACTGAAGTCCTATTTCGAGCATTTGTCAAATTTGCATTTTCACTTGTGTCAAACAACGACAGGAGCCTATGTTTGCAACTGAATATCTTGCACCCATAAATTTTTTATGATTCACCACTTTGGAAGTATCTAGAATCCATGCCTAAGAACCTATGTTTCAAATTTCAAGTCATTTCAAGTCTGTTTGACTAGGTTTTGAATCCCTCAAATTTGGTAATTTACTATATTCATGCTAATGCACTTAATTCTGAATTTTGGGAGGCCCTGTTTGATGAGTTATAACTTTTGAACAGTTGATCAAAATTTTAAATTTACTTTTGAATTTCATTTTAGATTTCAAAGACTTGTTATGTTTCAAGTTTTAGCTCATGACAAATCCGTTTGATCAATTTGCAAACACGATTCCAAATGCAATTTCTATCTGTTTAGTAGTGTCAGCATTTGAAGATTTGTCAAAAGCCTTGTTCGTGATGTTATATCTTGAGATCCATGATAGGTGAGATCAAATGGATTGTACCACTATGTTGTCCTCTAAAAATACTTCAAGTGTGTTAGTTTGCAAGTCATGACGAATCCATCTGCACACTTTTCCAGGTCAATTCTATTCGATCTAAAAATGTTGTCATTGTTTCCATTCTACGAAATCTGAGTAGCCAACTTTGACCACTTTCCAAATGCATCCTGTTATTTTTCATGAGCCCAAATTGAAAATTTATACTCTCCTCATGTGAAAGAACTAATGCCCCAATTTTCATTTTCCCAAGTGACAGTTTACCCAATTTTTGAAGCCGATTATGAACCCATTTTAGTGTTTTCTGACATGTTTTCTTGTAGGAAGTTTTGAAAGGTAAAATTTGAAAGAAAATATCTTTTGACCTTTAATTCGTCATGAGATGAGATCAAATAGGGTGCAAGCATGTGGAATAGAGATTTAGTGTGCCATTTTTCAGTGCTTGGTCAGGTGTTTGGATCAGTTTTTAAGGCCAGTCAAAAGACCTTTTGGCACAAAATTGACACATTGCAAATTAATGAAAAATAAGTTTTTAAGGATCAGTTAGTGTTTGAATTAGATTCTATTCAGTCTGATAAGGTCAATAGATCAGTTTGAAGGTTCAGTTATTTGGGAATGAAATTTTTTTAGCCAGACCCATTTTGGGGTCCAACTAACTACTTCAGACTAATTGGATGTCTCGAGATCTTAAAGGCACCCTAAGTTATAAAGTGAAAATGATTTATGAAAGAGAACATGGGGTTTTTTTTTATTTAATTTAAAATAGTTAAAACCACAAAAAATATTTGCAAGCTATTACAGGGAACTGTACTTGATGGACATGCCTTTTCTCTTCAAATTAGCCACCATAAAAAGAAGTAAAAACAATGCATGGTAGATTAAGGGAGTTCTCATGATTTCAAAGATAGAAGAAGATAATAAGCAGCCATCCAACATAATGATATCAAAATATGCATATCATGGAAAGGATGAAGAGGCCCTCCATTTGTTTGAACAAATGAAGAGGAAAGGGATGACACCAAATAATGTCACTTTTGTTGGTGTTCTTTCTACCTATAGCCATGGAGATCTAGTGAAGGAAGGTCTCACCTACTTTGATTCCATGAGTTGGGATTATGGCATCGGTCCAATTACGAAGCACTATGTTTGCATTGTTGATCTTCTTGGCCATGCTAGTCTTATTGAGGAAGCAATTGACTTCATCAATAGAATGTCATTCATAGTTGGTGATGTAGTATGGAGAACATTACTAGGTGTTTGTAGGGTTCATAACAATGAGGAGATAGATTTGCTAGCAGAAAAATGTCTACTAGATTTGGCACCTCATGATGCTTTGACATATGTGTTGCCTTCAAACATCTACATTGTAGCAGGCAAATGGGGGGATGTGACATGGGTGAGAAAAAAGATGGATGAGTGGCCAGTATAGAATAGGTAGTCATCTAGTAGTGAGGGAAGCTCATATCTCTGAACAAGCTACCTCATGCAATGGTAAAAGACAAACCATGGCTAAATCATGAGCAGGTAGGTGGAACAAAGCCCCTATTTCAAAAGCAAGAGTCAACAAATTTAGCATGGAGCAAAGCCTCCCATGCATTAGTTTGGGAGTTAGCATTATAAGAAGGAATTTCATAATCCAAAAGATGCCTCAACAAGCAAATGGAAGCTGCTAAAACAATGAAGGAACATGCAAGTCAAGGCAGTCCATGCCTTCGAATAAGATGAGCCACTAGTCTAATAAAAGGAAGATGCCATGATTGGAGGCTTGAGAATAAAAGACCCACTGCATGGCTAGTGGTGACTCTGACTTTAAAATGTTTGAAGATACATAGATAAATCAAAAGATCCTTTCAAGTTATACAAAGGAGATTTACAAGCAATGTAGGGGGGTTCACATGCATGAAGACAAAGCAGTAGCCACATGCAAAGGAGCTCCCTTAGCATTAGAAAAGGAGAACCCACAGATTAAAGGTAGGAATCTATAGTCAAAGGGAACTCATGCACGTAGGGGTAGAGACATTTACAGAGGAATCTATATGCTAGATAAGGGAAATATATGCCTTGCAAAAATCTTAGCTACCATGTCTTAGGAAAGACCTGAGCAAATGGAGAAGAGGTAGCATAAGGAGAAGGAGTTGTAGTATAAAAAGAAAAGACAGTGACAAGTGTAAAACAAGAGTAGCTTGCTAGCAAGTAAAGTAGTCATAGAGAAGAAAAAACATAGTCAAAAGAGGCAACATTTTTTCTTGAAGTGAATGATGAGCTTGACACTCTAAATTTTGAGAAATTTGAAGAGCCCAAGGGGAGATGTCTTTTAAAATGAGGAAGCCATCCAAAGAAGACCCAGTTCCAATGTGAGGATAGAGCAAGGTGACCTAAGAAGAAGTCAATTTCAATCAATAGGAATCTGCTGCAAACAAAGGAGTAACTCACATAGAAAGGACATGGTATGTAAAAGGATGAGTAGAGTAGCATTCATGACATCCACAGAAAAGTTAGAGAATCCACACCTCTGCTCACTACACCATTACATGCGCATTAAGCAAGAATTAGTTCTTTATTGAAAATTAAACTTGCAGACAATGTAGAAGGAGGAGTTTAAAGCCACAAATCAAAGAGGAAAAATGCAGTCAAAGCTGATTAGAGGGAGACAATGAAGAAAAACTTAATCCCACATTGTCCCTATCTACATCTTTTATAATGTTTGAATTTAACATCACACATAATGATGGGTGTCTTGAGGATGAAGGCTTTTGGAAGCTATGTGGTGTGAGGTGGGGCCTAATGACATCAGCTAAAGGAAAAAATGCAAAATTTTAAACAAAAATTCAACGATGATGATGTGGAGGATTGCACAAGATGTTGACACATGGATTGATCTAACAGTAGGCACATGCCCACGTAAAGAAAGTGCCTGAAGGTTAAAAAATGTGGGACTGCAAAATTTTGACGTGTGGCAAGCGGGTCCTACATGTGATGATGTGGTAGTCGGGAGCATGATTAGAGATGAAGCATAGGATGCTGCCACATGGTAGATCCAACAATGAGCACATGGAAATCCAGTAGCAGATGATGCATGGGTTCAGGTCAATCAGGGAGCACCATGTGGCTTTTGTCAAACTCGGGTTGACCCAAAATTGGAGGCATATAGAAAAAATAAAAATGATTTTAAAATAGTTTTTCCAATGTCACATGCAAGGAATTTTAAATTCAAAAGTTCATTTTCTAAAGTTTATAGTTTAGAATATTTTGAAATTTTTGAAATCTAAAGTTGTAGATCTGAGCTTTTTAATAGAGGGGCATTTTTCAAATTGACTTCCTAAGCATTTTCGATAGGCTAAATATTCAATATTATATATCGCCAAAATTGTGAGAATCTAAATTTTTTGATTCTAGAGTTGGTTTTTTCACAAAACACCACTGGTTCATGCTACAGGAGGTTTTCTTCTAGATTCCTATTGTGCAACTATATTTAGGTGAGGAAGTTCAAAACTGATTCTTGAGATGGTAATGACCCGAATATGGTTAAAAGGAAGTCCAAATATAGTTAAGATCAAATTTTGATCACATTCACTTAGTAAAAACTCAATTTCTACCAACATTTCATAAGGTAAATCAAATATTTTGGGTGCAAAAAAGTTTTCATCATTCCAACAAAGATATTTCAAGATTAGTTACAAGTAATGATGAAAATAAAATTAGATCAAAGGGGTAGAAAGATGAGAGAGGTTTTGCAATTGAAAAAGATTGAATTCCAAGTGGAAACATGTCACTCTAAAATCAGATCCAAGAATTCATCTGGTCTATATCTTTCTTTCTTTCTTTCATTGCAGGGGTTGGAAAATATTGGAAATTTTTTCTGGAATGAAGACATTTAGTAGAACTAGCCCTAGAATTGATGAACTCTGAATGGAAAGATCTAGGATGTGCTAGTTCCAGACCATGAAGTTTTGCTTTGGTTGTGATACCCCCTTCCCATCCCATCAGTTTCTCATTCCCACCATGTTCTCTCTTGTATGACAACATTTTTTCATTGTATAGCCTAGTTTATTAGGTTCTCTATGAGTTAACTTCATGCATTTTTATGTATTATTTCAAGTAAATTAATATAGTGAGAAACAAGTGTTCAGTTTTAGTTTAAATCTTATCTCCTTTCTTAGTTGAGTTGTAGTGTTTTATGGTCTTTGAACAAAGAGCCTAGATCATAAGTGCAGTCCCTTAAGGCTATATGTTGCTTCATTGTTGCTTGTATTTCAAAGAATTATGTAAATACTTCAGAGATTCAATAGGGTTGCAGGTTTATTGAGGAGGATATCAGGTAAGAATGAGATTTAAGTTGAACATTGATGTCTATTTACAAGGTGAATGGATAGATCATATATCTGAATATATGAATAAGTATTAGATATCCAAAATGCATGAGGGAGATTCATGAATTACCCAATGGATCAAACACTGATCAGCTAGAGGATCATTAATTTGTTGTCTATATTTGGTTTTCATCTGCTTTCCCCACCCACATAAAATCAAAACAAGATTTAAATCATCTTTATATTTTATGTTGAAGAGCTATAATAGAATGCCCTCACTCAACTTGTGAATATCATAGAATTGCAATTTATTACTATAGATCTATGTTATTGCATGAGTTATTAGGAGATATAAGGGTTTCATTTGTAGTAAATAGATTTAGGGATATGTTTTGCACTAGTATGGTATCAATTAATTTTGAGGTCTACCTGCCTAGGTTTTGCAGAGCCTGAAGAAGAAGGAGTTATGCCTTATAGTTGGCCCAAGACTGTAGTCGGGTGCATTCATCATAGGAAGTTGCTAGCCTTAGATGCATTCATTTGGTTTCTTGGTCATTTTAAAAAAATTTAAATCAAGAGCCAATAGGAACCACTATTATTAGGTTCCTCTTGCAACTATTAGTAGTTAGCATTGTAATTTTTAGGCATGTGATTTTTTTGTGATAATTTAGAATCATATTTAGTCATTATTGTAGTCATTATTGTAAGCCCATTTATCTTGTCAAACTCATAGCAACATTGTACATGAGAATAAATTCAATAAAGGAGATACATGTTGCATACCATTTGTTTGACAAAATGTCCATCTAATAGCATATATGATCAGCATAATAGTTGTATGTCAAATGTTTGTCAAAATGTTAGTTGGTTATAGGCATGCATTCCATATCTAGTTTCCATGTATAAGCATTGAAAGTACCAAAAGAAGTGTTCTTGCACATTAGTTCATTGTAAGAGGAATTGTAATATTATTTGTGAATTTTTTAGCATTAAAAGGCAACATACAAGTGTTTGAAAATATTCTTTGAGCTAAAATCAGTTAGTTTGGGAAAGGGATATTATAGAAATCAAACATAGTTCTTGTCTTTGTACCTTGTTTCTTGTCATCACTCCTCGATCCTTGCTACTAGTAATCTAATCAATCAGATGATTCTTTATAAAGTTCTTACTTGGTATCACTATCTCAACTCTTACTTCAGCTCTATGTTCACTCCTTGGTTCTCTCTATTCCACAATTTGTACATCATTGTGCAATTCTATGTTAGTCTCATAAAATATCTTAACATTCTCTTGGTTAGCCTTTGAAATATTATCTTCATCATAATCATAATCAAGTATTCTTTCTTGAATTCCAAACTTCTCATCAACTCTAACATTTTTTCTCTCAATAATAGTGTTAGTTATTTGACTAAAACATTTGTATGCTTTACTTTTCAATGAATAACCAAGAAATGTACCTTCATCACTTCTTGCATCAAACTTACCAATATCATATTGTCTCTTAATGTAATACTTACTTCTAAACATTTTGAAATACTTAACTAATGGGCATGTCCAAACCAAAGCTCATAAGGAGTTGTATTGGTACCTTGTCTGATCTATACTTTGTTTATTTTATATATTTTTGTGTTAATTGTTCATCTCCAAAATGTTTTTGAGACCATCATTGATTTGTTTCCCCTATCTTCTACACCATTCTTCCTAGATGTCTTAGGGCCTAAAAGTTGTATTTTAATGTTATTTACTTCACAAAAATTGTTAAACTCATTCGAGGTAAACTTTCCACCTCTATTAGATCTTAAGCACTTAATATTTAATCTAGGTTCATTTTTAACTCTATTCTTAAACACCTAAAACTTCTCAAATGTTTCATATTTCTCTCTAAGAAATTCTACCCACATCATCCTAGTAAAATCATAAGCAAGAATCATAAAATACCTTTCACTATAGAATGATCTTTTTTTTTAAAGATCACTAAAATCTACGTGCACTGTCTCCAACTTTATTGATGTTGTAAACTTCTTCCCTAGAAAAGAGATTTTCGTCTACTTTTCCATAACACATTCCTTACATACCATATTAGTAGGCTTTACTATTTTAGGCAAATCTCTATTAGCAAGTGTATTACTCACTTTCATAATATTTTTAAAATTAATATGACAAAACCTTTTCTACCATAAGAAATTGTTATCTACTTTAGTAGCCAATCATGTCATTTCTATAGGGTTCTACTAAAAAAAATTACCTCTTGATCTTATGCTGCCACCAATCATCCTACCATGCTTATCCTTGATACTAAATGTCTTTTCTATGAACTACAACTGATATCCCTTGTCAGCCAACTATCCAACACTCATAAGATTATGCTTTTGTCCATTTTAAAAAAAACAACATTAGTATTAGTTTTACTGTCAAGGGTAATAGATCCCATTCCCCTTATATGACAAGTTGTACTGGTTTGCACTTTGAAAATTCATCCATCACAACTATTAAATTCAAAAAAATTATTCATATCACCAATCATATGATGTGAACAACCATTATCTATGATCCAGTCAAATTTCTTCTTTTCAACTTGTGATACTAATGCCTTTTCTTCTCTAACTTCTTCCTCTTTTAGATTTTTTTTTAAAATTGAAATAAATCCTAGTTCATCACTATCATTATCACTTTCACTCAAGAATCTTTCCACACTATCTTCTTGATATTTGTCATTTGCATAAAGATATTCTCTAGATCTCCTATGCTTGAAATTCCTCTTATACTTCTTTACTCTCTTAAGACATTTAGAATCATAATGACCAAACTCATTACAAGTCCAACATTTTTTAGATTTTATTACCATCATGATTCTCTTTTCACTATTAGGAAAATTCCTTCGTCAATCTTTCTATCTTCTTCAATTCTTATGTTGCTACTAGCATAATCTTGACTAGTACTTGCATCCCTTGCCAATGCAGGTCTCATACTCAATTCGTTGAATGCTATCTCAATTCTAGGAAAATCTACACTATGTCTCAGAATTATCTCTTGCTTCCAATCTTCCAAAAAGAGTCTCTCTTGTGAACTCGTTTGTGAAAGGTATGACCTGATTAATCATCTCCATTATCTTCGTATCTATAGGTGTCAAGGTTTTCATGATCTTCCATTTGGTTCCATCTTAATTCTTCTTTCTATCAAAATCTTTAATTCCTACAAAAAATTATGATATCTTACCAAAATAGGTTCTTAGTGATTCATCTTCCATCACCTTAGCTTTTTGAAAAAAAATCCAATTATATAATATAACCCTCTTAGCATGCTTATCACCTTCATAAGTACATTAAAAGTCTTTCCAAATTTCGTAAGATAGTTAAAATCTTTTACCTAACTAAATTCATTTACAGGAAGGGCTGACAAAAGTACTTCTCTAGCAAGCATGTTACACATGAACATATCTCTTTGTCTTTCAATACATTCTTCAAGCATTTCTTCTTCAATAAATTCTTTCTTATTCTTAGTGATCAACAAATATCCTCAATCCATGCATAGTAAATGTGTTTTCATCTTGTATACATAAAAATCCTTCTCTACTGGTAGCATGCATAAACAAGAAAATGTTAGTTGTACATGTATATCAAGATTCAAATAAACTAAAATAGAACTAATCTACTTGAGTTTTAGAACCAAATGCAACCAATTAAAGGATCCCACTCAACCTCATTGTAGCTCAACAAGGGCACCCAAATGAGACCTTGTTGGTGTGCTTCTTCACTAGTATAGCAATAAAGTTCCTATTAGGGCTACAATTTGATCACTTCTGATGATCAAATCTTACAAGACAATTAAATCTACCTTGATTAAAGGATTTAAGCTTCATAATTAATTGATTACTCTATTAAGATATGTACAATAGGCTTGTTAGGACCACTCTATTAAGAGATTCACCTAATACACTTGTAAAAATCTAGCAATATCTCGATCCTTTAGTTTTTACTAAAATATTGATAATATATCCACTCTATCCAAACTATAATCACCTCAATGTGACTAATCTACAATATCTCCTCACTACATTGCTCAATCACATTACTCCTTCACAACTTGTTGAATCTCCTTTATCTTTGTATACACACATTCCTCTAAATCGCAAAAATAATATCCATCTTGAAACCCTTATTTTATATCCACCTCACAAAGCTTCCAAATTGTAATGAACAATCCACATCCATCCTTTTTTCCATTTTAGCTTTCTATTATTTTAATTGGCTCATCATACTATGTGGGGATTAATGATGCATAATCACAAGTGTAATTACCTCCTTGATTAGCTCCTTGAATTTAGAAACAAAATTCATGCTCAAAAAAATAGTTTACAAAATATTTTGTTCCATTCAAAACTAATATACTCAAACTATGTAACTCGACACTTATACCTTCCTAACACTTGACTATGTTTGATTCTTCAGGTTGTCCCTTGACATGAACTATGCTTGGCTTGAACCATTTTATTTCTCAAACACTCAAATTCTATAGTACTCAACTTATATGATGTGTTTCCCTCTAGTTAGCTTGGCAACAACTAATTGCTTGATTACTACTAAGTTCTCTATGTAGCTCAACCTTAACAGTGGCTTGATTGTAGTGTTGACCAACCAACTTTTCCTTGTGTATGACTAATTTTTTTTCACTAATTGAAAATATTAAGATTGCCTTTAGGGTCAACAATATACTATGAACATGTGAAAGTTGAAACTTCACCACAATTTACTACAAGAGAAAGCAAGTCTCAACTAATAATAATATCATAATATAATTGTTAACACCAATGAAGGAAATATGGAAATTCAAACCATAGAACTAGTTATGCAAGGTAAAATAAGGATAAATCATATCTTATCATATATAATTAGCAATAGGAATGAAGGAGTATTAACCAAAAGTTATTTGAGGACAAGAGATGCTACATGTCTACTATTAGAGGTTGAATTAAGGATGGTCAAATAAGCTTTAAAGAGTGAAGATTAGATAAATCCAATGAAGGAAGAGGTTTATAAGATTGAAAAGAAAAAGACATGGTCATTGGTACCTAGACTATATAAAAAGAATGTGATAGGTACTAAATGGGTCCTTAGAAGCAAAGTGAATGAAAATGGTGAAATGATAAGGAATAATAAAAGACTAATGTGCAAAGGTTATTCTCAAGAAGAAGGACTAGAATATGGAGAAATTTTTTCACCTATTAATAGATTAGAAAGAGTCAAAATAATTTTGTCTTATGCTACATATAAAGGATTCAAATTATACTAAATGGATGTAAAATATGCATTTATAAATGGAATACTATAAGAGGAAGTAAATATAGATCAATCTCAATGATTTTTTGCTAAAAAAGGTTAATATTTGGTTTGTAGGATACACAAAGCATTGTATGTATTGAAGCAAGCACCAAGAGCATGGTATGAAAGGCTGCACTCTTATCTTATCAAGATTGGATTTGAAATAACAAGTGACAATAGTAACATCTATTTGAAAGTCTAAATGAGAATAAATTATTAGTTGTGAAAATATTTGTTGATGATATCATATTTTCTAGTGAAATGAGAAAGGAATTTGAAATAATTATAACAAGAGAGATAAAATTATTCATAGGATCACAAGTACAATAGATGAATAAAGGAATATACATCACTCAATCAAACTATATTAAGGAAATATTGAAAATATTTGGCATGAAAGATTCAAAACCTATTGGTACACTAAAAATTACCAGTTGAAATTTATCAAAAGGAGATGATTGTAAGGAGGTAAATGAAAACTTTGTATAGATCAATGATAGGAAAGTTACAATATGTTGTTCATAGAATACTAGAAATAGCACATGATTTTGGTATAGTAGTAATATTTTCATCAAATCCCAAGAATTCACACATGACTATTACTTTGATAATATTCAAATACTTGAAAGGAATTGAAGATTGTGGAATATGGTATGAAAAAAGAAAGTGATTTTTATCTCAAGGTATACACAGACTCTGATTGGGTTGGAACTGTTGATGATGGAAAAAGTACAAGTCAAGGAAAAATATATCTCAATAACATATTAGTTTCATGGATAAGCAAGAAAAAAAATTGTATTTCACAATCTATTGGTCTATATTTTCACATTTAAAACAAAAAAACTTCTAATATAGTTTATTGAAAATCTAGTTCCGTTTGAAAACTAGAATTTTGTGTTTTTTAAATCATTGTCTACCATAGAAAAATCCCAATTTTTTTTTGTTATTCCAATGTTAAATCTTGCCCCAAAAATCCCTTGAATTGGGTTTACATGGTATGCATTTTAAAGAAATCATAGGTAAAAATCATTTTAACAATCATCTTATTTTCCTGGGTACTTTTTAAATTTATTTGCATTACATAACACTGCACTAAGTCTCTATCAAAATTTTAACCCAAGATTTTGTTTTAATATTATGTGGGTTATGTTTTATGTTTGAAAATTAGCTGCATCACAATGACCCTTGATCTTCCTTAAGATTGCCAATGGAAGTTGCAAGGTTTTTATCTTTGGCCACATAGCAACAAAGTGATACCTATTCACAAGACCTAGTAAGAAGCACAAGATTTCAAAAGCCATTTCTTTACCATAGACCATATAGTAGATCAATGAGCCTCACTTTGTTTCCAAAGAAAGTTTCCTATTCTTTATTCATAGAGACATAGTGAGAACTTTAAATATGGTCATGTGGGCTATTTATCCTTGCAACTAATGGGTGTATCAAAGTAAGATGATAGTTTTCTATGTCTCATTCATTCTTTATAATAAAAGGCTAGTTTTTCAATGTACCTATTTCCACTATTGATCCCAGATTCAATCTAGGGATGTCTTTATGTAATTATCCAAAATTGCTCAGTCTTTACCCATAGTGACATAGCAAGAGTTCAATATGTGGAATATGGTGGGACCAACCCTTATAGAAATTTCCACAAGTTCCAAGTCATTAAAGGGTTTCTAGATTTTAGATTTTCATTTTCCATGTGGATATACTTTACAGAGACAAGATGTTGGTCCACATCATCAGATCTTTTCAAGATCAATGATGGTCACTTTGTTGCTAAAGGAAGTTACAAGGTTTTTACCCTTGTAACATAGTGACATAAAGACATGTGTCTAGTATGCCCATCTTAGTTATGATATGATTGCTATGTTTCCTATCAATGAATGTTTCTTTTTCACCAATGAGAGTTGCAAGTTCTTTACTCTTGGTGACATAGTGAGAGATTTACACATAGCATAGTGGCCCACTTTCAAAGGATTTCTATGGTATCATCCTTGATCAACTAATGTGTAAGAGATTGAGGGATATCATTATGTCACTAAGGGAAACTACTTGGCCTATATCCATAGCAATATAAAAAGAGCTAAAAATATGTATGATTGCATAAATGAATACCGTACGAGTTGCTAGAGAAAAAGGAGATGCATATGGAAAATTTAAATTGAATTGACTACTAAGTTAGAAGGTTGAAGCCAAGTCAAAGTGCATTTTATTTCTTAATCATTGGATTTTCGTAAATTGACAGCCCATTTTCAAACTCAAAGGGGAGTGGCACTCTATTTTTCTCTCAACTCATTTATGGAAATTGAATGCTTCTCATGCAAGCTAATACAATAAATGTAGTGCAAATGGTCAAGAATTTTATCTTGCAAATAGATTTTCTAAATTCTTGGAGCCTAGACCCGTTATTTTGCCTAGTTGAGTAGTAAATTTTTTTATATCAATGATTCATTGCAGCGTTCAAAGAGGGAACAAAAAGAACAGGTAAGTATCTTCGTCTGCATATAATTAGAAGAATTTTCGTGTTCTCCTCATTGTAGAATATGCTAGTATAAATATTCAAGATGATTTCTAGGAGAAATTAAGTGAATCTACTAATGAGTCTACCCAAATAAAGAAATTAGTTCCCATAAACCCTAGGCTCCGAGTTGTAGATTGTTTATTTGATAAGGAAAATTAGATTTAGGATGCCATGACTTCTAAGATAGGATTACAATTATTTTAAAAGTGGGTTTTAGATAGGAAATTGTTTGCCCCCCATGGAAATATTTGAAATTTTGACCTAGGCAAGTTAGTAGTTCCTGGATTCATCATGGATTTAGACTTCCTCACTATTGTAGCCTGAAACTATGATCGAGCAGATAGGATGGTGAGAAGAATAGATGGGGAATGCTTGGTGAAAATTATTATAGAAGTAATTCAAGAAGTTTTTGGAATGGATCCTACCACAAATTATCATGAGGTCATTGATCTTTAGGGATTAGAGAAGGAATACTTATCCTGTAAGGAACAAATTAGGTAAGAAGCACTAAGAGGATAGTTTTCCACAATTTGAAAGTTAACCTTTGTTATAGCATCAACTAAAGAGCCTTTTAAGAAATAATTTTTCAATTCTAGGGCTACAGATATCTATATGACTTTTTGCAAGGTTTTTGGCAAAGTTGATCAAGAATTTGTGCCAATAAAGCTCATATATATATATATGATGATATAGATCTCTTCCTTTGGAGTGGATATTATTTTTTATTTTGTATCCTTTCTAGTAGAAGAAATCCATGTAGGTTTGACTATAATTGTAAAGGGAAAATTTGAGAAAATCTTTGCTTTCTATTCTTTTTTAATGCACATGTTTTTGTATAAGGGAGTTACATTTTTTGAAAAGAAAATGGTATTAACAAGAGAACATAATGGAGAATATTTGCTAGTCCAATTATGGAGTCCAAATTTGACTTGGGATGCAGAGGAGGGAAATTTTTTAAGATTTGATAGATACTTTTCATCTAGGCTAAGAATCCTTTTATTAAAAGATAATCCCAAAATACCCAAGGCATTATTAGATTTCATCAGGCCTATGGACAACCCTAGCAGTTTGAAAGTCTCCCATGATTGGATAGATATTGTACCCTATCTAATGTTAACAATTTTTAGAGTATATGGATTCCAAGGAACCCCACATGTGTTTACATATCAAGTACCTCTTAAGGAAGGAATAGCCTAGATGTTATGCCAATTAGGTGGTTAGGAAGAAGTAAAACTAACTGGTGGGTCAAGAAGCTCTATTTTCCCATCTTGTATAGTAGCTCATCAATTTATCATTACAAAGGGTGGTTGGTTTCTTTTGTATAAGGTTTTAGAACCATACAAAATGGAAGCCTCCCATGCTCATTTTAATGATACTAAAGGGTTTTCTAATATACTCGAACAAAGTGATAGGACTAATGCTTAAGAACATCAATTCTATTTCCTAGAAGATGTAATAAGAAATGAATTTTATCTCCAAGAGCACGAAATAAAGAAAGAAAAGTGGAGAATTTATTCTACGATTTTAGAATTTATTAAGTATTTTGATAAGGATTATAGCCCATTAAAAGATGCAAACACATCATCAGATAGGTTGAACAAGTTGATGATTTCCTTTTTAGAGATTATGGAGATAGTGAATGAAAAGAAGACTCTTCTCACTAATTATTATCTTGATAAGGAAAGTGAAGTAATGAAAAAGTTGTCTTTTAATCCTATAATAGGATTAGGACAATTTTTTATTCAAAGGAGGTCTAGCTATAGCATAATAAAAAACAAAGAACATGCAACTCAGAAGGGAAAGAAACTAGTTGGATCAATTAGTGTTGCTTTAGAAGAAAGGCCTGAAGAGCCAAGGCCCAAGAGGTAAAAGATAGAAGAGAATCAAATAGAAAAATAAATGCCTTGTCAATCTCCCTTACATATAGGAGAGGAACAACTCACTAAAGATAAAATTGAACAATTACGATCCCAAGGGGGAGTTTTTATTACTACTTTAGAATTGGAGGAAGGAAATCTTCAAGAACCTCCTATTTGTATCCTTGAGTTAACTATTGTTGATTATAGAGGAAAATAATTAGACCCTATGGTAGAACAAGCTAGTCATGAATTTCTTTTAGATGATAGTTTTGTCAAATCAAGAGCTTTCTACGAATTTTTCTAGATGGCTAATATTGAAGAATTTGAAGAAAGATGTAATAAGAGGAAAGAAAAGTATCCAAAAATGGAGGAGAAAGCTATAAAAGATGATGTAAATGATGGAATGATGCAAGAATTCAGAATTTTGACTCTTGGAAAGGGAAGTAGAATGATAAGATCATCTAGAGTTTGGATTTTGCTTAATTGGGATATTACAAATGCCATGATTTTTAATATTTTCACCAATAAACTAATTGTTGAAGAAAAAGTGAGAAAGGGACTTAAAGGTGCTAAGTTTAGTGAAGATCATGTTGCTTTAGTGATCTAGTCTTTAAAAATAGGATCAAGAGACAACTTTTCTCAGCCTTATGATATTAGATTGATTGGAAATTTAATTGTCAAAAGGGTAGAAGATACTCCAAATGATGAGGCCATAGTGTTCAATGTTGAAAAAACTTACCTTACATTAGCCACAACTAGGAAGGAAAAAAGACAAAAATTAGAATCGCAAGAAAATTATGATGTTCTGGATGCTTACAATAAGGAAGTATAGAAGAGGATTGAACTTGAAAATAAGATGGTAGGGTATAAAGGACAATCTAGCAAACCCAAGATCACTTATTCTCCTCATCCTCTAATTAAACCTTTCAAATTGACTCCCTTTATAGAAATGCCAGATTTTCCATAGAGACCCCAATTTTATATAGCCAAGGATTTTAAGGAAGAAAAGAGAAAACTATGGGTGTTGCATATACAATTGGATATCTAGTATGAGGATACAATAAGAAATAAAATTATGTATCTAGTAGACAAGATTGACTAGCCTACATTTTATGAAAAATTGTCAAAGTTAATGAACATATGGAATGAGCTAAAAATAATGAGGTTGGTTTAGAGCCAATTGTGTAGAAATAGAATAATAAGGATAGAGATGTCACTCTTTTATGTTTCTTGGTTATTAGTCTACCTTGTGAGAAAATAGAGAAAACCTTTGAACTAACTAATGACCTCTTTGATTTTGATGGTAAAATAATTGCACCATAGAAGGGAATCATAAATTAATTCTCAAAATATCTTGAAATTTTTTTTGATCTTTTCCCTCATAAGCTCACTACTATAGATAAATTGAAAGACAAGGAAGAATGGGACAAAGAATTGGATAATTTGATATGCATCAAATTCAATAAGGTCATAAATGAAAAGGGCCATGCATGGTTCACCAAACAATTGAGAAAGTTGTTAAAGTTCAAATATACTTTGATTCTTTAAAGGGGAGTTTGTTGAAATAAATAACCTAGGAGAAGATGTTTTTAAAGAAGTAGCATAAAATATTAAATTTTAATTGGCAAGATGACACACTTTTCAACAAATGGAAGGTGGATTTTTTACAATCAAATCAATTGGTATTCAAAGAAACCAATGAAGATGAGGTGGACCAAGATGAATCACAAATAATTGATGCACCAGTTAATGTAGGCCAATTAAAGTAGGAGAAGGAAAAGGTAAACAATCAACTCCAGTAACAAATATAGAAGTTCAAATCGATGACTTGGTAGCAAGATAATCAAGTGTAACTATTGGCTTCTTAGTTTAGGATAATTTGGAGAGAGATCCATGAGTTATATTGAGTTTCCAAGTATTTGAACCAAACACCTAATTTGTAGATCCAACTATCCCACAATTGAAAAAGCAACAACAACAAGGAGTTGTAACAAAATTGTCCCCACAAAAGGAATATTCATGATTTAAACATCTAGTTGCATAAATTTTTGTCTTTTATGACAATAACCTTTATTTTCAATATCTTTTTATCTTAAGAACAACTACCATTCTTCTCTTAGCTTGAAGCTTGTTGCATCTCATGCTATATGAATGTGATGGGGACACAACCCAAGAACAAAATGGACACAACAGAAAAGGGAAATTGTATTAACTAAAAAATAAGCTAGTATATTTAGTACAGAGAAAATAAACTTCAAAACATGCCCTAAGGGCTTACAATAGCATAAATGTGGAGATAATTTCTCCTTTCAGTACATCCTCCCTAACTCCACTCTGAACTGCCTTTTACAATGCCAAAAATCTCCTTAAATAGACCCTGGAGGGTTAAGGACTAGGAGTACATTCCAAAAAGTGCTAGTAGGCATCCACCAACCAAATAGAAGGTTCCAGAAGCTGCGTTAGAAGTCAGTGCAAATCTAGAAGAATCTAGAAATGGTAACCGAACTTCCGAGAGGCATAACTTTTGAACTTTAGCTCCGATTGATGAATTGTTTACATTTCTGAAAAGCTCTCAAAGTGCTCTATAGCACTATGGACAAGCTTTGCTTGTCTCCCATTTTTGGCCCTTTTCAAGGTCATTTAATGCCCCTAACCTGACTTTGAAGCATTCTTAGGAGGTCTCCAAAACCTGAAAAACTGCAATAACTTTCAAACTGTGGGGCCTTTTGACCTGATTCTTTTTCTAGAATGCTCTAAATTACAATTACATTCATCTGGCCAATTCACACCTCCTAGTTCACCAAAATGATGGCCCAATTACATGCTCCTATTTTTTTGGGATTTTCTAGCACACTGATAGTGGAACTGTGAGAGTTGGAACCTTTATTTGACCCAAATGGGTGTCCAAAAATGAAAACACATGAAATAGAAACTAAGTCTAAGTACATTTTTTTGGGTGACACAGGATTGCCCTTATACCTCTGGATGCTCCTGCATCATAATGATATCCCAAGGCTAGAGAATGAGGGTTGGAACTCTTGTCTAATTTTTAGTATTATGCTATGCTTACATTTGGTTCAATTTTCTTGATGTTTATTTTGTGATGTATTTTCTCTACTATTCTAAGAATACCTTAACCTTGAAGGATCATATTGTCTTGTCTAGAATTGTTTGAGTTTCACATCAGTTTTATGTTATTTTCAAATGAAAATTAACTCAAAGGAGATTTACACCCATATTTATTTTCCTTGAATCTTGTATCCATTGTTATTAGCTAGTTTTCTTCAGATTGTGTAAGGATTTTTCAATTTAATGCAACTAGGATAGGTTGTATATCAATTTTCTATTTCTTTTAATTCAATGAATTAAGTAAATGCTTTAGTAAGGTGATAGGATTTTTAGTCAGTAAGAAGGATACACATAAGAATGAGATTAAGGGTAAATTACTGATAATGTTAGTTGCAATGCAATTGACTAGATCAAAGAAGTTGTGTAGACTCTAAATGCCAATGAATGAGGCATTGATCATTTAAGTAGTTTGCATATGAAGAGATCATAGGGTTGCATCAAGAAGAGTGTCAAAAATCAAATCAATTTTACTTTTATGCATGAAGAATTTAATAGCTAGTCAGGACTTGTTTGCTTTTAATATTTGTATGTTGTAGTAAGCTATTGTAACTCAAAATTATCTATGAATCTAAGAAGAATTATGACCAAATGTGTGCTATAGGGGATAAATATTGAGAATTAATATTAATGTGCAAAATGATACATGAATATTATATCAAGTTTTGAGCCCTTTTATCGCTCAAGTGCACCTACCTTGGTGTTACAAAACCTAAAGAGTAGAAAATCCTTGTAATTTTGTTGAAGTTGGGTCTAGATCTAAAGATTTCTTATTTGAGCATAGGACATAGCTAACCCTTACAATAATTTTATTTTTATTATCTAGGTATCAAGTATTTTTTTGCTTAGTAATTTTAAAACAACAACACAATCTATAGCTGAAGCTAAGTATGATGCTACTCTAATAAATTTTCAACAAGTACTATAGATCATGAAAATATTGGAAGGTATACATGAAAAGGTGACTAAACCTATTGTGATTCATTATGACAATACTAGTTCTATAATTATATTAGAGAACCTGGTAATGTATTCAAAAACTAAGCATATAGCTATAAAGTATCATTTTCTAAGAGGATAGGCACAAGATAATGAAGTGAGATTAGAATACATTCCTACTAAGGAATAAGTTACAAATGGGTTGGGCCATGCTATTGTTTCCAAATTTGTATCATGAACAAAGTAGATGGAAAGACATGTGGTTAGGCTTCATGAAAATCCGTACAGGCCTACTGGCCATAAGGGCTTCATATAAAGCCTTGAGGGCTTCATGTGAAGCCTAGTAGGCTTCACTTGAAGTTGTTAAAAGCACCAATAAGTTGTTGAAACCTGCCACCAAATCTCGCTTTATCAAGCCAAGAGTGTAGCCAAGTGGCTTCAAGCGCAACCCCTTGGGTAGCCAAAAGGGCATCAATGGCCATTGTACAAGGCCCATTGGGCATCTAAGGGGCTTCAAATGAAGCCACCTGGCTGATAGGGGGCTTCACTAAAATCTCCCTAGCTAGAAGGAGGCTTCACTCAAAGCCTCCTGGCTGATAAGGGGCTTCATACAAAGACCCAGAAAAGGGATCCATGTGAAGAAGAGTTTGTGTGAAGCCTCTTGACCTGCCTCACAATAGGTATATAATAATCATGCTCTAGGCCATGCTTAGGAATAATGTATTCAATCTAAGGATTATTTTTCCCACTATGAGGTGCATTTAATCTTATCAACCTAGGGACATATACTTAAAATGGTTGGCACAATATGTGTAGTAGGTCTCTTAATGAGTCAGTATGCTTATGCTGGAGGAAAGTAAAATGCAAGGAAAAGAACTTATGATATTGCTGCAAGAAATTAACATGCTTAACTCTATGAATACTAGAAATACAATGAAAGGCTTACAAATATTCCAACTTAGTTCATCAACTATAATGTTCTTACAGATGTTATAGGAACATTTACAAAGTGTGATACTATAG
This sequence comes from Cupressus sempervirens, assembly GCA_028749045.1. Taxonomy (NCBI): domain Eukaryota; kingdom Viridiplantae; phylum Streptophyta; class Pinopsida; order Cupressales; family Cupressaceae; genus Cupressus; species Cupressus sempervirens. Next base: position 814,727,553 of record CM053793.1, read on the forward strand.
GAAGGAACTTAAAACTTCTACTTGCAATACTAAAAATGCTTGGAAATAAATCTATACTATCCTTATCTAATCCACCTCCCAAGTAGGCCCTCTTGTTCAGCTTTAACTAAACTACTAACATAGGATAGAAGCCAAAAATTATTTCATTACATGAAAATAGTACATAGAACTGTAAAAACACAACTTGCTATAAAAGTTAATAATTTGTTCTCATAAACTATTTCCTTCTAACTAACTAAACTAACACACTTGTGATGATTCCTATATATAGGAGATTGATGCTTATTCAAAAATAGAAAAGTAAACAACCTAGCTATAAACCAAGTCTAAACAACCACTTGCCATAATAATAAAGGTAGAGAATGAAGTATATCTTCATAGCTCCTCCATACTCATTGTCATGTCCTTTGGAACTATTATGACTTTTCTCCACCATGGCTACATCTCAATGTTCTTTTCTCCTTGAATGCTATTGGTTGTCTTCAACATTCATCTTAGAATTCTTCTAATCATCTTCAGCTTCATTGCTAACAAGTTAGTTACAATGCAAAAATAATTGCAAATAAGCATTTTTAGATTAAATTCAAATGTAAGAACACACATTTTGATAATTATATGAAATACTGCATCATATATATGATATTGGCAAAAGATGACATACTATCTACCCATAGGTTAATCATTAGTTTAGGTAAGCATAAGTTCACAAATGTCTTGATGAAAATGAAATAGAGTATTAAAAAAGTGTTTTAAAACTATCATGAAATAGAGGCAATAATTAGCCTCAACATCTACCCCCTAGTGAACTAATGCTCATCCTCAAGCATGGCATTTCCTAGTTAGTGACTTGAATTCCCCCACTTTTCTCTTCCTTTCCTACTACTCTTGAAGGTATAATAGAATCCTCATTTTCTTTCTCAAACCTCCATTCTATTTTCCTCCTATAGCTTGTCAAGTCTATTAACATTAATTTCATATAAAGGCCACATGAGCATTGGAGGTTGCATAGTGAGTGGGCACCATAATTTGGGTCTAGCCTATTTTCCCAGCTCTAGATACTTTGGAGCTCAGTGAAGGGTAGCTTCCAAGTTGATGGAACTATGTGGCTTTGAATTTTTAAGTGACTCGGGTAATTTGGGCCATCTAGTTCTAGCACTAGCCATAGCTCTCTAGAAAGAAAAGTAGGGAAAGTTCTCATAATCAGCATAGGCCTTGGCTCTGGAAGAAAAGATTTTATCCCTTACTCCCTTGTTCTTATCCCCATAAGTTAACCTGAACCAGTCCCTAAGAATTTCCTCTAGTTTTCTACTTTCTACTCTTAATGGAAGGAGTTCTATCCTTTCCTCATCTCTGTAATTATTCATCTACCTATCATAGTTTTCTTCATTAGGAATCCAAGAAATCAAAGCTCTTAAATATATATCCCTTATATAGAGTAAAGGGTTCCATTGGGTTTTTGAAGGGATAACAAAATTATGCACATATAATTCGCAGAGAAAATTCTACTGCCATGATAGCAGAGTCTAATAAAACCATAAAATTCTTGGGTGGATTTAAATTTTGCATTTACATTCTTAAGGGTTAGCATGAGTTAGAATAAGAGAAATTGTTCTTTTAAATAGAGAGCATAAATTCGTAGTGGAGGTCTATAGGAAAGTGCTTGATCACCCAATTTGAGGGCATGATCCATCCTCTATTTTTGATTCACCAAATTCTCCTTCAAATTTGTAATTTCTAGATTCAGAGACACTATATCTTTCTTCATTCTTTTCCTCTCCTCTTCCCACAAGGCCTTAGCAAACATATGTTGTCCAAACAATTGAAAAAGGAGTTTATACAAGGTAATGGAACCACTATCTTCTTCATGGTTTCTTTTCCTCTTTATCTGTTCCCTCCATAATTGTTCTAGAATTTCAATAAACCATGTTGATTTATAGGGAACTAGAGTAGTGTTCAAATAAACTTGTTCAGAAATTGTTTCATCCCTACAACTTGAAGCACCTAATTGGCTTATTGGGGTATCATTTGGAGTTTCATTAACCTCAACCCTACATTCCTTGTTAGGGTTTTTAGGAATATTTTTAGTTTTATGGTGAGTAGGAGAGTGATCAAGAATATTTTGTATAGGGGATTCTGTAGTAGATAGCTTGGATGAGGGGGATTCTTTGGAAAGTTTTCCTCTCATTATAGGACTTTTCTTATAGGGGTTTCTTCTAGTATCACAACCTTCCACCTACCTCTTCCTTTTGGTGTCTCTACTATAGGAGTGACTACTGCAAGACCCTTGTTAGTTCTCTTTTGTCTCATGACTATAGGGTTTGGCTCTTCTTTTACTAGAACAGAGATTTCTTCTTTCAATTTTCATTTTCTCTTTTTTTGGCTAGAGGTAGGTTTCTAGGTTTCTTGAACAGGTGAAGGCACAGTCTCTTGCACATTTTCTTGTACATTGCCTTGCACATTTTCAGCTTCAGCCTCTTGAGTGCTTTGTTTAGTAGGTTCATTAGCAGGAACTACATTCTCATCACTAGGCTATTGATGAAGGGAAGCCTAAGGTTGTAAGGTTTTAGCTTAGATGAATTTCATCCATGATAGGGGAGAAACATCCCTAAGTGACCTTTCTATGATTAATTTAATTAGGGCATGACGGGTGACAAAATTGTTGTTTCCCTTTTGAGTTTCTTCTGCACTAATACACAACATATTGTACAATAAATTGGGGACATTAACTAGATAATTATGCCTTATACAATTGAGAAATTTAAAATGATGTTCATGTACATATGAAAATATTCCTTCACTTGTGAGGTACCTGATAATGTGCATGGTCAATTCATTGTATGGTGGCAAAAGAGACATTCTTTTACAACCTTGCTTGGTAATATCCATTTTAGAGTTGATTGGTATAACAAACTAAGCTATGGTTGATCTGGCATCATGAGTGTTGAGATAATGTTCTCCTATCACCAGTAACCTAGTAAATTCTGCTATACATTCCTCTATAGCAACCACTATTAAGCCCCATATAGAAGCTTCCTCTTCATCAAACATCCTTGTGAATTCTATGGTTTCTTCTTCATCATATGCAAAAAAACTTAAAAAGTATCCTAACTAGTTGCATGCATTAAATCTCCTCATAGCTTCTACATCTGAGAGAAAAATGGTAGCTCCACTAGTTCTCACATCTACAATTGTCCACCAATTCTGCTTAAACACTTCCACTATCTACACTACTTGCACTATTTTCCCCTTACAAATTCAAGCTTCTTTTGTTGTTTTACAGACCATTTTCACATTTCATTTGAAATATAATTAATGCCATAATGATTTTTTATGAGCAATAATATGGCTTTAATGAGAGTAAATTGTGGAAGTGTGTGAAAATTGACCAAAAACAAGTTCATATCACTTAAAATTTAAATGTAGGTCACATCACAGCCTGATAATAAAATCATTCAAAAATAAGGGGTATGACACCTAGACACTTGTGTACTTAAGGAAATATGAAGATTTGGAAAAATCTTTATGAATAAATATAGCTATTGGGTTTTAGCAACCTTCCTTGCCCCCTAAAAAATAAAGACAAGTGCCCACACTTTTCAGACTTAGTACAGGGTATGGAAATTGGCATAATGCCATTATAGTATAAAGAATGCAGCATTAAATATAATTAACAAAATATGTAGACTATAAATGAGTTATAATTTGAAAACTTTATACCTGTTAATTGATCGTTGCACATACAAAAAGGTGACATAAGTTATATTAGTAGTGACAACATTTTTCAGCATCTTGTGGGGTTTATTGAAAGCATTAGAAAATGATGACATGGAAAGTGGGTGGATGGAAAGTAAAGGAATGAAATGAGGTGGATGAGTGGAAGGTAAGGAAATGAGATGAAATGATAAAGTGAATGGAGAAATTTGGAACATTATGTGGGCATAAAGTTTTTATTATGAGCATGCACAAAGAAATTAGTGTTGAAGAGCAGCAGGCAGAAGGTTGACACCTTCAGCTACAGGAAGAGTTACCTCATTTGTATTTGAATTTGGCCATTGGAACTACTAGAGAAAGTTCTCTTTGGTTTGGGGTCATTTATATAACTTGAGTTCATGACCATTGACTAATAATTTAAAAGGCATTGGATCAATAGCAGTTAATTGAATAGCTCCATTATCAAAGATATGACTAATTTCATATGGACCCAACCATCTTGTCTTCAGCTTGCTGAGCATATCTTTAAATCTAGAATCATAGAGGAATGTCCAGTCACCAACTTGAAATTTTTTACAGATAATATGGGAGTCATGCCATTTTTTTCTTTATTTCTGTATAATTTTAGTATGTTTCAAAGCAACTTTGCACATTTCATCCAAAGAGTTAAGATCAGAAGATGTTCTCTTTGTGCTATAGGAAGTTCAATTTCTAACTCCAATGTAGTTCTCAAAGTTGTATGTTCAAATTCAATGGGAGCATTGCTACCTATCCATATAGGAGCTCAAATGGTGTGAATCCTATAGTAGTCTTCTAGGTTGTTCTGTAAGCCTAAATGACTTCTTGTAATCTAATGGTCCAATCCCTATGGTGTAGATGAATTGTTTTTGTTAGGATATTCTCCAACTCATGATTTGTGACCTCTACTTGTCTATTAGCTTGAGGTGATAAGGACTGGATTTTTGGTACTTGATGTTATCTTGTTTCATTAGTTTTGAGATTAAATTAGAGGTAAATTACACACCCTGGTTAATGACTAACATTTTCGGTACACCATAGTGGGTAAAAATTTCTTCATGCAAAAATTTCGCAACTTTTTCATCATGAGCATGCTTCATAGTTTTAACTTCAACCCATTTTGTTAGGTAATTAGTTGACACAAGAATATAGGATTTCCCGTTAGGTGGAGGATCAATTGGACCAATGAAGTCCATGCTACATTTGTCAAATGGTGTTAATGCCATCTATGGGTTAAGAGGCATTTCATTTGTTCTTGTTGGCTATCCCATCCTTTGACACTTATCACATTTTCGTGTATAGTTGACTGCATCTTTGTGAAGTGTAGGCCAGTAATAACCAATTGCCATAATTTTTAAGGTTGTTCTTTTTATTGAAAAGTGTCCTCCACATGGTTCATTATGACATGCATGTAGAATTTCATATGTCTGATCCTCTCTCACACATCTACTCATAACTTGGTTAGGTCTAGTGTAAAACAAGAAATTATCTATCCAAGAGAAATGTAAACTCTTCTCTACAAGTAGCTTCTTTTCCTTGTAAGAAAAATGTTCTAGTATTTTATTAGCTATAATGTAATTAACAATGTTTTCATACCATGGAGTTTGAACACCAATGTGAAATAAATGCTCATTTGGAAATGCATCATCTACCAAAGTAGTGTCAGTATCATCATGATAGATTTTTGATAAATAATCAGCTACAACATTGGTTCTTCCAAGCTTATCAATAATAGTTGTATCAAATTCTTGCAACAACACTAACCATCATGCTAACCTACCTGTTATAATAGGTTTGTTCATGATATATTTAATTGTCGCATGATTAGTATGAACAAATATAGAATAGCCAGTTATGTAATGCCAAAATTTGTTCAGGGTATAAACTACTGCTAGCAATTCATTTTCTATTACTGTGTAGTTTAATTCTAGTCCATGAAGGCTCTTGCTAATGTAATATATTACATTTTCAAGATTTTGAAATTGTTTTGCTAGAACTGCACCTATGGCATAATCAAAAGCATTTGCATATATGTATATATACATATATACATATATATACATGTATATATATACATGTATATATACATGTATATATATATACATGTATATATATACACATATATATACATGTATATATATGTATATATATATTCCAATCAGGGCCTTGTAAAACTGGGGCTATAGTTAGAAGTTTTTTAAGCTATAGGAAGGCTTCATCACATTTGGATGTCCAAATAAATTCAGCTTCTTTTGTGAGTAATTTATACAGAGGACTAGCTATTTTGCTGAAATCTCTTATTAAACATCTATAATATCCAACATGACTTAGAAAAAAATCTTACATCTTTTGATTTTGTAGGTATGGGAAATGTTTGAATTACCTCTATCTTAGCTGGATCTACTTGTATTCTTGTAGGTGATATGAAATGACCAAGTACTACACCTTCTTGCATGAAAATGAAAAAAAATTCACTATTAAGTGCCAAATTTTTTTCTTAACACCTTACCAAAACCTTTTCAAGATTCATCATTGCTTCCTCAAAAGTGACTCCAAATTTTGTGAAATCATCCATATATATTTCCATACAATCATGTGATATATCAACAAAGATGCTAATAACACCTCATTGGAATGTTGCAGGAGCATTACATAGCCCAAATGGTAAAATAGAGTATGGAAAAGTACCCCATGGGCATGTAAATGTGGTCTTGTCTTGATCTTTAGGAGCAATACTAATTTGATTATAACCACTATACCTATCTAGAAAAGAGAAATACTTCTTTCCAGCTAGAGTGTCTAGGACTTGGTCTATAAATGGTAAAGGAAAGTGATCCTTTTTGGTGGCCTTGTTTAATTCCTTATAATCTACACAAATTCTCCATTTTCCTCACTTTTTGGGCACTATGACTAGAGGTGACACACATCTACTATCAAATATAGGATAAATAAAACCAACATCGAGCAATTTTTGCAATTCAGTTTTAACTATCTCTCTAAGGCTTGGATTTATCCTTCTTTGGGTTGAGAGAGTGGTAGAAATCCTTCATTGATGTATATCCTATGGGTGCACAATGTAGGACTCAACCCTTTCATATCACTATAGTCCCATGCAAAGGCCTTTTCATGCCTTCGAAGCAATTCTTTTAATTGTTCCATCTGTGTGGGTATTAATTTGGGATTAACATGAAGATTATGACCTTTAGATAGTTCAACAATAGTAGTAGACTCTATCATAGTAGCTTGAGAGATTGGACTTGCTTCTAATTCACACAATAAGAGTAGATGAAGAATGTTGGGTTCTTTTAGCAAAGTACAACTTTCATCACATTCTTCATATGTGATTAATTCCAACACAGAACTTTTAGATACGTCTTTTTCTACCCCACAACTATTAGTAACGATACTCTGAAGTACTAAATCTTCCTCTTGTAGCTCTAGAAATGATTGTCTATGCAACATCATGAGTTGTACTATAGAATTTAACTCTTCTTCTTCGTCCCCTAAATTTGGCCAAATAGATTTTCTTAAATCTGGTAATGGTTGTGCTGGAGGATATAAACCAAATTTATTTTTTGCTTGGCCATTGGATATGGTCACATTCCTTGATCTACAACTTATATTTTCATCAGCTATGGCTAACCATGGTTGACCTAGGATGACAAGGTAACCAAATAGACTAACTTTGGGGGATAGAATCATGAAGTTTGCAAGATACACTAGAGAATTTAAGGTTACAACTTTGTTTTCTATCATCCCATAAGGGGTGATAGTAGAACTATCTATAAGTTTCAAACTTGTTGGAGTAGCCCTTAATCCCTCTATTTTCAACTTCTTCATAGTGTCCTTAGTCATGACACTTATAGTAGTGCCAAGATCTATTAAAGTATTCTTAACAAACTAATTATTTATACTAACATTCACTACTGGGCTACCTAGATCCAAATATTTTGGTGTGATCAATTTTTGTAACATAATGTTAGTGAATTGTCCCACAACATCAACTGTGGTGGGGTCCTTTTTCTTCCTTCTAGGCTTCTTTAGGTAAGCATCTCTAATGGCTTTTCCATAGATTGGAACATCTTTAATGGCTTGGAATAGGGGTATTTGGACATGTATGTTCTTTAACTAATCAACAATATCAAAAGGTTGTTCCTCTACTTGAATAGATTTGTTTTGTATAAATTTTTTTAGAAAAGGAGGTTCCACTACTGGTTGAGCTTGGGTTGACATGGTGACATTGGTTTGGTCAATTGTTTCAACAACTGAGGGTTCTGATGATATAGGAGGATCAAGTATTTCAGTTATAAGAGGTGGTTTAGGTACTGGTAAAGTTGTGCTAGATCATAGATGTATATCTACAACACTCAAAGCATAAGCAGGATATTGTTGAGTATCAGCTCTATACATTGGTTGCTGGCTATTTGGATTTGGTAGAGGTCGTATAGGTAACTATGTCTATTTTCTAGGTCCAAGATTTGTAGGTGGTGGCATTACAACAGGTTGTTGAATTGGAGGTGGTAATTGTGGAGTACTGGTATTTTGGTTAGGCCATTATTGAGATCCCCTCCATTGGTTCATAGACTGCCAATTCCCTTGGGGTGGTTGCCATTGGTTCTACTAGTTTTGCTAGTAGTTTTTTTGGTTCTGCCATTAGTTACTCTATTGGTTAGGCCAGGATGGTTGGGAATTCTAAGGTCATTGGGGTTGTTGTGGGTTGTTTTGCCCAACATTATTTCAATTAGGTTGATATTGTGGAGGACCTTGGGGATTACAATTTTTCCATTAATTACCATATGAATTTTAATTTTTCTAAGGGTCCTAAGGCATACCTTGATGTTGGGCCCATGGTCAACATTAAGTAACAAAAAATACTTGCTCATGATCTCCATCTATCTTGAGGTACTTAGTTGGAAGATGTTGGTTCTCCATGCTTGCAACTAGTTTACATTGGATATCCTTCTTTTTCTTCTAGCAATGAGGATAATATTTAGCTAGTTGTAACTCAACTTCTACATGCTTCTTCTTTGTGGTCATTGTGTCAAGATGTGTAGTGATATCATTGATGATGTTTGTTTGAAATCTGACAATAGGTTAGATATCTCAAGCTTTGAAATACCTTGGGTGATTCCTTTAGTGATTGTGGAATGAGGTCCTTGGCCTTTCTTCATTATTGACCTTGAATAGTTCTGACAGATCTTCTTGAGGTCATCCCAGGAAGCTTGATATACATCACCACTAGCCATTAGGTCTAATGCTTCTAGACTGTCATCATTCACACCTCTTAGAAAGATTAACTTTTTTGAATCATTGGACAACACATGCTCAGGGTTCTTCTACAGTGTATATAAGAATCATGAAACATAGTCTTCTAGTGCTTCTTCCTCCTTCTATAATATCTTAGAGACATCATCTCCTCTTTAAATAGATGCTTTGCAATACTCTTTATACTTATCTAGAAACATAGTTTGCATTTCATCCCAAGTTCCTACTGCATTGGCTCCTAAGCCCATGAACCATCATAAAGCTGAATCTTTCAATGTTGTTGGAAACAATTTGAGCTTATGGCATTAGTGTTGTAGTCAAAACTACAACAAAGTATGTCAAATTCAAACAAGAAAGTATCAAGGTCTTCAGTTGCAAGTCCATAGAACTTTAGAAGAGCAGTTGGAGGTATGTTTTTAAGATTAGCATTGGTTACTAGTATAGTAAATAATTATTTATTTATTATTTATTCTATTTACTTAAGTTTACTTAGGTTAATGTATTCATTTAATAGGTGTAGTGATGAGTTGTTGACAACACGGAAGTTTGTTCCCTTCTAGCATGTTCCACCATTTTGTGGAAGATTGCTTAGTTTTCAACCTTATCTTCTACCACTTTCCAGCTTGTTCTACAAGCTTCCATGAGACCTTTATATTTAGGCTCTCTCATTGTATTTTCTCAACTCATATCTCATTTTCAATTGTAAATAAATTTTCATTATTTTTCAATATGTTCTCTCTCAAGTCTATTTAGGGTTTTTTCAAGCTTTACCTCTTCCTTCTTGGTTTCCCTTCAACAAGGTATTTGCATGTAAGTGATCTTGGTGAGCTGTGAAGTTGGATTTCATCAACTCCTACATGGTATTAGAGACTCATTATTGCTTTGTGGCTGAAGGATTTTTGAATTCATGATTTAGAGACACAAATCCTAGTTTGTTTGTGATTTTTTCTTCAATCTGGGGGAAGAGCATTTTTCAGAGCAGTTTGGGACCAAACAGACACTGCCATTGGATCTAGAAGGCCATTTATAGTTAGGATTCATATAAAAAAAATTGATTTTGGTGACAGAGCTCTGAGAGGCCAAAAAAATCTATAGGTTTCCATAGGAACTATACAGACTAACACGGCAAAAAAATTTTAAAATATAAAACAAGCACACCACCCCACGGTCACCACCACGCGATTTAAGCATAGCTCGCAGGATGCCATAGCCAACCACACTACTGTAGGTCAGCCCAGGCTTGGTCACTACTAGTGGGCCACCCACACTCTGCCTCCACTCAACTCTACTGGTGTTTCTCTATCTTATCACCACCTTTTTGCAACCAGCGTACCACCTCTACACTGTCATTGCCTACATAGCATCTCCTATATAGTTGACAAAATTTGTAGCTACCACATGGCACGAGTGCCACGTGACCACTACCACGTCAACTACACAATTAGCATTTTTCCACGTGGCATGCCACATGGCACCTTTTTTTATTTGTGACAGCCCCTAGGCCATCAATTTTTTTTTATGAAATTCTAACATCAACATGATTTTAGCACTACATCATCAGCCCTCTAGCACCTGTCAAGGGTCCTTTTTATTCAACAGTCAATTTTTTATCCATATCTTCAGCATACGGAGGTATTTTTTTTATCCGAAAGAAGCACTAGAAAGCTAGTTTGTAGATGGAGGCATTGGTGTAGGTATTTTCAAGTTTTGATATAGTTTCTTGCTATTTTTTGTAGTTGAAGTCTAAAGTTCTATTTTTGACTCTGGCATGCATATATTTTGCATCCCATGTTTTTTTTTTGAAAAAAATATTTTTTTGGAAAGCTGGTTTTGTCATCTTTTCAAAAATTCTATCTTTTTCCTTAGATTTTGCCCCATGCTCTTTCTATCATGTTTTTGGCATTTTTGCTCTATGGTGGATATCTTGGGTATTCTAGGTCTAAGGATTATTTTCTTAGCATGGAATCTTTTGTTTTGCATTGTACTATCTTTTGTATTAGCTTTTTTCTTTTTCTGAGCATTGTAGCCATCATTTGTAAGCATTTTTATGTAAATGCACTGAGATAAAGTGCCACTTTTGCATTTTGGGTTCATCAACATTGTTTTGAGATAGTTGTACTTACACTATTTTTATAAAGCACCATGGGGGAGATAGTTGTTTGCCACTTTTATTCCTTCTTCCTTTTGTTTTCTCATGTAGCATCAATGTAACCATGTCTTTATAGGTGTTTGTACCTCTTGCACTCTCTTATTGTTCTTGGTTCTATCTGTAGAGGATATTGGCCTAGCTTCTTAGTTGCCTACCATCTCACCCTATCTACATTAAGGGGGGGTTATTCTGGTGTTCTAATGCTTCCTTGGTTCAATGGTTCCATAGTGTAAGCTACGTATTCAAAGGTTGATCCTATATACTAGGTGATTGCAATGGCTAGCTACCTATGCATTTTGGTGAGATAGATCATCTACCATATAGACATGCTTAATTTATGCCTTCTTCTTCCATTGAGGTTCTTTAAATCAGAAATTTCCAACTAATGGTAGATTTTGTGGCTTCTTCATGCTTCAGAGATGCTTTTCATGATCACTCTTTATTCCTATTTTCTAGAACATTCCATGAGTTGGAGGCTTCTCCAATCCTTCACTAGGTTACCTCTTTTTGGGGGAGGGTTTTTCTCATGTGGTTTTCTCTCTTTCTCCATTTTCAAAGGTTGCATTTCTTTTCATTTTACATGGGTACCTAACATGGCCTCGTTGCCAAGACCCATTCTACATTTCATCTTAGTTTTTGTGAGCTTAAGGCATTCCCCTAATTTGCACTTAAGGGGGGTGTTAGAGTAAATAATTTATTATTTATTATTTATTCTATTTACTTAAGTTTACTTAGGTTAATACATTTATTTAATAGGTGTAGTGATGAGTTGTTGACAATATGGGAGTTTGTTCCCTTCTAGCATGTTCCACCTTTTTGTGGAAGAGTGCTTAGTTGTCAACCTTATCTTCTACTACTTTCTAGCTTGTTCTACAAGCTTCCATGACAGCTTTATATTTAGGCTCTCTCATTGTATTTTCTCAACTCATATCTCATTTTTAATTATAAATACATTTTCATTTTTTTGCAATATGTTCTCTCTCAAGTCCATTTAGGGTTTGTCCAAGCTCCACCTCTTCCTTCTTGGTTTCCCTTTGATAGGTTATTTGCATGCAGGTGATCTTGGTGAGCTGTGAAGTTGGATTTCATCAACTTCTATAGGTACAAGACTTGGAAGAGGGAATGGAAAATTAGGTTGTTCCATTACTAGAGGTATTAGATTATGAAGTTTTTGCTAAAAAGGAACATTAGGTACCGGGTTATTAACAACTAATGGATTTAAGGCAGTGTTATCAAGGAAACTGGCCAAAATTTTAGCAAAAGGTTGAAGACCACTTGTATCTATAGGTTCTACTCTTGAAGATGATTCTATAGGAAAATAAGGCTTGTATCTTCAAAAGGTAACTCAACTTCTTCTTTTTCAATTTCTTTGTTCAAATTAATAGACTCTTGTGGAAGAAATTTTCCATACTCATCTCATCATCTTCCGCTTCAATACATGCAATTGAACTCTTCACACTGGTGAAGAAAGCTTCAAAACTAGAAATTTCTATAAGAAGACTTTATCTAAGAACTATGACTAAAAAATGCTCTTAGCTTGACACCATCCCTGGAAACAGTGCCGCCTCACAATAGGTATATAATAATCATGTTCTAGACCATGCTTAGGAATAATGTATTCAATCTAAGGATTATTTTTTCCACTATGAGATGTATTTAATCTTATCAACCTAGGAATGTATACTTGAAATGGTCGGCATAGTATGTGCACTAGATCTCTTAATGATTCACTATGCTTATGCTGTAGGAAAGTAAAATGCAAGGAAAAGAACTTACACTATTGCTGTGCAAGAAAATGATACATTTAACTCTATGAATACTGGAAATACAATGAAATGCTAACAAATATTCCAACTTGGTTCATCCACTATAATTTTTCTCATTGATTTTGTAGGAACATTCACCAAGTGTGATGCTACATGAAGAAACTTACAACTTCTACTTGCAATACTAAAAATGCTTGGAAATAAATCTATACTATCCTAATCTAATCCACCTCCAAAGTGGGGTCCCTTGGTTGGCTTCAACTAAACTACTAACACAGGATAGAAGCCAAAAATTATTTACATGAAAATAGTACATAGAATTGTAAAAACACAACTTTTTGTAAAAGTTAACAATCTATTCTCATAAACTTTTTCCTTCTAACTAACTAAACTAACACACTTGGTCTGATTCCTATATATAGGAGATTGACACTTATTTTGAAATAGAAAAGTAAACAACCTAGTTATAAACCCATAGGAGAGAAAGAAGGAAAATAATAACACACAGTGGGAAGAAGAGATAACAGCTCAAGGTAGGAATAATAAAGTCTAAACAACTGCTTACAATAATAATAAATGCAGAGAATGTAGGAAGTCTTCATAGCTCCTCCATACTCACTTTCATGTCCTTTGGAACCATTATGACTTTTCTCCACTATGGCTACATCTCAACATTCTTTTCTCCTTGAATGTTATTAGTTGTCTTCAATGTTCATCTTAGAATTCTTCTAGTCATCTTCAGCTTCATTGCTAACAAGTTAGTTACAATGCAAAGATAATTGCACATAAGAATTTTTAGATTAAATTCAAATATAAGAACACACATTTTGATAATTATATGAAATAATGCATCATATATATGATATTGGCAAAAGATGACATACTATCTACCCATAGGTTAATCATTAGTTTAGGTAAACATAATTTCACAAATGTCTTGATGAAAATGAAATAGAGTATTAACAAAGTGTTTTAAAACTATCATGAAATATAGGCAATAATTAGCCTCATCACCTCTAAAAATGGAAATTTTCAAATTTGTTCATAATTTCTATCAATTTTTTCTCTTTTGAGGGCTCAAACAAGGGTCAAATAAGTTTAAATTTTGAAACTAAATTTGGAAAAGTGTTTTCCTTTCAATAAGATTTCCAATGAATATATTTTTTGCATATATTGTATTTATTGTGATCTTTTATTTTTAATTATATTAAATATAGGTTTTTTTGTCATTTTAGAAATCTCCATTTGATGTCTTGGGAAAAATGTAAAAGTAAAGAATAATTTTTTTTTAAATATGATCATTAAATCTATGTGTGTTATCTTTAGTTTTAGCAAGAATTTTAAAATATGATGATCAAAAGAAACCCATGTCTAAATTATTGTTAGTTTCACCTTGTCACTAAATAAAACCTATAATTTTGCCAATAGTGGCATGTTGTGATGGTTAAGTTGTTGAGTTGTTATCCTTGCCATCAAGGTTCAAATCTAATGGGGATGAGGTCCCCCGTTTGTGGCCTTACTGGTTCATAGCTCCAGGTCAAAGCGTTTACCCCTCTTTAAAAAAATAAAATAAATAAAACCTATAATTTTTGACAAAATTGAACAAAAGCAACAAAACTTGCTAGATATTGATGTTATTATTCGATCCTTGAAAGAATTTTGTAATTATCATATTTATTAAGAAAATTATGTTGATCAGAACACCCATCACCTTTTGAAAGTGACAATTTTCATATAAACCACTTCTCAAAGGAGATGGAAGCATGTACTTCAAATGAAATTATATATATATATATATATATATATATATATATGTATGTATGTATGTATGTATGTATGTATGTATGTATGTATGTATGTATGTATGTATGTATGCATGCATGCATGCATGCATGCATGCATGTATGTATGTTTCTAGAAAATCAATAGAAAATGCTAAAAATCACTAGTTTACACCATCATCAAATTCTTTACAATTTTTTAGTAATATGCATTTGAAAATATAGTTTTTGTTAAAATTATCTATTTTAGTCTCAAATTTGGCGAAAAAGTGGGAACCACTACTTAAGGAAACTTTTTTAATATGTAAGAGGTAGACTAGGGTCCTACCTATTGAGCTATTGTTTTGCATGATGCTTAATGGTGGGAATCCTTTTGAACTCCTCTCTTGAAAAGATGATCTAGGATCAACTCTGAAGTTTTGGGCAATCTTGCAACCTATTGGAATCTGGTCAATAGAAGATAAATGTATTTGTTCATAGGGAGGCCTTTGCTAGTTCTAACCAATTTTAGATAAGACATTGAATTTTCTTTCTATCTCAAAATAATAACCAAACAAAAAGAATTTTTTTTAAAAAAAATTTCTATTTTTTAATGAATGCATTTTTAATTATGCAAATATGTGAATTCCTAATTTAACCAAGTGTTTGCAATAGAAAATAACAAAGATAGGGTTACAAGAAGTTTAAGCAAATGACTTGGAAACTAAATTCCTAATGGACATAATCCATGGAAACAACAAGTTTGTGAGTTAAGCCTTTGAAAAGATTGCTAGGTGACCAATGCAAATAGGAGCAATGCTTCTTCAAATCCATTGATGCAATTGTCAATGGGAATTTAGTAACTATAAGATGTTCCACCTTTCATCAAATAGCAAGGCCACAGAAAGTGCACTTATGTGAGACAAAAAACTATGTAGGAATAATATGGTGATCTCTTATCCGACTAAGTATGTCAACAAAATTTGTAAAAATATGGAAAACACCAAAACTAAAAGATTGCACAATCAAAATAACACAATAAAACTATTGGCTCAATTATACTTCATGAACATACATCCAAAAAATATAACATACTTAGGAAAGAATAGCTACACTATAAATTAGAGCACCATTAGCATATATTATTGCATCAAAATAATGGCATGGAGTACATGTTTTATTCCTCAATTTATAGGAAATATTCTCCTCAATTTGTGTTGAGAGTGAGAGATTCCTTCATGCAAATATATGCTTCTAAACTAATAAAGAAAATCTATTTATTTACAAACTAACTCTCTAACTGGTGCTAAGTAGGACTCCATCCTTATTTATATAATTTAATGGATGCATGAGCCTTTACATCTCTTAAAACAAAGAAAGTGTGTCAAAATAAAAAGGAAGCCACTAGATGATGTAGGAGTCTCTAGAGATGCCAAAAATAGAAACTCAACCTTCTCTAGAGGATTTCCAGAGTTGCACTATTGTCAGAATGTGTTTTTGGTGCATGGAAAGCTCTAACTTAGGAATTGGCAGTTAACTATTGGTGCACCTCTAATGTCTTCAAAAATTTAGGCACAGCTTTGGAGAAGCACAACTTGCACACCTTGCACACCTAGATCACCTTAGAAGCTAGTGCACCTTAGAAGACAAGTTGAAAAATGCAAAATTTTACCAAGTGTCAAAACTAAAATTCTAGCTTCTACATTTTTTGCCCTTCATACTAGAGCTATCTCTAGGTATTTTCTCTTGAATTTCTCCATAATCTTCATCACTTGGGTTGCATCCAACAAATCTAAAGCATCATATTTATCCTTTACTTTCTTCCTATAGTTTCCCACCTTTATGCAAGTCTATACAAAGTCTCCCAATTTCACATCTAAATTTAGCAATGCCTCTTAGGTCTTAAATGCTTATCTAATATCCTCATTAGTAGAAGCTTTTTCAAAAGTCTTCTAAAAATTTTCAACAACTAATTGTATAGTTGTTAGTTTATCTCTTGAATCATCTTCAAAAATTTCCAAGAAAGCATCATTATAATGTCTCTCGGCCTCCAAAATCTTCTCTTAGGTTTGATGCTTGAGCTTATGAATATCCACGTGTAATGTTTCCATTACTTTATTTCCATCTACAATCTTCTCTATCCAATCATCTATTTTATCTAACTCATCTTCCATATATACACCCATCAACATCTGATACCTTTGACCTTTTATCGATTGTAATGCTTACAGATCTTTACCCTAGGTATGTACATTGTCCATTAACCCAAAATCCTAATTTAATATAGCAACCAACTTATCTCAATTATTTTTCACGTGGTGTAGTAGTTTAATATTTCTTTTATGATTTGTACACTTTTCTCTTTAAAAACTTTCCCACCATTGCTAACAAGCCTTCAAAAATGGATCTAATTGTACAGTCTCCTTATCCCTCTTATCAAGTACTACATTTAGAGTCTCCTCAAGATTTTTGGGATTTAATTGACCAACTATTTCATTCAGATATCCTCTTAGGATTTCATTTTGTTGTTGGAGGTTTAACAATTTAGACTTATCCTATTCTAAGTGCCTAAATACTTCTTCAATTCTAGTAGTAACCATCAATTTGGAAATATCCACAGTATGATTTCCAAGAAAGACCTCCTTTATTTGATAATCTTTTGGAGTTAAATTCTTAATATCTTCATGTAGAGGAGTGATAGCAACATGGGTGAACAAGTCCTAATTTTGATCAGTCATAACAAAGGGAAATATCCATGCATCACTTGTGGGTAGCTTAGGTTTCTTGAGAGCTTCAACTAATTCTCTCATTCCCTCTCCATCAATACAATATAGTTTCCTTTTGTATCTAACCATGACCTCTTTTCTCAACCATCTTGGAGAATCTTTCATTAGAGATTTATCCTTATATGAAGAAGGAGCTCGTACTACTAGGCCTTTTCTCTTATCACTCCTCTCCAAAGACTTCTCCTTTTGTGAGAGATCCACATTAGGCACCTCTATGTCTATCGAGTCCACTATCCTCACCTTTTTATCTTCAGAAGTCTATTGAGGTTCTTCATATATTTCTCCCTCCTCTGATACTTCATCAGAAGGTATTTTTTGTGGCTCTTCTTCTTGTTTAGCTTGCACCTATTCTTCATTACCTGGAGGGAGAGGAGTAACTGAACCTTTATCCAAGCAAGATAAATCTTGACTTGATGATGGTGAAGCAATTTTGGGTCCTTGTGGCTGAGGAAACAATTGACTCCAATCCTCTTATTTTGGTTGATTTGTTAGTGTATCCCTTATCTTGTCACCTACCAACTTAGTGCCTATGGGCATGAAATCAAAATCTAACATCTGAAAGACATCAGCCCCTTGGTCTTCTTGCTCATCGATCCATTTCCATAACTCATCCTCCAAAGTTGTAGCCTAAATAGGTTGTTTATGAATGGATGGTGGTGTTATAGTGGAGCTTCTTCTCCATTCTACCTCTGTAGTCCTAGCAAGATGAGTCCTTTGACTTAAGGAAAGGTTATCCTCTTCATCTTCATCATCCTATTTTTCCTCTTTTGGAATAACTTGTGGGACTGATGGAAAAGGAATAACCTTTTTTATCACCTTTTGTCACCTTGTCCTTTTAATCAAAATTTTCATCTTTATTTTCTTGGTAGCTGATGGTGAGGCTTCTTCCTCTTGTGCAAGCAGAGACACTTCTTGTGCTTCTAGTTCAGCTATTTGTACTTGTTCTAATGATGGCACTAGAGGATTATCCTAAATCTGGGTGGCCTCTTCATTTTTTACCCCTTGTATATTCTCTACTCCTTGGTGTTTTGATGCTTGAGTTTCCTCTTCTTTAGGCTTAGCTTGTTGAGGGGAAGTTCTTTTCCTTCTACCTTTATCCTTATGTGCCTTAAAGTATCCAACTTCTCTATCAAGCTAATGCATTGTTTTCAATCTTACAAAAGACTATGTTGTGAAGGTCACCTTTGCTCCTCTACCTTTCATTGGGCATGTTGTAGCTTGGAAAACTATGGTTTGTGGAATTAGATCCAACTTGAATGGTCTCTTTATCTAATCCTTGGTTAACTAGATGACATGCCTCACCCTATGATTGATATCTGAGTTTTCTTCTCTATCAATCTATGCATTCATAATAGGCTAATCATTTATCTTATCTTTGTTATATAAGGGACCCATGACATCTTTAGTATCCCATTACACTATATTTAATAGGATCTTTATTTTCAAGGAACCTTCCAAATAGAGAGTCATCCTAAAATAATCCCTTATTCAAATTTCATAGTCATCCACTGCATTCATCCAATGATCCTCTATGGCATCTTCATGTTGAAATTGTTTCCCCACCAAGTATTGAACTTTGTCAATGTTATCAAAATAGGGATGATAAGAGCTATATTCCTCTAAGTTTTTCATCCCATTCAGACTCAAAAGTCACAATATCCTACTTCCAGCTAACACGAAATGGACCTATAGTGATGGGCCATGCCCAGGTCTTCTAATGTTGCTTCCTTACTCTCTTGTATGCAAACAAGAGTTGTTGTGAAATCTCTAGCAATATAAGTATGTCACACAGATACTTAGGGAGCTTCTTTGGATTCATAGTTGTACTTGCTACCCATAAATAGGTGAATGTTTTTAATTGGATTTAATAGGCACAAACTTTTGTAATCTTTGTCACTACCTCTTCTAGCATCCTTTTCCCATAATCTCCCTCAATGAAATGGATGATTGCAAAAATGAAGGCATCATCCACTATTCTATATTCCTTGATGTGCTTTGAAAGCCTTTTTCTTACCAACTAGGTGTATACCATATAAGGCCATGCATTTCCATCTTGCAAGTTGCCCCTTGTGAACAATCTCAAATAATCTATTGCTCTTGTAGCTAATAGGTACACCAAATAGGATATCATATAGAACCTTTGGTTGTTCCTAATTACCACTAGTTGTTCATCCAAATTCTCACTGAGAATTGAAGCCCAATTAATTGGCATCTTTGTTGTTTTGATGGTCTCGATAAAGTGTATCATCCATATATTCAAGTGCCTAGCTATTGGTAATCCCATAACTCTACTTAGGAGCACTATAGAATGTTTGATATCATCTTTCATATATCCCCTTGTCATATTTACTTTTCCTTCTTTTCATCCAAGAGGATATTTCTCAATGAGATATGAGGATTGAATGATTTTAGATGCTTCCTCTCCATGCTCTCTACACCACCTTTTTGCTTGATGATATGTTAACCTAATATACTAATCTACCCTTAGAAGATGGAATACCTTTTCTATATATTTAAGCCTCAAATCTAGGACAATCTCTCCAATGATGCTTTTCCTAGCCCTTTCCTTTGAAGCATAGTTCTCTACTATTGCCATAATCAACTTCGAAGACTATACTGAACCTAGGTGTGATGCTATGTTTACTAGTCCTAATCTGATAAGTGCAGATACCATAGAGGGTCTCTCATTTTTCTTGTTTTATAGCACCATAAATATGTTCCAATTGATATGACCTAGCTCAGTATCTCCTATATTTGAACATTCATCCTAAAAGCATGACTTTGATGGAAAACCTTAAAATTTGAAGACCACTAGTTTTAGAGCCATCTTTGCAGCAAGGGAGGATCGGAAGGAAAAAATTTAATCTACCCAAAAAAAAATATCCATTAGACTAGAAGGAAGAAAAATTAAGCCAAATAAACCCTAATTGCAACAGAAACATAACCCAAAAACCCTAAAATCCAAAAACTGAAACAAAATACCTAAAAAAATTCCTTAAACCTCTAAAAAAAAATAACACACCTTGCACACCTTAGAGATGTGCTAGGTGTGCCTCCATATATAAAAATCCTCAATAATAAGGATGGAAACCTAGCACACCTTATGGGTTGCACTAGGTGCACACCCTTATAATGTGCTAAGGAAAAGAAGTGTTTAAAGGGGTACACACTTAGTGCACCTTGTGGGTGAGCTATGTGTGCATCCTTATACATAATTGTTAGGATCCTTTGCATTCCTTGGATAGGTACACACATGTGAACCTTTATCTTCGGTGAAGGCTAGTGTTTTAGGTTTTTAAATTTTTTGTTTAAGTTTTTTATTAAGTGTGTGCAACAAAATGCATGCACATTGCACACCTTGGAAGGTACACAAGATATGCACCTTTACCTTGTGTTAGTGTTTGAAAATGTTACCAGTTTCCAATTACCCTAATGAGAATATGGTACATATAGGGATAGCTAACTCCCATCTTTGACATACTATTTTAGACACTAGGCCAACTATAAGGTGTGACCCTTCTTCTACTTCAGGCTCTGCGAAACCTAGGCGAGTGAACCTCAGATCCAATTAATATGGTACCAGTGCAAAACATATCCATGGATCTAACAAAGTAGATAAAAGCCCTTATATCTCCTAATAACTCATGAAATGACATAGATCTATAGTAGCTAAATGCAAATCTATGAATCTCATAAGTTGAGTGAGGGTATCACATTTAGGTTCTTCAACATGAAAAGGAAAGAACATTTGATTTATAATGTTGAATTCAACAAACCCTCAAATATGCAACAGTAAGACTTAATGATCCTGTAATTGACTAGTGCCTAATCCATTGGAAAAATTCATAAATCAAAAACATACATATGAATATCTGAGACATATTTGTATCTTCAAATACTTGATCTATCCAGTTAACTTGTAAATAAACATCTATGCTCAATCAAAACCTCATTCTTACATGGTATCCCCATCAGTAACCTTACAAACCCGTTGATTCCCTTGAAGCATTTAACCCTTTGAGTTACAAGCAATAATGAAATAACATACAACCTAAAGGGACTGCAACTACAACCTAAGCTCTTTGTCAAAGATTATAAAACATTGAAGATTGCTGATAAAGGAGACGAGATTCAACTAAAACTCAACTTGTTGTTCTTTGTATTAATTTCCTTGAAACTATACATTCATATGCATGAGATGAAAACATGAAAACACCTAATAGATCTGAACTATCTATATTAACCTTCCTAATCCTGTTCATACAAGAGAATCGTGTCGAAGAAAATGGTGTCTCAGTATTGAGAATGCATCAAAATTGGATCCAAAAACATGGTATCACAACAGTGACTAGTTTTTCTCCAAAGACTGGAACCAACTGGTTTCTCAGTGAAAAAATTGAAATCCCTACAATGAGAAAGAATGAGATAGATATAGGAAGAAAAAATTCCTGGATCTGCTTTGCAACTGACATGTGTCCACTTGAAATTCCCTCTCTTTTCCATGAAAAGACTCTCTCTAATCTCTCTCTTCAAGTGGTCAATCAAATCCTTAACCAATTTGGTTGTCAAAAGCATAAAGTATCTCAAAAACTTGATGGAATAATAACCGCTTTTGATGCCATATTTTGAATCATGGTTAAGCCAAAAATTAGTTAAAAGGCCTCCAAAATGTAATACAATCTTCTCAAAGTCATTTTTTTCACATTCTTACTTCAAATAGTCTTCATAACTACCCTCTAACCAATTCTGATGCCCCTTGACAAATTTTGCCCACTGTGTGGAGAATGCCTTGGAGTTTACAAATTGACTTATAGTATGAATTGGTAATACCTATGCACAATCTATCCTCAAATTTAGAAAGTTTGTCTCGTTTTGGCTCTAATGGTATATTGGAGTCCCCATTTCTGTTAAAAATTGCTCCTATTATGGCCTTCTGAAAATTGAACCTCTGTTCATAGGCTCCCATTGACAAGAATAAATTGAACTATAGAAAAGTTAAACTTTGAAATCAAATTTTTCATTTTATGACTGAATATGTAGGGATATATTATTTTATCTTTTCAAAATATCTTGACAATGCCACTTGTCACAACTATATTGGCTTCCTAGGCAAGTGCCACATGTCAGACTAGCCATCCACATTAGTGCCACGTGTTGTTGCCACCTTAACACTCGCTATGTCACCATGTTATCACATGAGCAACTTCTCCTTGGCAAGATAGCAATGGTCGTACGATTTTCCATGTGGTGTGATCTCCTTCCTTTGTCTGTGATCTTGCCACATCATCATCCTGCTTGCTGCCACTTGGTGTTACTTGATTCTTCATTTGATCTACAAGTGGGACCCATACTTCTTGTACCTTGTATTTTACTTTTGCCTAGTTTTGAAGGCTTTTTGGCAACTCGCTATGTCACTAGCCAAAAATCCTAGATTTTCTAACTAGCGAGGTAGTGAGGCGTCAAATTTTTGAGTTTGATGATGTCATCCTCTTACTAAGGAGTTCTGTCAAAATTTATTGTAGCCATCTCGTCCAGCACAACATCAGGGTCCACCTCATAGGGAGCTATCTTTAAAAATCATTGTTCTTTAGACACATGCCATATTGTGTGCTTTGGAATTTAAAGATGTAAAGAGTCCCTCCCATAGATAATGTGGAATAATGGCCTTTATAGGTCTTTCCCTTTATGACTACATTTTTTTAATTTTTTGTAGCTTCTCTTTTTTGATGGGCGTGATCTTTGTTTAGTCATGGATTGCTTGTTTTTATTGACATGATCTTAATGAGGTCTTTATTTCTTTTTGGTGCAAGCTTCTTGCTTTTACTCCAATGTGGGAAACTTCCAAGGTGGATTCCTTGCACGTGGCTAACTTCTTTGATGTGTCTACCATATGTGTGACCCCTATTCCTGCTTGCATGGGCTGCTTTCTTTGACTGGAAACTTCTCTTCATATGCATGGGACTTCTGCTATAGGCTAGCCATGGCCTAATGCATCTCTTCTAAATGGTGTGAACATCTACTTTGGTTCATGGGTTGATCTCTTCTCTATGCTTTGTGTGGGAGATTTCTTTTTTCTACATGCATGGGTATTTCATCTCTGAGCACGGCTTTTGATTTTCTTGCATGTGGAGCTCTCTGTTAGAGTTCCTACCTCCTTTGACTTCATGCCACATGGGTGTTAGGAATAA
Source organism: Cupressus sempervirens (assembly GCA_028749045.1). Lineage (NCBI taxonomy): Eukaryota > Viridiplantae > Streptophyta > Pinopsida > Cupressales > Cupressaceae > Cupressus > Cupressus sempervirens. Next base: position 814,751,196 of record CM053793.1, read on the forward strand.
GGTGTCTCAACCTTGTATAATTCCTATTCTTATTATTTGTTTTGTAAAATGTATTTCTTGCAAATAATGTTGATGTGTCAACATCTTGAATTGTGTGTAAGGAGATCATGACTAAAATGGTTATGACAGATTCCTATGACACGTAAGAGCTATGTTAGGAAGATTTAATGATAGGTTAAGACATGTGGCAACTAAGATATTTGAGTACTGTACACTTTACCCCAATAGTGGGGTTCGGGGCATCGCCTCAAAAAAAAATTTGGGGTTCCTATTTTCTTAGAGAATGGTAAAACCCTAATACGGTTTACCTTTGGGAGTAGCCCTAAAGTGAAGCACATATTATAAGCATTTTTAGGGTTGCAAAGAGATACGATGTGAGAGAGTGTATTGTTGGTACTATGAGTAGCTATTGGAGTCTTCTGTTGTTGATGTTGAACTTGCACTGCAAGTGTATTGTAACCTTTTGTTGAAGATAATACATTGTGCAGGTTCTAAAGGGGTGGGGTTGTTTTACCGGAAGGTTTTTCCCCATCGAAAAATCCTTTTGTTATGTGTTCCTTTCTCTATCTATTTTCTATATGCATGGTTGGCTGCAATATTGTTGTTTACATGATATTGAATCTATAAGTGTAGAAGATTTTAATAGGATTTGCATCATACTTTCCTTATGAGATTAGTGTAGGAATCTATTTCCACACCTGAGTTTCCTTACACTGGGGTCTCTATTTCTCCCCTTTTTATCACTGATCCTCTTCTTTTTCTTATGCTTTGCCCTCCAAACATGGTGTGTTCTTTTTATTACCTGCCTAGCTTCTTCCTTTGCAGGCTTGCTATGTTCTTCACACTTTTCCTCTACAAGATGTCGCAGCTTTCCTTTATACACCAATTCGCTTCATTGCTCTAGCTTCCCACAAGCTTGAACATGGAGGTTTCTTCCTATTTATCACACATTATGGAAATTTGTGGTGGGCTCAAAAGGTAATATCATCTTTGTTACTCATAAGTGTGGTTCCTGTTGTCATAGAGGTTTGCACCCTTGTCCAAAGTCTTACCTAAGGACAACCTTGTGAAACCTGGAAACAACCTCCAAGCTATAAGACTTGAACTATGAGGTTGAATCTCTAGAGAAGGTAGGCTTCCTCTTACTATAAGGGTGCACCTAACTATTCTTGGAGAGGAAAAGGGAGAAGGAGAGCATGGAGGCAAATCTACCTATTCTAACCTAAAGGGGTGATGCACCAAAATAGAGTGTTCAAACCAATCTCTACCCATACATGCACTATTAAATCATCATGACACCAAAAGATATAACATTCAAACTTGCTTTAATTTAAAAATTACATGCAGATCAGAAAACCCAGATGAATGACATGACGAAAGAGAAGATTCACTTATATATCATTCATAGGCCAAAAGAGATACAGTCATGCAAGATTGCAAATATCTACAATACACCAATGAGAGGAAAATAGTTCTTGCACTTTACATCAATGGCTAAAGGAGATAAGGAAGAATGTCACATAGTTCAAGCGCAAAGGGAATTTACACATGAAATTGCAAAGAAATATTAGAGAAGTCAGAGAAGAGTCAACCCTTACAAAATTTACAAAAATTGTCTTTATAGTTCAGGCATAACTGAGATTTTTTCCAGCTAACATTACTCTACAACTACTGCCATTAAGCCCTACAAAGACTAATCATGGAGATCTAGATGCAAATCTGATCTAAGCATAGATCCAGATGCAATGATATCTAATCTTTGTTGAAATAGGGCCCTGAGAAGATAGAATTGGCACCATTAAATAGTTCTGACTAGGTAGATAGATCGGATCAAGGGTGGTAGAGTGTTCCTTTTTGTTTTGCATTCACTCGAAAGTGGTTGTAATTGATCATGAGGGTCATATTCATGCAAAATTCTTGGTTTTCCTTTGTTTCTTTCTCATGAATCAGCAGGGTCAGCAAGTCAACTAAAATCTTTGAGCAGGGTAGCCACATGGACCAAAGAGTTTATTTCCTATTGCCACCTTGTGGGGTCCTTCCAAGTTGACCATGCCTTTTTAAATTAATGGTGCCACCCCAAAACCCTAACCATGGTAGTCATATTAATTGTTAGCACCATTGATAACCTAGCCAAGCTACTGAGACACATGTCTCTCTGATGCTTTCTCGCATTTTTAACTTCCTCGCAACTCCATAAAGTAGGAAAGCCCTAGTTGTTGATCTCCACAAGATCAATGATCAAGAAGATCTTTTGTATTTTGAACTTGCTCATATACTGAGCCCATGACACTTGGCACCACCTCAGCAACTTTTACAGCACTTGACAACACTTGGTATCCAACTAAAAACCCATGAAGAGACAAACCCCATAGAGACACATGGCAACAAAGTGCTTGCCCGCATTTCTTAAGGTCTTCGCATCTTGATAATGTGGGGAAGCCTCGGCCATGGATTTGTTCATATCGAATGGTCAGAACACATCATGTATCTCCCTACAAGAAGGGTGGGCTCATGACGTCATTTGGGATAGGTTTCAATAGGGCACTTGCTCACAATAATTAAAACCCTCACATCTTGATAATGTGGGGAAGCCTCGGCTGTGGATCTATGAAGATCTGACAGTGATCAAAACTCATGTCTTACACCTCACTAAGGGAAAAGGATCCACCATCCATGTGGTGAATTCTCATTATGTCACCATAAATAACCACCTTCCAGCTCTTTAAAATGATGCAGTAACAACCATAGATCTTGGGAGATCTGATGGCGAGAAAGGTTGCGAGCCGGTGGCAAATGGACTTTAGGAGATATTAAATGATATAAGATTTGATCATTTAATATTTCCACTACATTTAAATAATATTAAATCTAGGAACTAGCCATTAGGCAAGCTGGATATTTGAATTCAAATTTGGTCAGGGCAAAATAGGATAACAATCTAGCAACTCAGATGGGATGCAACCCTGCTACACATAAAACTAGTGACCTTGCACATCCATTGGGCTATAGAGTCATGGAAAATGTGAATCAATGCATCATAAAACCCTACCCCTACCTCTGTAGGAACAAAACACAAAAAACCTCTACCTCTGCAACTTTTTAGAACTTTGACAAAACTAGCTATCTATCAAAGAGATAGCTATGCTCATGCACTTCTTGGAAAGAAAGAACTACCAGAAAGAACTACACTACCTATGTACATGGAAAATAAAGCCCTCTTAGAAACATGGCTTGAGGTAGATCCCATTAACTGGGATGGGCAAAACTTCAGCACCAAGATTGCTTAATTGAAAAGCATTGGCGTGCTTGCAACTTACAATCACATAGGGACCACTCCACAGTGCATCAAACTTCAAGTGCCTCCCTAGTTTTTCCCTATCTACATCTCATTTCAAGACCAAGTCACCCTCCCTAAAGGTTCTAACCCTAGCCTTCTTTTTAAAGCTCTTTTTCACCTACTGTTAATGTGTCTCGAGGGTCTATGTGGCCTGATTTCTTCTTTCTTCCAACTCCATCAACTCTGCCATTCTCATTGTCATGGCATCATTTTCAATTAGCTCCAGTTGATGAGCTAGTTCCAAGGATGGGAACTCCAATGAAATTGCAAGCTTTGCTTCTCTACCATATACTAACATGAATGGTGAATTCCCTAATGACCTCTTAGGTTTTATCCTATCAACCCACAGAGCTGTTCTCAATTTTCTATGCCAACAACTTTGATTATCTTCTATTTTCCTCTTTATGATCCTAATTAAATTCTTTTTAGATGACTCAGCCAGGCCATTACCCTAAGGGTAGTATTTTGAAGACATGCTCAAATAGATATTATGGTCAACTACCCATGCACAAACTTGAGCTCCTACAAAAGACTTTGCATTATCTGAAATAATGGTTGAAGGAGCACGGAACCTAGTCACAATTCCATCAAGGAACTCAACAACTTTAGATTCTATGGCATCCTTCAATGCAACTGCCTCTATCCATTTGGTGAAGTAATCTGTAGTAGCTAAGATCCACTTGTGGCCAAAACTAGAAGGAGGATTGATAGGGCCTATGAAATCCAATCCCCACTGAGCAAAAGGTTGGTCCACCTAGATGGGATGAAGAGGAAGGGCTGCAAGATTTTGTTTACCAAAGAAGATGGCACATTTCTCACACTTTCTCACATATTTATGACAATCATGAAATAGGGATGGCCAATAATAACCAGCTCTCATGATCTTCATTGTAGTTGTTCTTGCTGAGAAGTGACCACCATCAGGACCATCATGAAGCTCTTTGATCATTCTTTCAGGTTGGTCTATGCCAATGCATCTTAATAGGGCTCCATTAAAATCTCTCCTAAGAAGGATATCATCAACAATGACATAAGGGATTGACTGCAATCTATACTGTCTCCTTTTAGCTTTATCTAATCCTTGAGGATATCTGTTGTCTAATAAGAAATTCCTCATATCATCCATCCAATTCTTTGGGTTATCATTTCTTACCTCCCGTTCCTCTATTAATACCATGGCAACTTTCTCATCTAACTCTTAAGATGATATCATTTGTTTTCACAACCCCTTCCCTCTTACTAGCTTGGTGGTTTGGATGTCAACATCATATTCCATCACTTTTGTAATCCAACCAGCACTTTTCTCACCAATATCTTTCCTCAAAAGGAACTCCTTCACATTGGCATTGGGTACTAACAAATGAATCTTATTATGGGACAAGAGGTGTCTAAATTTCTTCAAAGCTCTAATGACTGCAAGTGCCTGCTTCTCTACAAAGTTGTACTTGTCTTCATACTCCTTAAGCCCTTCACTAAAGAAGGCTATGGGCTGCTCTTCATTCTTATCATTTTTTTGAGTCAAGATAGCAAAAATACTTGACTCACCACCTAGAGTAAAAAGAATGAAAGCCTTCTCAAAGTTTGGATTAATGAGAGTAGGGGTTGAGGCTATGGCTGCCTTGATCTCTTCAAAACTTCCTCTCCCTTCCTTGGTCCATGCAAAGACCATAATTTTCTTGAGCATAGCTGTAAGGGGTTTCACCATGGTAGCAAGATTAGGGATAAATCTTCTCACAAAATTTATCCTACCAAGGAAACTTTGCAACCCTTTTATGTGTTTAGGAAGAGGAAGAGAAAGTATTACTTTTTTCTCTCTGGATCAATAGTTAAGCCATCCTTAGATACAATGTGTCCTAATAATTTTCCTTGACTAGTATCAAAGACACATTTTCTTGGGTTAAGGGATACCCCAAACTCTCTACACCTTAAGAATACCTTTCTAAGGTGATCAAAATGATCCCCCACATTTTTTGAATAAACTGTGATATCATCAAGGTAAATTAACACAAACCTTTCAATCATATTCTTGAAGGCCATCTCCATTGCCTTCTGAAATGTAGCACCTGCATTATTTAGTACAAATGGCATCTTACAATAAGTATAGGTACCCCACTTGGTAATAAATGCAATCTTGTACCTATTAGACTCCTTTACCAGCACTTGATTATAACCAAAGAACCCATCAAGAAATGAAAATCTCTCTAAACCACTGACCTTGGTAAGAATCTGCGTCATGGAAGGATGAGGATGGTGATCTTTAAGGGAAGCTTGGTTAAGGTCCCTAAAGTCCACACACAATCTAATTTCTCCATTCTTCTTCCTAATAGGGACAAGGTTTGCTACCCATGATGAGTGCTTGATAGGGAAAATTATATTGGCCTCAATCAATTTTGATAGCTCCTTTCTCGTTAAGGGTTCAACTTTAGGATTCACTAGCCTTTGTTTTTGTCTTGCTGGTTTGACATCATCAATCAAATCTATGGTATGCTAAAACAATCTTGGGTCAAAACCCTTCAAATCATCATATGTCCAAGAAAATACATCATTAAATTCTTGATATAGATGAATAAAATTTTCTTGTTCAATTTCAGAACATACCTTCCCCACATTCAAGGACTTTCCATCAGCAACTATGACTGGGGTGTAGTCATCTTCATCAGTAGCTAGGTTCATGGCTCTGCCTCTTACTTGGTCATTAGGATTAAAAACACTCTCTAAATTAATGATGCCTTTAGGCAATTTATTGGAACTGAGATTGATGATTTGGTCCCCATACTAATCCTACAATCTTGATTGGTTTCTCTCTAAAAATTCTACCTCATTCTACAAGAAGCTCACAATCTATTCATTAGATTCAAACATTTTCCAATGGGTTTTATTATCAAGGATGGTAGGCCTTACTACAATTTTGATTTGTTTCTCTTTTTTCTCCTCAAGATTTCCCAGCACATCATAAAATGCACCTATTGTTGCAAGTCTATTAGCATGTCTATTTTCTTTTCTAGGGATGCTTTGAATATTGAATGCATTGAAACTTTCAAGCAAATCCCATACCCTATGTTTATAAGGCTTGAGCAAACCATTCTTGGTGATATTTTAATTTCTCACTTGATTAACCACCAACTCACTATCTCCATATACACTTAAGGCTTGGATTCCTCTTTTTTGAGCAAGTAGGAGACCTTGAATCAAGGATTCATACTCGGCTACATTGTTAGTGCAACCAAATTGGTGCCTAAAGGAGAAGTAGTACCTTACTTGTGTAGGAGAAATCAACATCACACCAGCCCCTAATCCATTTTTATTTCTTGATCCATCAAAGTACATACTCCATATCTTATTCATATCTTCTTTAGCCTCCACAAGATTAGGAACTAAAGCATCCTTTTCCAATATACAATATGTACTAAGGCCTATCTCAAGGGTTTCTGACATAGGATAAAATTGATATGCATTAGCCCATTCATCTAAGAGAAAATTAGGTATCTCTGCTAGGGAAGTAGTAGGGTCATTCACGATGTCATTCTCATCCACTTCTAGGATAGTGCAGTTCATGTTGATGAGATTAGGGGTGTAGGGTTTGATATGATGGAGAGCTAGAGGCTCTAATTTGATCGAAGTTTTGGCCCCATATCTTGTCCTAAAAAACATGTATGAACAATCAGAAGATATGTAACCAACTATTTGGGTAGTGAAATCTCTTGACAGACAGATAGCAAAATGTGGCTTGACTTTAGTAACAGATATATCTTGGGTTACAGTACAACTAGGGCATGCGTGTAGGGCCAATTGTACATTCCTAAGGATCCCTATAGTTTTGATAGTACTACCATCCAACTATAATACATGCCTAACAATGGGCTCATATTTCATTCCCAAAGTATTAGCAACACACATAGGCATTACTAAACTACTAGCTCCTGAATCAATCATGCAATTGTGGACTAGTTGATCCCCTATAATTAAAGAAACATAAAATGGAGGAGGTCTAACCTTTTTACTTGTTTCTACCTCCCTTGATGGTTGTACTAGGATTATGGCACTTTCCATGCTGGGTGGGTGATCCTTTGGTTCAATAGTTTCCAATTCTTGTTGTAGCAACCTCTTTTTCATGGGTATAGTAGCAATAGCATCCCACATGGAAATATTCACATTTGTTTTCTTCATTTGTTCTACCACACTGAATGGTGCAATAGGTACTTTGGTAGAAACCTTGGGAGTTGTCCTTGTAGGAGGTTGAGATGGAACAACCAGAGGATCACTCACGTCCTTTCTGACATTACTTTGCCTTTGCTGCTAAAAAACATTTGACTAATCATCTACTGCTGATTCATGGGTTGTTGCATTTGAATTTGAGGCCTGATTAGGGAGAGGAGGGGCAGCAACTTCGATAGCTCTTCTCTAACTCCTAGTATTATGAACAATGGAATCTTGGTTTACATTACAATGTTCCTCCACTTGATGATTCATAAAGGAGCAATCACCTTGTCCCTGCATATACGAGGCCTCTTTAAATTGGTCCTTCTTGTATGATTATACTATTGTGGGTTCTTGGATGGTCAAAGCTAAATAAGATTCAGACTTCTAGCACATGTAATGAGCATAGGATTAGTTACAAGAGGGACAAAAATCCCAATCTTGGGCCATGTTGTTTTGAGGGACTATGGCCCTACTTTGGTTCACATTTGAGGTTGAAGCATGAGTACTCTGCCTATTCTGATCAAAAGAATTGTTCCCATAATTCTAATTTGGAGGCCTACCACTATTCAGATTTTGATGTTGCAATTGATGAGCCTTACTACCTTGAGCTTGTTGTCTCTCTAAAGTTACCACCTTATTGCTCATTTTCTGCATCACATAGAAACTATCGTCCAGTTTCTTTTCTTGGCCCTACGATCTCTTATCTATGTTCAGCATCATAGATTGCATCATTTCTTTGATTTCATCTATTCCATTTGAAGATTTAAAAGGTTGAGGGACTAGAGCAAGGGATTGTGATGTGAAAGTTGTAGTAAGAGGAGCCATTTCTAGTTGGTGATTTGGAACATCCAAAAACAAAGGCATGGGAGGCTAGCCTACCTCCTTGTATTAGGATGTTTTCTGACTTTATGGCTATGTCATAAGCATTAGGCAAGGTGTCTCCTCCCATAGTTTGGATTGTAGTGGCAATGTCACTGTTAAAAGCTCTAAGGTAATACAAGAAGGCATTACCAGGGGTAGGTTTTACTAAAGTAGGTATTATATACCATGTCTTTTGAAATCTATAGTTGAAATTAGTCATACATTCACAGGGGGCTCTTTTTATAGTAGTCAATTGTTCTAAAAGTGACAAATGGTCACTTTTGTCCTCAAAGTGTTTGCATAATCTAGCTCCTAATCCATCCCAATTTTTTATAGAACCATGAGCAAAACCTCTATACCATTGTAGTGATTTTCCTTTCAAGGATGATGCTAGAAGCCTAAATGCAACATCATCCTCTATAATACCATGGATATTACACACATTTGCAACTTCTTGAATGTGTTCTAAGGGAGAGATAGAAGTTTCACCAGTAAATTCTTGTATACTCTTGAGTTTAGCTATTGGTATGTCGTGTCTTTGAGCCAATAAAAGAGGACTTCTACCATTAAAGGTGGTAAAAGTATGAGCTCTAGGCAATGCCATATAGACAAGTGATCTATTTATATGTGTTGATGGCAATCTAGGCTGAGACCTAATAGTAGGAGGAGTAGAAGTAGATCTTGCAAGTGTATTTGTTACTATTACACTTCTAACTGGTGATAAAGATACTCTAGTCTTCCTTCTTCTAGGATTTAAAAATGAAAGCTCTTGGTATTGAAACTTACCTCTAGAAGATGCCCTTGTTTCAACTCTGGGCATGAATTACTGCAACTTTGGTCTGAAACCAGATGTATTTGAAGCTTAGAGTCACCAAGTACTTGAAGAATGAGCCTCTTGAAGTCTTGAACACTGAAGCCAGTACTCTCTCTTCTGTATTAATCTTGAAATCTTCCTTCTTAACACCAGTAGACTTGAAATATTCTAATATATGTCCCACTATGTGTGCCAAAAACTATTGTCATAGAGGTTTTCACCTTTGTCCAAAGTCTTACCTAAGGACAACCTTGTGAAACATAGAAACAACCTCCAAGTTGTGGGACTTGAACTATGAGGTTGAATCTTCGAAGAAGGCTGACTTCCTCTCACTATCAGGGTGCACCTAACTATTCTTGGAGAGGATAAGGGAGAAGGAGAGCATGGAATCAAATCTACCTATTCTAACCTAAAGGGGTGATGCACCAAAATAGAGTGTTCAAACCAATCTCTGCCCATACATGCACTATTGAACCATCACGACACCGAAAGATATACACATTCAGACTTACTTTAATCTGACAATCACATGCAGATCAAAAAACCTAGATGAATGACACAGGGAAAGAGAAGATTCACTTATATATCATTCATAGGCCAAAAGAGATACAGTCATGCAAGATTGCAAATCTCTACAATACACCAATGGGAGGCAAATATTCTTTCACTTTACATCAATGGCTAAAGGAGATAAGGCAGAATGTCACACAGTTTAGAGGCAAAGGGAATTTACACATGAAATTGTAGAGCAATATCAGAGAAGTCAAAGAAGAGTCGACCCTTACAAAATTTACAAAAAATTCCTTTATAGTTCAGGCATAACTGAGATTTTTTCCAACTAACATTACTCTAAAACTACTGCCATTAGGCCCTACAGAGACTAATCATGGAGATCAAGATGCAAATCTAATTTGAGAATAGATCTAGATGCAATGATATCTAATCTCTATGGAAATAGGGCCCTAAGAAGATAGAAACGGTGCCATTAAATAGTTATGACCAAGTAGATAGATCAGATCAAGGGTGGTAGAGTGTTCCTCTTTGTTTTGCATTCACTCAAAAGTGGTTGGAATCGATCATGAGGGTCAGATTCATGCAAAAATACTAGTTTTCCTTTGTTTATGTCTCATGAATCAGTAGGGTCAGCAAGTCAACTAAAATCTTTGAGCAGGGTAGGCCATGTGGACCAAAGAGTCTATTTCCTTTTTCCACCTTGCAAGTCCTCCCGAGTTGACCATGCCTTTTCAAATTAATAGTACCACCCCAAAGCCCTGACCATCTCGGTCACATTAACTATTAGCACTCTTTATAACCTAGCCATTCCATTGAGACACGTGTCTCTCTAACATTTTCCCACATTTTTAACTTCCCCTCAACTACATAAAGCGAGAAAGCCCTGGTCATTGATCTCTGCGAGATCAATAATCGATAAGATCTTCTGTATTCTATGCTTGCTTGTATACTAGGCCCATGACACTTGGCACCACCTCAGCAACCCATACCACACTTGACAACACTTGGTATCCAACTGGCAACACCTGAAGACCCATGAATAGACAGACCCCACAGAGACACGTGGCAGAAAAGTGCTTGCCCGTATTTCTTAAGGTCTTTGCATCTTGATAATTTGGGGAAGCCTCAACCATGGATCTGTTTGTATTGGATGGTAAAAACTGATCACATATCTCCCTATGAGAAGGGTGGGCCCATGACATCATTTGGGAAAGGTGTCACTAGGGCACTTGCTCGCGATAATTAAAACCCTCGCATCTTGATAATGTGGGGAAGCCTCGACCATGGATTTGTGAAAATCTGACGGTGATCAAAACTCATGTCTTGTGGCTTGCCGAGGGAAAAGGACCCACTATCCACATGGTGAATGTTCACTATGTTGCTATAAATAACCACCTTGTAGCTCTTTGAAAAAATGCAGTGACAATTGTAGATCTTGGGAGATTTGACGGCGAGAAAGGTTGTGAGCCAGCAGCAAATGGACTTTAGGAGATATTAAATGATACAAGGTTTGATCATTTAATATTTCCACGACATTTAAATAATATTAAATCTAGGAATTGGTCATTGGACAGGCTGGATATTGGAATTCAAATTTGGCCAGGGAAAAATAGGATAACAGTTCCCCAATTCGTTCACCATAAAATTGTAGGCCTCTGGGCCAATTTGGGAATAGGATTGGAACAATAATTATAGTATACTTAACTCCTTTGGCCTGAGCTACAAAATAAACCTATTCCACACAGGCCCTATGGGAAACTTTGCCTCTAGATTTGTCATTAGACCTTAGCTAATACTCATACATTTAGATATTGAACATTTGATAGTTAGGTGGGCGATGAGATGAATCTAGCACTTACAAGTTGTTCACTAGTTGATTGCTTTTCCACCGACTATATCTCTAAAGTTTCACATGCATTATCTAAGGTGGAATATTCATTTTGAGGGTCAAGTACAAGTAAGAAAGTTGGATGTGAAATATGGGAGAAAAGACAATGTGAGGTAGTAATACTATCGTGGTTAGCACGATCTCACATTAATCCCTTTTGTAAATCTTTCCAAGGCCTTGGGGACCAGCTAAAGCTACTCATTTCCATATTCAACTTATATTAAAAATATAACCTCTTCTTTGATTCTTAGAATCCTTTTTTTAAGTCCTCTATCATTGAAGGAAGGTGTGGCACCGAGAAAAAAGCTGGAGACATGCTATTCAACCTAGAGCAATGAAACTTTACATTTTCCTGGCTATCTCCAAGTGCAAGAAGTATGTTATACATTTTGTTTTGGTTCCCACCTAATGATCTCATACTGTCAAAGGGTGTAAGCATTGAAGTTGTAGGCTCAAAACAGGACTTCATGCAAATGAATCAGAATGTCAATTTACCATCATGGACCAAGTGGACATGCTAAATGGAATGTGTTAGAAATATTGAACACCTCTTGGGGCTCAAGAATACAGTTGGGTACATAGGCATTTATGGGGCTTGATTTGACTCAAACTTTGAAATAGATGTTCAAAATGAGGATGCAATTTTGAGTGCCAACACCTTGGATATTATTTAACATGTTTGTGTTGTGTGTACAAGTGATGGAGCAATACTACACCTATGGAGGTGCGGAGGTGTGTTCGCCAAAGACTTGGAGGAAGGAAGTGAAGTGAGGAAAGTGGCAGGGTCATGTCCTTTATAGGCTAGGGATTGAGCCCACCTCTTGGAGGTGTGCACCTGTGCATGTGTAGAGGGTTGTGCTTTTCCCTCATGCAACTAGTGCACTAGCACACCATTAGTGGTGTGCTATGTGCACTAGTTCTCCCCCTAATAGTTTCAAAGTTTGATTTTTCCTTCTCAGAAACATAGTTTCCAACAATTGGATTTTTAGGCAGAGAGCCAAACTAGATAAAAATACTAGAAAAAATCTTTAAAAAGATTCAAAACCTAGACTAGGGATCTAAAAATTTAAAAAATATACTAGGGGTTCCCCATTTCTAGGAAAAATGGGGTGTGCATTGTAAAACCACAACACTACCCCTATTAGTTATAAACTAAAAGAGGATGCAAGTTGCCCCAGTTCATGACATAAAATAGAAAATTATAAGCATGAATTGATGAAAAAGTAGACTGCTCTAAAGTTGGAGTATTTTTGGAAAGCTAAAGAAAGGAGAAAAAAAGGAGAAAATTAAAATAAGAAAAAGGTTAGGAAGATGAGAAAAATTAGAAATAGGATAGAATCGTAAGGTTGATCACCTTTGGCATTTTTGCAAAATGAGGAGATAATAACACATGATGCTCTATAGACATTGGAAATACAATAGGGAAAGTAAACTCTAGTGGGGGGGGGGGGAGGGGGGGCGTGGGTGGGGGTGGGGCGGGGTGGGTGGGGGTTGTGAATTAGTGCTTCAAAAATTTAACCCGTAAAATATTCACTACACATCCATCTCACAATTTGCCTATAAACTGAAATACCAAATTAAACATGTACATCCCTAGCATGAAAACAATAAGAATTCAACACATTTATGACACAAGATATTTGGTTACCTAGAAAACCCTCCAATTATAAGGTAAGACCGGAGTGGGAATGACACCCACAAGTCTTCACTACTATAGTAATAAAATGTATCCAATGAAGGCTACAATGTTTGATCATAAACTATGATCTACCTAGTGAAAGGTCTGCCCTATTAAAGGCTTACAAGATTGTTAGATCTTACCATGTTAAAGGATTTCAACACATTGTTAGAAGTGCGCCTGATTAAAGGAATTAGACTTACAATGAAGTAAGAACCATGTTAAATGATTTACAAAAAAATGTTAGGACTACTCTGTTAAGAGATTTAACTAATTCACCTATTAGAATGACTTAGCAATGATCTCGTGGTTGGCACTCTACTGCTAGATAACATATCACCTTTTTTCATGTAAAATTGATTCTCTTTGAATAGATGTATTAATTTTGTCCTCTAATCTCTTTCTATCATTCTTCTTTAACTAATTTTGCAATGTATAATTCAATTCTCAATTCCTTAGCCACCATGAATGCTCTAATTGTGCATGAAAACTTCTCTCTTTGCACATACAATGTTTAAGGTTTTTCCTTCCTTAATAAGACCTAGGTGATTTAGGGTTCGGTATGAGTCAACTATTATGATTTACCCAATTTTTTTCTTAACCTAGCCCTTTAACTAATTAGATGCATACACATCATAGGGATTCTCAATATAGATTCATTCTTGTAATCTAGGATTGCAAAACAATCCTTAAGTTGGCTTAAAATGGTTTAAATGGTATTTTGTGCCTTTACAAACAACTACATCAAAACTATCTTACTCTACACTTGAAGACCCTGATGCTCAACATCCACTATTTCTTCAATGTTGTAATTTACCTCTAAATGACTCAATATCCATTGATCATTTGACATCTTAATGACTTAGCATCAACTATCTTCTTGGCACTTACTACTTGACACATATTGTATAACTTGATTGGCATACAATATCTGACATCTTATGCTCGGCATACATTACTTGTTTGGCATGAACTAAGAAAATGCCTTAAGTGTATTGTCACTCATATGCCAAAAGCAATTTGAGATTGACAGTCTCCCCTTTCAACATGAGTGGAAAAAACACTTGGTCATGTATGAATAACCTTAGCTCTTGAGCATAACTTAGGTAATCTCTCTTCAATACTCATCTTACATAAAAAAAATTCAAAACTTCAAAAGTTTGCAAAAAATTAAGACCTATTAGTCATACCTCAAAATTTTATAACTCCCCCTAAGTTGATTATTCTATCCTAAATTTTATACTGGATACTCCGGTTGAGTAGATCTACTATGTTGGCTCTATTTCTGTAGTCTCCATCTTTGTTTGGTCTCCCCAAAAAATTATTCATTCTCTCCTTTCTCTCCTTTCTTTCATTCTCCACCTTTCTTATACTTGTGTCATGGGTGGTACATGAATTGTGAGTTTGTCCAAGAATGATTTATGGACCTCCATCATTGTCTTCTTCTTCATCTCCTTCTGCCTCTTCATCAAATTGTTCCCTAAGACTCTTCACAATTTTGTTCTTCTTTCTCATCATAGAAGTTCTGTTCAAATCCATTGTGATCTTAGACTTTGCTACATCTTAATTCCTAAATTTAGTAGCGTTCTTATCTATTTCCACTGCCAATAAAGTAGTGATGGCTACAAATGCCTCATCCACATTAATTTCATAAGGAAATGGTATGATCCATCTAACCCCAACCCTTGCAACAACTACTTCAACATGAGTGAAAAAACATCAATTAGAAAAAAAACATCATTGAAATGCTTCTCTACTAGTGACACTGAAATCCTCTATCTTTGTTTCATTAAATTCTTAAAGTCTTCAAAATAAATTGTCATTGTAGACTCAAAATTATCTCCAACTTGCTCTATGAAGGCTCCAATCTACACTTCAACTGACCTTTTAGTCTTCCAAACTAATTTTTCAAATGAGGGGAAAGGTTTTTGGACATAGAAAAATATACAAACAAGTATTGAACCGAATTTTCATTATGCACTTTTTGACTTTCTTATGCATCCCAAGTTTTCTGATAGCTATTGGAGTTGTAACTTGACAAGGTCATCAGAATGGTCCTTCTTTACGATCTTGCAACCTAAATCCACATCCATACATTATACATTGTTCAACCTACTAGATTGAAATAATTTATGTGCAATAACTTTCACGTCAAATGTAATTAGGGGATTTGTAATTGTTTCTATGACCATCTCTCTCTTGTTCCATAGTGCTCTTGTATTCTTCTCAATTGCCTTTTTAAATCACTCCTCATAGTCTTTGGTTGTCTAGGGTTGGATACCCTATCACTCTATGAATAATCTTGTTTGTGATTTTTATAAGGCCATCCTACAACCATATAGATTTTTCATGCATTCAACTAAGCACAATTTTAATTCACTCTATCTTAAATACATAAGGAAAATCTAGGGCACGGGTTAACCCTTTTCTCTCTACAACCTTGTTTTCCTCTTTCAACACTCCATTTTCACATATTTTTCCATATAAGTCTCTCATTTCTATGTCTCCAATGCTTCCTACCTTACAAGTGTAACAACATCTTGTATCATTAAAACTTGTGGTCGTATCAAAGATAATGTACTAGATGGGTCTCCTTTATATGCAATGTCAAGAATTGCTTGAAAATATGGTTGGTTTATCTCATTGCTTATCAATTGAACATTAAAAAATTCCTTTCCTTCTATAACCATAGTAGCAAAAGGGCTAGATGCCATAATAACTAACTAAGGTTTGTATATCAAAATAGTGTAGCTTGGCACATGAAAAAAACCTTTAAAAATATAATGTCTAGTGTCAAGTAGGATTTCAATTTGGTATGCAAACACTTGAATCAATTTCTCCAATTCATCTTATGCTCTTCATGCTCTCTTTAGTCTTGAATGATTGCAAATGAGTAAAAAATAAACCATATAGCCCTTAGAACTTTATGATAAATGTTCAGTGCTTACATAACCATAAGCTTGGATCAAATAGAAATTTTGACTCACTTTGATTTTGTGTAAGTTTTACCACATTCAACAACCACAATGAGCTTGGCATCAACTAAATTTTCACTTGGTAGCAATAGTGAAAATTTTCATGCTCAGCAACAACATGAAAACTTATAGATTTATTCTAAGTTCTAACCAATACTTTTCATCTTACTTCATGCATATATGATCTTCTTAGAACTAAATCCTTGGAACTAATGCATAATTGAACTTTGAAATATCAATCCCACACATACCTCTTGATTTCCTAGTTGGGGGTGGTGTGATCACTTGATCGATTGGGTGAAGTGATCCCATCTAAAATTGATGTGCTGCAATCTTCTCTTTTCTTCCATGCCTTGTTCATTTCCACTTTGACATCCTCAACATCAACCTTTTCTTTTCCTTTATGAATTCATTGCTAGGTGCCTTTGACCTTGTTGGACAATTTGTGCTTATGTGACTAGTCTTCAAATAGCTAAAACATGTAGTTTGACTCAACCATCTACTATAGTCACTTTTGAAATGTTTTCTAATGCAATTTTCAGAAACATGTTCATACTCTTGACAAATAGTGACAACTATACCTTGTGTTGTAATCCCAATTCTAGGATTTTCCATTGTGTTGTACCTTTATCTTCTTGTTTGTTGACCAGTTAGGCTTGGACTTGCAGTCATATGCTCTGTGTCCATACTTATTACATTTGTAACAAAAATGTTCAAATTTTTATGTGCTTGGTGTCTTGTTCTTGCATTCATGTGCCTGATGTCCTCACTTGTTGCACTTATGATAGTTAAATTTTTTCTTTGGGCTCTGATTTACATTCTTTCTCCTATAAACATTTTTTGTATGACCTATCTTTCCACAATTATGACAAGTGGTTTTGTGGTTCTTACCTTTGTTGTTCCTTTTTTGACCATTTTTAGATGATTCTCCTTCCTTAGTGTTGGTGTGTCTCAATCCAATAGTATCACTATTAGATCTAGGAGATCTCATCAACTTCTCAAAGTACTTGATGTTTTTACTAGGTTTATTGAAACTTTAAGCAAATTCTTTCTCTCTTTTAAGATCATTCCTTAGTTGTTCATTATGTAATTTTAGATCTTTGATCTTAATATCTTTACCATTCAACTCATTATTGGCGATCATTAGTTGATTCAATGTGTCAAGTTGCATGCTAGTAATCCTTTGTGCTTCTAATGTTTTCTCTTCTAGTCTATTGGTCAGTATCCTTTTATCATCTTTAGTCATGACTTTGTCTTCTTCATATTTCTTATTTTTCTCAATCAGCTCACATAGGAATAGAAATACTAATTGAACTTCTTGTTCTATCTTAAGATTTCTGACCTCTTTAATTAGGGCATCATTCTTGTTCATTAGATCTACAACTGCTACATCATATTCACTAGAGTTTGCATCTCCAAACAATTTAGTAGTATCTACCTCTTTTTAGTGTGTGTCATTCTCTTCAATAGCTATATCTTTCCTTCTCTTTAATGAGAGCTTCAATTCATCTTTGTCTCCATTCATTTGATGTAGTGCAATCTATATTTTGATCATCTGGTTCTCAATGAATTTTCTCAAATTATAGAATTTCATCTTCAAGATCTTTCCTCAAAGGTACAAATCTTTCCTTTCCAATGAAGTAGGATATGATACCAATTTTTTGAAATAAAATAGGGAAAGTAAACTTTGAGAGGCCTTGGGGGGTTGAGTGGGCGGGTGAATCAATGCTTCAAAACTTTAACCCTTAAAACATTCACCACACATCCATCTCACAATTTGCATGTAAACTTAAATACCAAATTAAGCATGTACATCCATAACATGAAAACAATAAGCATTTAACACATATATGACATAGGATGTTTGGTTACCTAGAAACCCTCTAATGAGAAGGTAAAAATGGGTAGGGGATGACACCCACAAATCTTCACTATTATAGCAATAAAGTGTATCCTTTCTACCCTATTAAAGGCTTACAATATTGTTAGATCATATCATGTTAAAGGATTTCAACACCCTATTAGAAGTGTTCTTGATTAAAGTACTTAACCTTACAATGAAGTAAGCACCCTGTTAAAGGATTTATAACATCTTGTTAGGACTACATTTTTAAGAGATTTAACTGATTCACCTATTAGAATGACTTAGCAATGATCCTTCAGTTAGTACTCTACTACAAGATAACAGATCACCTCTTTTCATGTAACCTTGATTCTCTTTGATTAGATGTATCAATTATATCCTCTAATCTCTTTCCTCTATTCTACTTTTATCAATTTTGCAATGTATAACTTAATTCTCAACTCCTTAGCCACCATGAATACTCTATAAGCACATGCAAACTTCTCTCTTTTCACATACAATGTTTATGGTTTTTCCTTCCTTAAGAAGGCCTAGGTAACTTAGGGTTAGGTATGAATCAACGATCGTGGTTCACCTATTTTTTACTTAAACTATTCCTTTAATTGATTAGCTACATGTACTACATAGTGAATATAGATTCATTCTTATCATCTAGGATCACAAAAAAATCATTAAGTCAGCTCAAAATGATTTACATAGTAGTTTGTGCCATTAGAAACAACTATGTCAAAAAAATTCTTACTCAACACTTGAAGACCCTAATGCTCGGCATCCACTATGTCTTCAATGTTATAACTTGACCTCTGAATGACTTAGCATCCATTGATCACTCGACATCTTAATGACTTGGCATCAACTATCTACTCATCACTTGAGTGACTCTGCACTTACTACTTACTTGGCACATATTGTATAACTCACTCGACATACACTATCTATCATCTTATGCTCAACATACATTACTTGATCAACATGAACCAAGCAAATGACTTAAGTGTATTTTCACTCATATGTCAAAAAAAATTTGAGATTAATAGTAGATAGAACTAGAAATATTGGAGAAAGCGAGAGAAATATAATACATATAGATAATAATAGTCAAAGGGAGAAGATGTAAAGCATGGAAAAAATAAAGTAAGAATGAGTAAAGTAATTCATTAAGAATAAAAAAGAGATGAATACTCTAAGGGGAGTAATGTGCAAATTTAGGGTGTCATTAATTTGTGGAAGGTTGTAAATCAATAAAATTGATTCTTATGCATAATGGAGAAGAAGATGTTTCCACTTCTATTTATAGTATCATTAGTGTTTTTCATCAATGACAAGGGGGCAAATTTTGGTATAACTAATTAATAAAGACAATAGAAGTGAGCTACATAATGAAGTCAAACTATTTGGTATGTTGCTTTAACTTGTTACCTATTATTCATAAGATGATAGAAGTGAGCTATGTGATGAAGTAAGTACCTAAATGACATTTAAAGGTTTGAGTAAGTTATGATGATAGGAATCAAATAGGATAACAACTGGAACAAGACAATGGGAATAGTTGAATGATTTGAATGGTTTGTCAAATCTATAAAGGAAATTGCTGATTTTATTGTTGTACATGATTCATGAAAAAGTTGAAATTAAATGGTTAATATATTACCCTAGAATGATTTCATATGAAGATGATTTAACCAATTGGAAGTAATTAAAGATTATAGTTAAGAAGAAGAATATTATTGTTGAGCTACGTTATTATTGGAAAATTGGAATAGATAGGAAGACTATAATTATCACAATAAAGGTTGAATGATCATTTTAGTACAATGGAGAAATATGTTATTGAAATAAAGGATAGGTAATAGGTAAACATGAACTCTTATTAGAAAAAATGCAAGTCCTATTGACAAATACAGAACATGAAGTGAGGATGTGAGGCATGATTGTAAAGTTTGAATTGTTATTTAAAAGTGTGAATTGAATTGGATATATGGATGGTTGAGGCATGATTGAAGGAAATATGTGATGAAAAAAAGATCAAGCTAATACATTCAAGGATTGGTTCATTAAGAAGTTTCTACAAGGTCAAAACATCTTATGGAAAAGATGAAATGTAAGCTTAACTGAATGATTAGATTTCTTAAGAATAAATATGGATCATTGGATTTAGGTTAGGGTTTTTTATAAAAGAGATTATACTTAAGGAAAAAGAAGAAATAAGTTTGGCATTTCTGATCACAAAAAATTGTTTTTAAAATGAAAGAATAGTGGAATATTAGAGTGAAGAAGGTAAGAAAAAGTTGCAATAACAGAGAAAGACATAGTGGATAGTAAGATAAGTATAGATTATTAGAGAATGGTCTGTTAGTATGTTAAGGAAATTTATTATATCTAATTAAGTAGTGATAATGAAAATTAGAGATCATTTGTTAGTTTTTATTCTCTAATAATTGTGATAGTAAAAGTCCCTTAATTGGGTAGCCCTAATAGATCTATTGTCAAATCCTCTAACCAAGTAGAATTATGAAAAGGGTATTTAAAATTCTATAACTAGGTTACTCCTAATAGGGTATAGGAATTTAATAGGTCTCAAGGAAAATCCCTTAACTAGGTAGCATTTAATAGTGCTTGTGTGACCCTTAATCAAGCAAGATCTAAGCGGGCATATTCCAAAAGTGTACAATTATTTATGAGCATCATTCTCTTATCATGGTTTTCACCTTAATTGGATCTCCATGAGATAAATTTGTTGTTACTATTATGTGAATTTCATTTTATGTATTGCATGTTATTTGATTGTTTACTCTACCAATAATTTTGTTATAGGTTAAGAAAGTTCTATTCAATTAGTTGGGCATGTAATTCTAATTGGGTTGATCCTATACCTACATCTATATGAGAAAAAATAAATTACTATGTTAAAAATTATAAGGATATTTTCATTTATAAATAGGTTTCTCACATGGTCACAAATAAATATCATAAAATATTAGTAAAAAAATTTGATTTGTTTGTGGTTAAATTATTTTTTACATCAAAATTATATATTTTAACAATTAATTAGACAATGGCTATTTTTGTATCATCACATTATACATAGATGATATGGTATTTTTAAGTTTAATATGTATGCAACTTACAAGTTGAAGTATTAAATTATATTACACTTTGATATAGATTGAAGGACTTGAGGGATATCAAGAATATCTTGGTATGGATATTAGAAGTGATCGAAAACACATGTTTTCAGTTCTACTATATTATGTTAAATTTGTAGTGGATAGATTGAACATGATAGTTTGTGAACCACTATATATTACTACATTGAAATGCAGAAAATTTAATTCATGGATTACTATTTGACAAAACCTAGTGACATGGAGAACATAGCTTATTTTCTATGTGATGATGTAGATATAAGTTTATTGTATGTATCATCTCTAATAGACCATAAATTTTCAAATGGCCAATTTGAGTTGTCTTAAGGATTATCTTGGTTGAGATCATTAGGATGTAATAAATATAGTACTTAAGTATTTGTAATGTATTTTTCATGTCTTTTTCTTTTGGAGTACCACAATTTAGTGGATATTAATGAATTTAGATGTGAGTATGCAATTTCAATAGAAAAAGATGAATTGGTGGAAGTATTTAATTTTTTTGGCAGTACTAGTTCTTGAAAAAAATTGTTCAATTGTATTTTATCTTTGATGTTATAAAAAATGTCAAGTCTTTACCAATTAGTGTCTGTTGAGCTCACTCAGGTGATGAAGATAGTTTCCAATGTCTACGGAGCATTCTAAAGATAATCAAGTTCAAAGATAGCATCTATCAAGTCCACACAGGCACCAAAGAGAAGTTGGCATGGAACTAGTGCTAATTGAGTTCACTTGGTTACCAAAGGAATTCATTTTAGGATGTAGTATTAACTGAGTTCTCATGATTAATAAAGAAATTCTTTTTTGAGTTAGTGTTGACCAAGCTGGGTTAGCTAACAAAGGATTTTCTTGAATCAACATATTTAGTTTGATGATTTTATTTGTTAAGTCTAAATCACTTAAGGGATGAATATTGAATATTTGTAAGTGTATTCAAGTGGACTTGAAAAGGAAAAATATATAAGGTCAAGTTGTGGGATTGAAAGAGACAAGCATGGGATTGAAAAGAAACCAAGGAAGAGAATTGGAAGGATAGCAAAGTATCCTGAGTTGACCAAGTTGCAAAGTTTTATTTGATCAAGGAGGATCAATTATTCAATCCATAATAGAGATCTAAAATTAGAAAGTCATTTGCATAAACAATGAGATCATATCATTGGTACTCTAATAATTGTAGTAGTGTATCAAATCTCTTAACAATGTTAGCTTAATAGCTATTTGCCAAATCCTCTAACAAGGTGACATTTATAGATTGAAGTATCTAAAGACCTCTAATAAGGACAATCCTAATAGGGTGATCAAATCATATAATAGGGTCACACCTAATAGTTTTTTTTGTAACCTTTAATAGGGTTGGCTCCTAATAGGCTCACTTCAGAAGAGTGAAAAATAATAACTAGTTGCAATTGCTAGTTTTTCCCAAATTGGATTTCTATGTTAAATCCTAGTGTTATATGTGCTCAATTTATTTTCTTTAAGATTCTACAACTAAGTTAATTAAGATTAATCACATTAAACATGTTAAGAAGCATTTATTCTAGTGATTTCTAAGTAATAGTAATTCATAGTGTTTGCTGAGTGACTTAGTGCCAACTGAGTTACAATAATATTTTAATTTTAAGAAAAGTTTGGTTTTTATTTGTATTGACATCTAAGGAATCTAAGATTTATTTTTGTGGTAACTAATTCACCCCTCCCCTCTCAATTACTCCTTTGGTATCAGATCTTTTGGTTCTTGTAGAGAAGGTTTCGAGGACCTAAGCTAAAGATAAGGATGTCTTACAAAAGTGATATCCCTAAGCTAAATATAGATAACTTCAAAGCATGGAAGGAACTCATGAGATTGCATTTGGAAACCATTAGAGGCTTAGGCCTAAAATATCTAGACACCAAGTATGTAGTACCTACTAGAACTATGACTATTGAAGAAATTACAAAAAAGAAGAATCATAATATTATGATGATTGGTATTGCTTCAACTCTCAACTATGTTGAATTTGATGAAGTCAAAGATTGTGGTACTATTTATGAGATGTGGATCAAGTTGAAACCATATATGGAGGAGATGATAATGTTAGGAGAGCTAAGGCATAAATTTTTAAAGATCAATTTGATCAAATGAGGATGATAGAGGATGAGAACATTGCAAAATATAGTGGTAGAATCAAAGCTAGTGTGTGTGCAATCAGAACCTCAAGAGGAAAGATAGAAGATGAGATAGTGGTAAGAAAGGTTCTCATGACACTTCTTTCTATGTATGCAATTATAGTCTTAGAAATTTAAGAGATGAGATGCAATCCCAAGAGTGATATAACATTGGATACAGTAGTGGGAAGATTGACAATATTTGAGTTAGATAATTATGATAACTATGTTCCTAACTCTAGCAACCTTGAGTCTACATTTCAAGCCAAGCTATCACTCAAGAAAAAAGCTATAAAATCAAAAAGGAAATTTGAAAATGATGATGAAGATGGTTCTAATGAAGATCGTGAAGTCATTGAAGCATTACTTTTAAGAAAATTTCCCAAGGTTAAGTGTTAAAAGAGAGAAGGCAAAGAAGAAACAAACATGACAAATACAAAAGCAAGAAGGATTTCACAAGCTACAAGGACTAAAAGGACAAAGGTAAGAAATCTTGTTACATTACTAAAGATTCTAATAGTAGTGAAGAAGAAGATAAAATTGTCTACATTTCTATTAAAGATGAATTAGATGATGAGAATGATAAGATGGCACTTATCTCACATATTAGTAAGAATGATACATGGATTATTTATAGTGGTTGTTCTCACCATATGACTAGTGACAAATCTAAATTTGAGAACATGGTACACTGTGATGGTGGAAGTGTTAGATTTGGAAATGATGAACCATGTTATGTGAAAGGTAAAGGTTTTATTTCACTAACCGATGATCTCAAATGTGATAATTCTTTTTAAGTTAAAGGATTGAAGTATAATTTACTTAGTGTGGCTCAATTGAATAACATTGGATTCAAGGTAGAATTCATGAATAGAAAGGCCAATCTACTAGATGGGAAAGGAAATCTAGTTGGGATTGGCAAACAAACTAAAGAAAACCTATTCTACCTATATCTAAATGAAAGTTCATGTTTCATTGCTCAAATAGAAGAAAGTTGGTTATGGAATAAAAGGTTGTGTCATGTGAACTTCAATAACTTGGTAAAAATAACTAAGAAAAAAAGTGTTAGAGGCATTCCAAATCTCAAGAAACATGGCATGGGTATGTGCAAGAATTGTCAAATTGGAAAGATGGGAAAGACAAGTTTTAAAAGAAAGAACTATCATTCTGAAGAAGTGTTGAAGCCGGTTCATACAAACTTTTGTGGACCTATTGGCATAGAAAGCTACATAGGGGATAACTATTTTATTTTATTTTTTGATGATTATTCTAGAATGATGATTGTTATGTACCTAAAGGATAAATCATAAGCTTTTTAAAAGTTCAAGTGGTATCTGGATAGAGTGGAGAAGGAAATGGGAAATAAAATAAAATGTTTAAGATCAAATAGGGGAGAAGAATTCATTTCTGATGAATTCAATAAATTATTCAATGAAAGAGGAATCAAAAGGCAAGTGTCTATACCTGGTACACCTTAGAAAAATGGCATTGGGGAAAGAAGGAATAGATCAATCATGGATTGTGTAAGGACCCTAAAGATAGAAAATAACTTTGCTATCAAATACTAGAAGAAATCAATCAACACTACAGTTTATACCTTGAACCGAGTCCAGTTGAAGAAAGATTCAAATAAAACACCTTATGAATTATGGCATGGATATAAACCTAATGTTTTTTATTTCAAAATATTTGGAATTAAATATTATATTCTGAAGGAGTCAAGAAAAGGAAATTTTGATGTGAAAAGTGATGAAGGCATATTTCTTAGATACTCAAATAAGAGAAAGACATACAAATGTTTGAATCTATCTAGTCATAAAGTTATAGAAAGTGCACATGTGAAGATTGATGAGTTTGCAGAAAAAAGTGAAGAAAAAAGTAGTAAGGAACCTAAAAGCTACAAAAACTTTATTTACTACGAACCTGACACTTAATCTAATGCAATTAGGAGTCAACAGTATTCACCACCCAAGTACCCAAAGTCTCTATTTCAACCTTAGTTGTAGCTAGTGCAACCTGAGTTATCAGAAGGACATGAGTCATTAGAAGGACCCAAGTTTTAGCCAATGGAAACTGAGTCATTGTATGATGGACCCAAATCATAGTTAGTAGGACCTGAGAATGATTCAAAAGATCATGGTGAACCTTGTGAATTCAAACAGAAGGAGCCAAGACTTTCTAGATATGTCAAAAGACATCATGCACTTGAGAAAATCATTGGAAATCAATCAGTTGGTACAATAAAAAGGAAAAAATTAAAAGGTACACATTGGCTTACTATATTTGAACCTAGATCTGTCAAAGATGCATTAGAAAGTGAAAGTTGGATTGAAGTAATGAATGAATAAATTGATCAAATAGAAAGGAATAAGACTTGGAATCTTGTTCCTAGACCCAAGGATCAAAATGTAATTAGCACAAAATGGGTATTCAAAAATAATTTGAATGAGAATGGAGAAGTTTCAAGAAACAAGGCAAGGCTAATTTGCAAGGGTTATGCTCAAGAGGAAGGTATTCACTATGGAGAAACTTTTGCTCTTATTGCTAGACAAGAAGGTGTTAGAACACTCTTTGCATATGGAATACATAAAGGATTCAAAGTATATCAAATGGATGTGAAATCAACATTCTTGAATGGAATCTTGGAAGAGGAAGTCTACATTAAGAAACCAAAAGGTTTCATTGATCATAGAAAAAAGAACATGGTTTGCATAATACAAAAAGATTTGTATGGTCTC
Organism: Cupressus sempervirens; assembly: GCA_028749045.1. Classification (NCBI taxonomy): domain Eukaryota; kingdom Viridiplantae; phylum Streptophyta; class Pinopsida; order Cupressales; family Cupressaceae; genus Cupressus; species Cupressus sempervirens. Next base: position 814,777,355 of record CM053793.1, read on the forward strand.
AAACAAGCCCCTAGAGCTTGGTATGAGAGACTGCACAAGTATCTTATAAAGATTGGTTTCCAAATAACTAATGATAGTAGTAACCTATACATCAAAGAAGGACAACATAAGAAGATTGTGTTGGCAGAAACCTTTGTGGATGATACATTGTTTACTAGAAATGATGACTTATGTAAATCTCTTTCTAAATAAATGAGTAAGGAATTTGAAATGTCAATTTTTGGAGAGATCAAAATTTTTTTGGCCTACAAATTCAACAAAAGAATGATGGTATCTATATTACTCAATCAAAGTACATCAAGGAGATATTGAAGAAGTTTAGAATGGAGGATTCTAAACTAGTTGAAATACCTTTGTCTATTAGACATAAGCTTTCCAAAGATGATGATTCAAAAGAGGTAGACCAAACCACATATAGATCAATGATTGGAAAACTCTGGTATGTGGTGCATACAAGGCCTGATATAGAAATAGCAATTGGAATGTTTGCAAGATTCTCTACTAATCCAAAAGAAAATCCCATGAATGCATTAAAAAGAATCATGAGGCATCTAAAGGATACTAAAGATTATGGTTCATGGTATAAGAAAGGAGAAAACTTTGAATTGAAAGAATTCACTGATGCAAATTGGGTAGAAAGCATTGATGATAGAAAAAGCACTAGTGGTGGAGCATTCTTTCTTGGAAAGAGGCTAGTATCTTAGACAAGCAAGTAGAAGAATAGTATCTCTCAGTCAACAATAGAAGTAGAATATGTTGTTTCAATACTCAATTTTTCAAATGTTGTTTGGTTCAAACAATTATTGATAGGCATGAAGGAAGAGATCAAGGATCCAAAATTTGTTTTCTATGATAACACTAGTGCAATTTACATTTCCAAGAATCCTTTGATGCATACCAAAACCAAGCACATTGAAATAAAGTATAATATCTTAAGAGAATTAGTGCAAGACAAGGAAGTAAGATTGGAATATGTGAATACAAAAGAATAGATTGCAAACATGTTCACCAAGCCATTACCTAAGGATGCATTTTTTTATCTAAAAGGTAAGCTAGGGGTCATTCCCCTATCTAAAGCTCACTAATCAAATTTTGGTCATGCATCAACCAAGCATGTTGAAGATGAGTCAAGTTGATGCAGTATTGTAAAGGGAAGATCACATATGAATTAGTACATTAGGTACATGGGAATTCTATTGATTATGTTGTCTTTCGCATAAGATGTCAAAGAGGGAGAGTTTGCCATCAATATCAAGAAATTTTGTGATTATAAAGTCTTTTTGTTAAGTTGGATGAAGAATAAAAATAGAGTTTTCTAAAAAGGGGAGAAATTGTAATGAAAAAATCACTCCAGAAGGAGAAGTTGATGTTAGAGGGAGCTCACACTGATAGAGGGAGTTATCATGGATGAGAATCGGAATGAAACTAAGGATATTTTCCTTACTTTCTATTTTTCTCTAAAAAATTATTATATTATGACATGTTGTGTTGTCATCAATTCCAAAGAGGGAGATTATTGAAAACAATTACTCAATTATACATTATCTTTAATGTTACATAAAATGTCAAGTCTTTACTAGTTAGTGTCTATCGAGCTCACTTAGGTGATGAAAATAGTTTCTAGTGTCTACCAAGGATTCCAAAGATAATCAAGTTCGAAGACAATATCTATCGAGTTTACTTGGGAACCAAAGAGAAGTTGGCACAAAACCCATGTTAACTAAGCTCAATTGGTTACCAAAGTAATTCAGTTCAAGATGTAGTGTTGACCAAGTTCTCATAGTTGAAAAAGGAAGTTTGAAGAAATTCTTTTCTGAGTTAGTGTTGACTAAGCTAGGTTGGCTAATGAAATATTTTCTTGAATCAACATATTTAATTTGATGATTTTATTTGTTAAGTCTATTTGAATTAAGGGATGAACATTGAATATTTGTTAGTGTATTTAAGCCAACTTGACAAGGAAAAATATATAAGGTCAAGTTGTGGGATTGAAAGAGACAAGCATCGAATTGAAAAGATAAACCAAGGAAACGAATTGGAAGGATAGAAGAGTATATTGAGTTGACCAAGCTGAAAAGTTTTATCTAATCAAGGAGGATAAATTATTCAAGCTAGAATAGAGATCTAAAATCATCAATTTAATCACATCAGCAATCAAGTCATATCATTGTTACTCTCTAATAATTGTAGCAGTGTATCAAATCTCTTAATAGAGTTAGGTTAAAATTTATTTTCCAAATCCTCTAATAAGGTTGTATTTCTAGATTGAAGTGTCTAAAGACCTCTAAAAAGGCCACTCCTAATAGGGTGATTAAATTCTTTAACAAGGTCACATCTAATAGTGTGTTTTGTAACCTTTAACAGCATTGGCTCCTAACAGGGCTCACTTTAGAAGAGTGAAAAATAGTAACTAGTTGCAATTGTTGGTTTTCCCAAATTAGGATTCCATGTTAAATCCTAGTGTCATATGATTTCATGTTATTTACTTTATGATTCTTCAACTAAGTTAATTAAGGTTAATCACATTACACATCTTAAGAAGCACTTATTTCAGTGATTGTCAAGTAACAGTAATTCATAGTGTCTATCAAGTGATAATGCTAACTAAGATACAACAATATTTTCAATTTTAATAGACTTTGATTTTAATTTGTATTGATATCTAAGGGATCTAGGATTTATTTTTTTGGTAACTGATTCATCCCTCTCCTCTCAATTAATCTTCTTATATTTCCAACACTAGTAGCATATGAGCAAGTGGTAGGTTTATGATTTCTTTTTATACTATAAAATTTTTCTACATAAAAACTATTCATTCCTCTAGGAAGCTTAATTAGCTTAAGAGAGTATGTTTAGATGTGGGATTAAGTTAGTAAGGTAATATAACTTTTTGTAATAGTCAAATTGATTTTTTTTGGTAAAGAACATGATTTCATGTGAGAGTGAAAAACATAAATCCCAAATGACATTTTGTTTATGAAATGGAAGAAGATGACATAATGCTAGAAAACATTGAAACACTAAAGAGGTTTGGCTGGTGTAACAAGTCTATAGGTCTCATAATGTTAGAATATATAGTCCACCAATATAACTTGGGGGGCGGGGGGGGTTGTGAATTAGTTATCCAAATATTATCGCAATTATCACCCTTAATCAAATTTAACCATGTGAACAATATAATTAAAAATGAAAAATAGATATCATGCACAATAACACTAGATATGCTAACCAAGAAAACCCTTGATCAAAGGGAAAACTCCGATGGGGATTGTACCCACAAGATGACGTACTAATACAAATATTCCTTGTTAGAGGATGGACCCCATTAGGAGTCTATAATAACATTAAGTACATATAAGTCCCTATTAGGAGATTTTGAATCCCTGTTAGGATATTCCAACCCTGTTGGGAGTTATGTCAACCCTATTAAGAGTTGTAGAAGGAAGATGGACTCACTATCCAAATAGCTTCTAGGGCAAGACCAATGAACCCACTATCCAAATGATTTCTATATTATTCCTTATAGAATAATGTATTTGAATTGTACTTCCTTGCTCTTTCTCTATCCTACAACTAGACCTCTACTCCTTATCTTGATACTAGATCACAAACTCTACATCAAATAATCCCTTGGATCGCTTACTCACATTTACCACAATACTATGCTCTAATTCACACTTCCTTGATTGCTTCACATACCTCATTCACATTCCATATGTTTCAAAAAAGAAAAAATCTTTCCTTTATACCCTATCTTCAAAATAATTATTTGAGTTGGCTTGAGGATTTCCCAATTAATTATAATAAGATAATTAATTGACTCATAATTACAATAGCACTGCTAGCTCACAATATATACAAAACTTCACACATGTGACTTTAGGACTTGTGCACTTGCTAACATCACAATTAGATTGTCCTCTATCAATGGCTAACCATACATCACCAAATTATATCTCTTCTAGAAGATATAATAGGATCATCATAAACTACTTTCCATGCACTTTGTCTCTACACTTCTCTCTATAAATCACTTATAGATTTCGTAAATCTTTGACTTAGACTATTTGCATTTAACATCATCATCAGGGCATAAGGTACAACATGTCCTTGACCACACATCACTAGAAAATCAAATCCTTGTCCATACAACTATGATCTATTTTTGCTACTTTACCAATCTTTCCAAACTTACTACTATGTTGACATCAATGAAAAACATAGTCATAAATACAACATGCCAATACCAATGCTTAGGATTCTCCCCCAAAGGAATACCATCAGCATTCATGCTAACAAACTCCCCTTTTAGCATTGCTGACAACATAGACAAAAACCATTTAAGTTTCGAGAATACTAAAGAATACTCTATTGTTATTATTGTTGCTGTTCTCATCTTTTCAAATCCTCTTTTATCAATCAAATCTAAAAATCCTCTAGAACACATGTTGGCCCGTGGCTATATAGACATGAAAATGCACTTCCTTTACATTGCTTTTTCAAACTTCTTTAAAAAAATTCTAAGTCCTCTCCTTCGTAAGGAAGTGCATTTTCGTGGTTGTATAGACATTGCCCACATGTTGTATATCTCCCCCATAGAGATATTTGTGAGTCTTTCTAAATCTCCCTAATAAAGTAGAGATTTTTATGCTCTCTTCTCCCCCATACACAAGTAGGATATTTTTTCATACACTCTTGTCCCCCATTGAAATCAATGAAAAAGACCTCATTATGTCAATTGTTGCTCAAAGACTTTAAACAACTTAAGTTTCCAAAGACATTGTTCAATACCAAATACCAAGAGTGCTTAATGACTCTACTCATAAATCTAATCTTTAGTACTATACTCCAATCTAATGTCCTTTTTTCTATTACTTTCCCTCTCAAAACATGATAATTAATAGATATATTCTTAGTTTTAGAATGCAATACAAGATTCTTAGACATACTCACTGTACTTGTGTTATCATAGTATATGATGATAGGTTTTGAAAATTCTATCCTAATGTCTTTTAGTATCTGCTTCATCCACATCACTTTATAATTATTTGTTGCTTCCAAACACTCTACCTCAGCGATACTCTATGAGATACAATATTTTTTCTTGCTTATCCAAGAAACCAATCTTCCTCCAATAAATAATGCTCCACTATTGGTTCTCTTTTCTTCATCCATATTGCCTACCCAATCCCCATAAGTATATGGACATAGAGTGAAATCACTCAATCTTTCATACCATATTCCATAATTAGATGCCCCTTCAAATATCAAAATATCCTTTTTACTAATCCATAGTGATAATCCTTAGGATTAGCTTGAGATTTAGCTATAATTCCAACTGCATTTTCTATATCTGGTTTGGTGTGAGTCAGATATTACAAACCTCCAATCATGGATCTATACTTATTTTGCTCAACTATAGGTGTCTCATCTTTGCTAGATAACTCGTGAGCAATTATCATTGGTGTACCAATAGGCTTACAAATTTTCAAAACAAATATCTTCAACAAGTCTATAAAATACTTAGCTTGTGAAATCAAAATTCCATCACTATTTTACATAATCTACAAATCTAGGAAAAACTTCATTTCTCCTATCATACCCTTCTCAAACTCATTCTTCATTTCTTCAAAAAACTTATCACTTACTTCATCATTGCCTCCAAATATCATGTCATCAAAAAATATTACTATCATCAACAAACCATTCTCTATTTCTTTCAAATATAGGTTACTATTGGTCATACCTTTAGCAAATCCAAGCTTTTCCAAATAGTTGTCCAACCTTGCATACCGGGTTCTAGGTGCTCGCTTTAGTCCATATAGATCTTTCTTCCATTTTCATACCATGTCTTTTTCTTTTTTCAGAGGGAAACTTTCAAGCTTCTCAATCTATACTTCTTCTTCAAGTTCTCCATTTAGGAAGGCTGATTTTACATCCATCTAATACACTTTGAATTTCTTACTCATTGCATAAGCCAAGAACTTTCTCACTACTTCCATTCTAGCTACAAGGGAATATGTATCCTCATAATCTATTTCTTCTTAATGTGAATATCCTTTGCATACAAGTCTAGCCTTATTTCTTACAACTTCACCTTGTTCATTCATCTTGTTTCTGAATACCCATTTGGTTCCAATGACATTCTTGTCTTTAGGCCTTGGAACTAATTCCCATGTTTCATTCTTCATAGTCTAATCTAATTATTCCTTCATTGCTTGAATCCAATGATCATCCTTACATGCTTCATCTATACTCTTAGGTTCAACTTGAGAAAATAGAAAAAATTCACATACTTCTTCATTTACCTAATTTATGTTTCTACTCCCAATGATATGTTCAGGAGGGTGATTCTTTGATATAATTCTACTAGGAGTTGTCAATTCAACTCTTTCTTCCATTATAGGCTCAAATCTTTGCTCTTCAATCTAATTCCTATTCTACAAATCATTGTTAGTCTCAATGATAACTTCCACATTTTCATGGTTAGCCTTTGGATCAACAATAATTACCAAACCTATCTCTACTACTACTTCCTATTTCCTAACCAATTCAATCTAATTATCCTTATCATTATAGTCATTCAAGAATATTTCCATACTTTCTTTAAATTCTTCATCTTCATCAGAAAATGAATTACTTCTAGCTTTCCTTGTTCTCTTAGGACATCTAGATGAAAAATTACCAAACTATTTACATGTCCAAAAACAAAAAATTTCATTACCTTTTAGCTCTATTTTCATATGAAGATCAATACCTCTTTGACCTTCATGTCTTCTTTAGATCTAGATTTGTCTTTACTTGTGCTTCTATTCTTTTGTATGCAACAAAAAGATTATGGATCTAGAAATCTAATGCTCTGTTCTCTGCATAAATCTGATATCTCACCAAGAATCTCTATCTTTTGTGTGTCAAAAATTCCATTGGCTGACTTAGGACTATCCTTTCTGAAATGGCTTTACCATGATCTCCAAAATTTGTTAAGCTTTCTCTTCAAGGAACTGATACTCTAATACCAAGTGTTAGGATATATAATCCACCAATATAACTGAGAGTGGAGGTGTGAATCAATTATCCAATTATTATCACAATTATCAACCTTAGTCAAACTTAACCATGTAAATAATATAATAGAAACCACAACAAGATACTCATGCACAATAACACTAGATATGTTAACTAGGGAAAAATTGATCAAAGGGTAAACCTTGGTGGGGATGGTACCCAAAATGTACTAATATAAATATTCCTTGTTAGAGGATGCACCCCTTTAGGAGTCTATAACAACATTCAGTACATATCAATCCCTGTTAAGAGACTTTGAATTCCTATAAGGAGATTCCAATCCTATTAGGAGTTGTGCCAGCTCTATTAGGGCCCGTTTCGTTGCGGGGATAGGAATTGCAAAATGAGAATTGCTATTCTCGAATTTCCATTCTAGAATTGCTATTCTAGAATAGAAATTTGTTGTCTCTGTTTGGTTTAGCAAGATAGAAGTTATAATTTGATAGACACAACTTATTCATATTCGTTTATGCATTTTGTTCCCTTGCAGGCCCTAAATCATTTTGCTTTGGGTGATTTATTTATCTCTCTAGATCGATAAATCACACCCCAATAAAACTTCTATCAGAATGGTGGGATGCAGCCGCAAGAATGCATTGCTTCCATGGGAGGAAGAAAAAGCCTCAGAATCTTTTTTGAGAGAGAGTTGGAAATAGCTTCTGACAATTTTTCTACAGAACTGGGAAGAGATGGCTTTGTGACTATGTACAAAGGAGTTCTTGTGGACGACATGCATGTTGCAATTAAAAAGCCCAAATCAATTTCAAAAATCCTGCAGCCATTGGCGTCTCCTCCAGTGAATTCTACTTCTCTATATGGAAAATTAAAAACTTTTTCTCCCAGACAAAGAATTTGAAATAGTTCTGTGCATTTCTAGGAAACTTCTATGAAATTGAATCAGCCTCCATTAGCCCCAAACAGGTGTCCTCTGATGCTGCAAATGCCCGGACCTGATTGATTATAAATTTTGGAGTAATCAAATTGGGAATGGAAATGGCCTATTCCAATTACAAGTATTTTTTGGAATGGACAAAAGCTCATTTTGGGGCTAAAATAGGAATAAAAAATCCTATTCTCCATTCCTATTCCACGCACCAAACAAAGAAGAAAAATTATATTCTAATTTCTTATTCCTATTTCGGTTGTATTCCAGCAACCAAATGTGCCCTTAGGATTTTTAGAAGTGAGATGGACCCACTATTCAAATAGCTTCAAGGGCAAGACCAATAACTGTCCAAATGATTTATGTATTATTCCTTGTAGAATAATATATTTGAATTGTACTTCCTTCCTCTTTCTCTTTCCTATCAACTGGATCTTTGGTTTTTCTGATCTTGATACCAGATCACAAAATTTGCATCCAATAATCCCTTGGATTGCTTACTTGCATTTTTCACACTACTATGCTCTAATTCACACTTCCTGGATCACTTCACATACTTCATTCAGATTCTAGATTTTACAAACAAATAAAACATCTTTCTTTTATAACCTATCTTCAAAATAATTCTTTGAGTCGGCCTTGAGGCTTTTCCAATTAATTATAATAAGATAATTAATTAATTTGTAATTAGAATACCATAGTTAGCTCACAGTATATGCAAAACTTCACGCGCGCAACATCAGGACTTGTGCAATTGCTGACATCTCCATCAAATTGTCCTCTATCATTGGCTGATTGTACATCACCAGAATATATCTTAGCTAGAAGATATAATAGGATCATTAGAAACTACTTTCCATGCACTTTGTCTCCACACTACTCTCTGTAAATGACTTATAGCTTTCATACATCTTCGACTTAGAATCTGCCCATTAAACCTTGTCATCAATACATAAGGTACAACATGTCCTTAACCACGCGTCACCAGACAATCAAAACCTTGTCTGTACAACTATGATCTCTGTCTGCTATTCTACCAATCTTTACAGACTTATTGCTATGTTGACATCAAGGACAAATACAATCATGAATGTAACATGTCAATACTCTCCAATGCTTAGGATACTCCCCCAAAGGAACACCATCAACCTTCATGCTAAAACATAATCCATAATAATTGGATTCTAATGTTAGAGATCATCTTCACTTTTGCAATGGTATTCAACAAGTAGAACAATATTGGTAAAGGTGGATTAACATTGCATCTTTATCTTTTAATCTATGAATTACTCATATATAGAAATTATGCATCCAAATAATTTAGGATGATGTAAGAATTCATACGCACATCTAATAATAGTATGGAGTATAAAAATATCTTTTGACATTGTAAGATTGGAGTCAAACTTATGATGAATTATATAATACAAAAGAGCATGAATATATAGAAGTTACATTAGAATATTGACCTAATTATTATAATATATGACACGAGTCTTCTATATTTTTAAAATGAAGATCATAGAGACAGAAATGGAGCATCTTGTTTGAGAACTAATATTTTTTAAGATTACTTAATCACGATATCATGTTGTATTCTTTAATGTTATTAGTTGTTGTGGTTTTAAGATTTAATTTCCTTTATATCTATAGTTATCAATATATATTAGTGTTGAAATCATATATTTCATCTTTGTTTCCTTTCATATCTTAATTCTAATGAAGCATAATCATAAAAAATTAAAAAGCATATGGGAAACTATTATCATAGGCTATAAAACTACAATCCCAACATTATCCCAATGAGGTTTGAAGGAAGTTGGACTATAAGGATAGGACCTGGACATGGAAGGCTTTTGAACCTAATGTTCCCTTGGTGAGTATAGGTTTGAGTTGAGGTGGCTCATATTCCAAGTTGTTGAAAGAAATGTAGAAACATGATAATCTTGATTTCAATCGCTGAGGTGGTTGGGGTCAAATAAACAATATAATAGCTCCAATACCCAAGACAACTCCTTAGAGAAATCACATGACAAAAGAGGGATGGATCATTAAGTGTGTTAACAAACTAGAGCTCCCATTTTTTAACCCACCAAGAATAGCAAGTTAGTGATATTATCTAGTAGTCTACCCTTTATTAGCTAGCCGATCTATGCCATGTGCTCATTTAATGCCAAGTTTGCAATTGAAGAAGCTAAGTCTATAGCAATGACTTGGAATGGAGTGAATAGAGATGTAGTTCATAGAGTGATTGATAGAATTTAAATTAAAAATCTAATTTAAGGAAGGTGGCCAATAAAAATAAGATAAAGTAAAATATTGTATTTCAAACTAAAAAGCCAAATCAAGTTAAACAAAAACAAATGAACACTACAATAATATACTAACTATCTTATAACTTCTTTTATACTAGATTTCCATAATATAAATTATCAACAAAATATATAAATAATAATGTAAGCTTTAAAATATATGATTAACCATTAAAACTCTATTTTAAAAAATCATGTACAAATTCTATATAAAACAATGATTCCAAATTTATTTATATTACCATGTCTCAGCTTGTGAAGGTATTTCATTTAATTAAGAAACAATTAAAATATTTCAGCCATCAAAGCTGTTTTTCAATGTTCCGGTAGTGTATAAAGCACCCATTTTCCATATAAATGGAAGGACTAAAGAAATACGTGTCCTCCGAGGAGAACAAGAAAAGTTATCTCGGCAAATCTGTGATGGTGCTTTAAAGAAATTGTGTGGTTTGAAAACATAGAAACGACGAATGCTTAAATGCAAATGAAAAGAAAAAAGCAGGGCACCTAGGCGAGTCATCATTAGGTACATCTTTTTCTCTTTCAATTATTATCTGCACAACATTCGTACATAGCCATAAGAAGAGTGCTAGTCAATTTAGAGTGAGCTGCAATGGACAAAGGAATAAGGTGCCTAAAAGGAGTGTATGGGATCAAATTGTTCTTCTTTAAAGATGTTCTTCTTCAAGGTTGTGTTTGACTAAGTTTGCAACTTATAGTCAATAGACATCTTTATCTGTGACAATTTTAACAAAATTTAACACAATGATAAAAATGGCAAATGACAATCTTATCATAATAAAATATTAATGATGTCTTTTGGATTTTAAAGTTCTTAAAAGATATTGTTGGATGATAGTAGTTTGCAAGGTTCAAGATGCATGAGTAAAATGTTGATGCTTCTAGTAGTTTTGATTAAGTGGGTGTATGTGTTAGCACAATTCGTGTGGTTGTTTCATATGTAGAATGTTAAAAAGTGTTCTAAGCACTCTTACACTCAACATAATTAACACTTGTTTATATGTACTATAATATAACTTGATGTGGAGGTGATTAGATTGTCACAAGATAGTAGTTGATTTTGAAGTTCAAACTTCACTTTCTAGTTAGGCAAAACGTGGTTGAATGTCTCAAGATTAGTCTTGAGAAAAAAAAATATATGCATATAAGAAAATTTTATATGATATATGAAGTTTTATTATTTGCCTATATTGATGACAATTATCCATTGTTGTGTACTAATATTTTTTCCTATATATTGTATAAGACATTGTAGGCCTCAAAAACACTATAAAATATTTTGATCATTATGTACACCTTCACAACCTTATTGAGATCAATATACATAAATAATTTGTATGTATTCATGGTCTAAATAGCATAATAATAATAAGGCTTAAAATTATTCATTCTTTAGAGTAGTCATAAATGACTTAAAAAATTGTGTAGTAGATAATATATTAAAAAAATCAACTGTGCTTCTGGAAATGATTGTGTAAATATTTTTTCATCAATATTTCGGATCACACTTTGTGATCCATTATCAAGAAGAAAGAGAGAAAACAAAAGGAGAAAATGACATGTGTTGGAGACATTGGTTCATTTCTCAATCCATAAGTTATTATGTGTGTATGAATATTTTAAAAAGAAATGTTATAGAAAGGACATCAATACCTAGTGCTTAGATATTTTGTATTTATTTAGTAGTTAGTTTACTATTTTTCCATAAGCATTGAGCAAAGATGTTGATATATGGTAAAAAAACTATTTTTAGTAAAAACAAAACATATAAAGTCATTATAAACTCAATATACATTATAATTATAATTATTGGAAGGATTTTTTTAGTAGTAACATACTACATCTAGATTTTCTAAATGAATTTATTTGATCGTCAAAAAGCTAAAGTCAAAGTGATTTTGTATTAGAGTTTTGATAGGTTTGAAGAATACTACATTGCAGGTATGACTGAGGAGCAGAAAGGTTATATCAAATATTTTTTGATGTAAGAGGCTTTAATCTAAACATTTATTGGTAAATAAATTTGTCACTGCGACATTGTCTTTAAATTTGACCTTGTTTTCCCAAGAAGCAATGACAACTACACCAATAGATGGATATATTAGAGCTCAATCACAATCAAACTTCAATCTGTTGGTGTTTCAAAATGTTGTGTTAATGAAAACCCAATGATGAGAATAGAATACATCTAGGGGCAACTACTTCCCATCTAATACTTATGAAAACAACATAGACATGAAATACCTAGAATCATGACATATAAACTAGATAAGCTAAGTGAGGGTAACACTTTTCAGCTCTTCAACAAAAAGGGAAAAGGATTTGATTATAACTTGATTTCATCATAACCACAACATGAACAACATAACATTTTGATCCTGTAGCTAATCAGTGTCTTATCTATTGAAAAATTCCACAAATCACTGACATACATCCTTGGAAATCATTGAGACATTTCATGTATCAGGATTTCCTGATCTATCCATTCACCTTGTGAATCAAACATCTGCATCAATTCTGAATCTCATACTCAACCTATCCCTTCATGAAATCTGCAACTCTATGATGACAAACCAAACATTTACATGACTCCTTGAATCATAAGAAAAGTATATCAACACATACGATTTAAAATAGATTGCAACTGGATAATATGCACCTTGTACATATATCACAAAAGATCAAAAACAACATGAATATGAGACAAAATTCAAATTGAAGATTAAACTTGTTGCTGAACTGTTATTCATTTCCTTGAAACAAATACAATATGATGCATGAAAACAACTTATGAAACTACTAAGTAGACTAGAACTATCTGTATTCTCATTACTTGTTCATTACATGAGAGAAATACTAAAGAATGGTGGAAACCCAACTGAGCTTGCCTAGAGAAATTGGGAACCAACCCTAAAGAAAGAGAAGAAAAGAGAATATAAAGACGAGAATTCTTGGATCAGATTAGATGCTCCCATTTGTTCACTTGAAACTCTTCCACTTGCAGATGAAAAAAACCTCTCTCTATCTTCTTTCTGTAACTAAAAATCATATATGATTCTTGCTACTGAAGAAAGCTTGAAAATATCTTCAAAATGGTAAAGACATGTAACCAATTTGAAAGCCAGATTTGATATTAAACTAGGGCCAAAAACACCCATCAAATGACCTCTAAAGGAAAAATGTAACTCTCACCCCCCTCGCCCCCTCCATTACATAAATTTTCTTGTAGCCTATACTAGTGAATACCTGTGCATTTTCCAATGCAAATATGGATAGACCGTCTTCTCTCATTTCCAATAGTATATTACATTGCATATTTTGGATAAAAATTGCCCCTATTCTGCTTGTTTGAAAATTCGGCCTAGTTCATGTTAAGAGATTAAATTAAAAAATTAAAAAAAGGTATGGAGTTGGGACTATATATAATATCCTTAAAATCATTCAAATTTTTCAGTATGAGGCTTTTAACACTCAAATTTTGGAGAAAAATAATAAAATATTAATTTTTTTCAATTTCATACTTTTTGCCTTCAACCACCACCCTCCTGGTTGACCGCCACATAGTCACCACGTATAAGCTCCTGATTGGCTGGAACTACCTTGTCATTGATGCCACCTCACTACCTCACTAGAGAGCCCTTCCACGTGTCACAATTTTGCATCATTGGGTCTCTTAACTCTAACTCGGTCTTAACCCCTATGAATTGTTGATTGACCTTGATTTGCAACTTTGCGACTCTATCTCCTTAATTGTGATTAAGGCTTGCAAGCCCATTTTCTTCCTATGAAACTACGATGTGGTTACGTCTCCACTTCTCGCATCGTTGCATGGTTTAACATTGACTACACGGTTTCCATTGTGAACGCAAGCCATTTTGCACCATCGTGGCAATTTTCTCACATAGCATTTTCTTCCTACGAAACTGTGATGTGGTTACATCTCCACTTCTCGCATCGTTGCATGGTTTAACACTAACTACATGGTTTCTGTTGTGAACACAAGCCTTAACTAGGAGAAATAGGCCATTTTGAACGGTCACAGTGGTTTTCTCACACTCACAGCAATTTTCTCACCTAGCATTTTCTTCTTGAAGAAATTGTGATGTGGTTACATCTCCACTTCTCATGTCATCGCATGGTTTAACACTGACTACACGATTTTCATTGCAAATGTGGGACTAGGTGCCACCTGTCACATGCTGACATCATGATCCTTCTTTATTTGTTAAGGCTCGTTTGGTTGTTGGAATACAATCAGAATAGGAATAGAAAATTAGAATTCATTTTTAATTCTCTGTTTGGTGCGCCAAATAGAAATTGGGAATAGGAATACGAATTCCCATTTTGCCCCAAAATGAGCATTTGTCCATTCTCCAAAATACTTGTAATTGGAATTGCTATTCCCATTCCCATTTTGAATTCTTCTAATTTGAAAATGTTTCAGATCCGCTTCATTATAAATTTCTATTGGATCTCCCCAAAATGAAAAATCATGGCCCTTTTCAAACTGATGATGAGGCTTCGCTTGCAGGGGAAACAAACCAGTAAGACCAAGTTGGCTTCTGTACGAGTAAATCTACCCTCTCCATCTCATGTTGCTTCGTTTTTAGAAGAAGCATAAAAAAATATTAGACTAATTTCAACCCAGATGTGACATTCCCTCTATGTCTATTTTTTCCTCTTCTCTTTATAAGAGCTAAGAAGGGGAAGAAAATTGTAGGATGCAATTATACAAAGAATAATTGTACAACAATTAGCACGGCTGAAAGTAATTTTCTCCAGAGGTGTTCCAAGCGATTCCAATTTAAACTTTAGATTTTGTTTATTATATATTATGCAGATATCGGACTCCTCTAGCGGTAAACACAATACATTAATATCAGTGTTGAATGCCATTCAAAATGTCCATTGGGTCAGAGTGGGATTTCCACTGGTAGCTGTTGTTATTTTCAAATTCTAATTTCTATTTTGTCTATCGAAACAGAAAAAACAAATTCCTATTCCTATTCTAGAAAAAAATTCTAATTCTCATTTTTCAATTCCTATCCTCACAACCAAATGGGCCCTTAGCAGTTTCCTTCAAGGGCCCACTTGGCGCGTAGAATAGGAAAATGTATTATGGAATAGAAAATGGGGCTACGTATTCCTGTTCTCTGTTTGGTTCAGCCAATATTTGATGGGAATTCACAGACCCCAAAATTTATGTTTTCTAAAATAAAAAAAAGTGGAATAGGAATACGTATTCCAATAACACCTATTTGGGTGGAATTGCAGAACCCCATTTTTGGGCCAAAATTGGAATACATATTCCTATTTTACTTCGTATTCCAATTTCGTTTTGGTGCACCCAAACAAGAAATTCAAAATTTTTGGAATACTAATTTCTATTCCGCTCGCCAAACAAGGCCCAAAGGATTTGATTTTCATGCAAGTAGGCATGGCCATCCACGGTGAGGCCCCTTGCATGAGGCGTGGGCTTCAAAAATCAATGTTATGAATAATTATCTCTGTGCACTCGCGTACTTAAAGACATAAAATCTCTCGGCACAGGAAATATGAGATTAAAATTTTGAACTGCTCCTTCAAAATTGCAGGCCTCCCTTTGACTTCACAGGCAAAAAGAAAAACCTCGGCTTGGATACGTGCCTCTGCAGTTTTTTTTTTAGTTGGCCACCTACGCAATGAAAACGTTGGGTCATTCGATGGTTAGCACGGACCATGGGATGAGAGACCATCAACTAGCTCCCTTATGGCATCTTCTCTAGCTTTGTCAAATTTATATTAATGCAGAATAGAACAGAGAGAACCTTAAGTAAATCACCATCGATTCACATGCTCAACTCACGCAAACATGGAAGAAGATAATTCCTTGAAAGAAAGACGCCTACTACATAAGTGATTTAAAAAACCAAACACTCAACTGAAGAGAGAGTGGTTCAACTGATTAAAGACCTTCCTCACGCAATTTGAAACTCTTCTTTAACGTCAAACCCATCCTATCTTTGGCACCCCTTTCTTCTATTTCTATGTTGATTTAGGCTTTGGCTCTTTCAAAATTGTCCACCGTAGGGATCAGACTCTTAATAACTCATCCTTTACTTAGTTATTACACGCAGGGCCTGTGCTCCCAGTGGGGCTTCAAATGCCCAATCTGCAACCTTTTCTTACAATCTCTCTAGTTTTAGCGCAACTTTTTTGATCTTCTGTGGGTGCTTAAGAGATGTTTGTTGGAGATTCATCAGATTGAGATCAAAAACCATTACCAGTTGACTCAGTCTTTGACCCAGGACTAGCACCCATAGTAGCAGACAAAAATCCATTTGAGATGCAAAGATCGAGGGTGCATAAGCACCCATTGAACCAATAGCTCATGTCCCAGATATTAAGGTATAATCAAAATCTTTTTGGGTGAGCGTAGGGGCAATCAACCAGACCATCGCCTGGAACATAAGGAAAATTAACTAATCCAGAAAATCAAAAGTGAATGACAGAAGGGAGGAACATTGGTTAAGAGATACATCATCTTGAACCTTCACCAATGGTACATTCAAGTTGATGCCTTTCAAAATCAAATCTGTCACTTTAACTACCCAACACATTATAATTAATCTCATCATTTATCTAACTCCCTTTCTTGCTTTTTCACTATGTATACAACTTATACATCCAATTGGTCTTGAAGAGACATGTACACATGCAAAGTGATAACAATGATTATAATTATTATAACACACTAAGTACTCTCAGTATCCACCCTCAATATCTACGATTCTTATCAATGTGATGTAGATTAGTTAGGCCCCAAAGTAGGTCCGGCTAATTTTTTTTTTGAATTGAAACACTTGATTCCTCAATCTGACCTTCCTGAAACCATTACAGTGATTGAAAACAAAACCAAGCCTTTTTGCATCATTTGAAAATCATTTTACCACTTTCTGCAGACTATGACTTTCTGCCCGGAGACTTCTGAGACTGGCTTTAAAAATTGACCAAAACACTTTAACTAGGCTCTGAAAAGTGACATGTTGATTCTTTATTCCACGTTCTTTTAGCTTGCAAAATCTCACCTCATGATGATCATTTAGTCAAAATATATTGAATATCAAATTTGCCTCCATGAAACTTCCTAAAAAAAAATGTCAAAATACCATAAATCGCATTTAGTTTTGGCTTTGAAAATAGGTCAAACTGACACTTGAGGGCTTGAAAACTGCGGTGTTAGTTCCTACCATAAGGAGAGTATAATTCTATGATTTGGGGTCATGAAGAATACTTGGTCGCATTTGTCAAGCGGTCAAAGTGGGGTACTCAAAATTATAGGACTGGGAACATAGGTAGAAAAGCGATTTTCACAAATGGAATGGACCTAGGAAAGTGTGCAAATAGATTTGTCAAGATTAAAAAACCTAGCACACTTAAAGAATTTTCAAAGTAGAACACAATGGTACAATCTACTTGGTTCAGACAATCATGGATTCAGAGTTATGACATACCGTACAGGGCTATTGATCAATCTGAACTTTATGACACTAGTAAAACTTTACAAATTGCATTTGAAAACTAAGCAAACAAATTTGTCATAAGTTCAAACCTAAAACATAATAAGTACCTGACCTCTAGGATGTAATGTAAAAGGAATTTTCTCATTTCGGTCAATTGGGTCAAAGTTACATCTTGTCAAACAGAGCCTCAAAGAATTATGAACAATTTACATCAGCATGACAACAATAAACAACCAACTTTGAGGGATTGAAAACCTAATCAAAACATATCAAAATGACTTGAAAAAAAAAACATAAGATCTCTGATACGTGTACTAAACACCCCCAAAGCAGAAAGTCATGAAACATAACCGGTTACAAGATATTCAAATGTAAACTATGCTTCATGTCGTTGTTTGACAACAAGGAAAAATGCAAATCTGAACATTGCTCAAAGTGAAGCCTCACAAAATGGCTTAGAATGGCAGTTTATCAATACAAGACACATACATTTACTGAATGCAAGATGTTAGAAATATTAAACACATCTTAGGCCTCAAAAGGATAGCTAGGTACACATGCATTAAATGCACTTACAGGAGCTCAAAATGACTCAAAAGCTTAGAAAGGTACTCAAATCGAGGATGCAATTTTGAGTCCCATCACAACCTTCATCTAAGTATGAGAAGGAAAGCTCCCTCATATGATAGGGTTATTTTTAGTTTAGTGTATGTTTCACTTAAAAGTACATAAATGAGACAAATAATAACTAAAGAAAATGTTTAAGATAAACCCCATGAACAATCAACATAAAAATACTAGTTGAGAGTTATTATGTAGAAAGATTACAAATAGGTAGCAACCCAAATAATGTGTTAATATGCAATAATGAACTAAGGATAAAAAATCTCAATGTATTAAGAGAGAAGTTATTTTATCACATTCAGACAAAGGTACTAGCTAAGGCATGAGTGTTCTTCATCAATTAGATATATCATTTGAATAAGAGAATAATGGATTGTACATAAGGGCATGTTTGGTTGTTGGAATTAGAGAGGAATTGGTATTTGTAATTCCTAGAAATTTCTAATCCATTTCTTGGGTGCGCAAAATTGGAATTAGAATTTGGTATCCCCATTTACCCTCAAATCTAGGATTTGGTGTTCCATCTAAATAGGTTAAATTACTCCAATTCCCATTTTAATTCAAATTTTCCAAAAACTTGGATTATATATGAATTGAAATGAATTTTTTTATAGATTTTTTGATCACATTCTCCTTATGTTCAAAGATCACAACACTAAGATGTGTGTTTCATTCTGCTCAAAATCTCAAGTAGTAGCTCGCCAAAGTTGTAAATATCGATGCAGTCATTACTATGTACCTACAACTCCCATTTGGATTTGGAATGTCAATTATATTTTTTCCAAAAAAAATTTCCATCATTGTCAATTGTATTGAATTCATCCTTGTCCAACTCACACATATGGTCAAGCTTAGCCCACAACTTTCCCATAGCACGGTTGAACTCGAGAAACCAATTGTTTGCATTAGTTTTGAGTACATGGAAGCTACATTTTTAATTTCTATATTAGAATCTAAATCATGGCCTTTCAATG
Source organism: Cupressus sempervirens (assembly GCA_028749045.1). Lineage (NCBI taxonomy): Eukaryota > Viridiplantae > Streptophyta > Pinopsida > Cupressales > Cupressaceae > Cupressus > Cupressus sempervirens. Next base: position 814,796,736 of record CM053793.1, read on the forward strand.
ATCTTACAAAAAGAATATCCCTATCAATGCACATATCGAACAAAAGAACAATTAATACTTTCCAGCATTGTAAAAAGGAAACTCACTAAGAAGTTGTAGTCATCGCTAAAGTTTATGTTGGGCATGTAGATGCCCATGAACACATTCTTGATTTTTCACAATCAGATCACCTACCTAGATTAAAATCACCATATCATTTTGTCTGCAAAATTAACTACATCATATTTCCATCAAATAGGTTTAAAAGAAAAAAGTAAACATATCACACATTATGAATCAAAAGCATCACATCAGATAAACTACAAAATAGTTTCATCCAAATGGATACACTCTTATTCCCCAAGTAGTCAATTATTTTCAATCTATCCAACTCTAATGATATCATTGGCAGAGATCTCAATTTGATGGTAATGCTAGATTTTTGGGTTTGCACCAAACAGGTTTGGAAGAACAAATTCAAAATATCAAATATTTTTCAATTTGAACCTAATGGTCCCAAACTCAACTCTGAAAACCATAATCTAGATTTCAAGTTCAAAAATTTTGAATTGAGAATTTGCAATTCAAATTTCCAAATCATATTCCATCAACCAAATGGTCCCTAAGTACACAAAGACGTTATCAATTTAACATATGATATATCAATAATGGCAACTAAAAAATACATATAGACATATGAATAAATGCATTCTTTATTGTCTCTTTGAAGATATACAAATTCAAAGATACTTTTTTACTTAATGTAAGTCCAAAAATCTTTAAAGAAATTTCTCCATAGTATCCCCTTTGTGCAAAAAAAATTTCCTCCCTTTTACATTACAAATGTCCTTGTATATATAGGTTCTTCTTGATAACCTACTTATAACCACTTAGCATAACCACCTAACTACTTAGGTAACCACTTAGGATAACTACCTAGAGTGATCACTTAGGATAACTACTCAAGTAATCACTTAGACTAATTGCCCATTTACAAACAAGTAAGATTTACTCAACTTTTACAAACATTTAAACTATGGAGTGATGGGTGGGAGATCAGAAGGTTGTTTGAGTGGCAGAAGTGGAGAGTTGGGAGTGGCTAGGGATACCAAAGTAGGTGTATCCACTAATGGAAGTGGAGATTCTGAGGATGTGGATCTAGATGGATTGTGGATTGCACATATTTGGACAACTTTCTAGAGATCGGCATGGAGGGCACAATGGTTTGGTTTGCAGTGGGAGGATGGTGCAGAGATGAGGGAATTTATCTATAGGATGTTCTGGGATATACCTTCCTACAACTACATATTTACTTGGAGTTTTTTTTTATCAAGTGAAAGTGTTCATATGGGTACTATGTTCCTATAGTTTCTATTGATGGGGAATCTAGAGATGTCTACAAGGTTAAGTCTAGCCTAAATATTTGGCACAAATTATGTGGGTTGTTGGTGGTTGTTGGATCGATGGTCTTGGAGGGGAGATGACACTCTAGTGATGTGGTGTTTCCCTTTTAGCATTGGGAGGCTTCATTTGGGAGTCCTCCTTTGGTCTGGGCCTTCCTATGATTTATCTCATTCTGAATCTTCAGATAAAGCTATTGAAAATAGATTGAAAAGATCATTGTTGAAACTAGATTTAAAGAGGGAGATTGTTAAAGAAGACTATGGATTTTAACCATTCTTTTGTCACTGATGTCAAACCTACTATTTGTTGCTAAGACAACTAATTATAAGATTCAAGTACTATCACTTAGTTGATTGATGAAGAGGATTTGATCAAAAGATGTAACAATAGCACCTAAAGGAAAGGTTGAGTCATGATTATGTAAGTACAAGGATCAGTTAAGACAATGATGACATGATCTACTTAAGGTTACAAAGGTTGGTTACACTAAGAAAGTTTAGAAGAACAAGTTACAAAAAGTTTTTCTATCAAGCTTGACTAAGTGGATAGTAGGTACCAACCAGAGTGCAAGTCGAGCAGAAAATTATTTGAAGCCAAGTAAATGTTCATTCTAGTGTATGTCAAGTAGAAAAATGGATGTTGAGTAAAGTTTAGTTGATGCCGAACACCAATAAATTTTAGTTCATGTCGAGTAATTTTAGAGTGGATGTTGAGCAACACAATATGTTTTGAGCATCAAAAGGTTGATAATGTCAAGCTATTACATTATTTAAAAGATCATGGATTCAATAAATTTGAGCTGACAAGTTTGTTTTCTTGGATTATGTAAACTAGGTGGAAGATAAGGTTGATAAGTTGGCAGCATAGAATTCAAGGTAAAGTATTTTTAAGAGAATTCAATGTGGATTATAGGAAAAGTCTCTAGAAGAGATATGAGATATGGAGTAGATACATTGTATCCTACCTAATCCATCCAAAACCTAAATTGGATGATGGCAAATGAGCAAAAAAATATCTCAATTTCTTATTTATAAGAATGGATGGTCATGAAGCAAGGTTGTCATGGGCGAGAACCTAAGGGAGACAAGGAGTCAAGGGTTTTTCTTCATCAAGTGACCTAAGAGAAGATTCTACAATGGCATGTTAAGCAAGAAGGCTTAAGGAGATGAATGTAAAAGGTAAACAAGTTATCAATGTTGTAAAGTATGAAGGCCACGCAAAATTGAGGATTGAACAGAGATTTGTAATTTGCAAGTGAAGTTGTAATTGTATTAAATCAAAGCACTACTATTACTCTCTAACATTTGTATCACTCTAGGGTAAATCATTTGGATTATGGTTGACCTACCAGTCATTTGTAAATCCTTTAATCAGGTGACAGTCTAAGTGAATTGTCTAAAGTCCTCTAACAAGGCTCACTCCTAACAGGGTGGTTAAAATCCTTTAACAAGGTCACATTTAATAGTGTGTATTGTAACCTTTAATAGGGTTGGCCTTTTATAGGGCATCACTTCAGAAGAGTGAAAAGAGTAGCATGTTACTAGTAGTTTTTCCCAATTTGGGTTTCCACATAAATCATTGTGTCAAGTGTGTTGATGAATCTATTATGTTTCATGCTTTACATTTTTGCAAGTTGATTTGACAGTAACCTATAAGTTTTAGTGATTGCATAATCTTATGGATGCATTCATGAGTATAAATGTATTATGGGTTCACTAAGCTATGAAAAGCTTAATTTATACATTTGGACCTTGGATAACTGATTCACTCCCCCACCCTCTTTGTTATTGTATAATATTCCAACAATTGATATTAGAGTGATCTGCATGAGAGAACTAGTTTAAAGGTACTAGAAGCACAAATATCAAGCTATCAAAAAGAGAAGTACCCAAGCTCAATAGAGATAACTTTCCTACATGGAAAAGTTTGATGAAACTGCACCTTGGTGGACTTGGAGATCATACACAATCTTCCATTTCTGTGGAACATGTTGATTATGTTGGTGCCCCAACTGCCGAGGATATGAAAAATAAGAAAGAACACAACCAAGAAATGTTGGAGATTGCCTTTGCCCTGATTTATGCCAAATTTGATGATATCAAAGGTCTCGACAGTGCAAAGAAAATGTGGGATGTGCTAACCACTATTTATGGAGGAGGTGCAAATGTTCTTAGAGCCAAAGTTTAAAGTCTCAGAGGTAAGTTTGATGATATGAGAATGGGAGAAGGTGAGAATATTTCTCAATATGTTGAAAGGATAAAAGAAGTTGTCAATGCAATAAGAGGAGCTACTACTAATATAGATGATGATATTGTTTTAAGAAAAGTTTTAAGAACAATATTGCCTATATATGCTATTAAAGTTTCTACAATTCAAGAACTAAGATGTATTCTAGGGAATCAACTATCACTTGAAGGTCTAGTAGGTAGACTTATTGCTTTTGAGCTATCTAACTTTGATAATTACAAACCTGAAAAGATTGAATCTACTTTCAAAGCTAAGGTGTCATTAAAGGAAATCGATGAGAAGAAGAAGAAAAAAAAGAAGAAATATGTGTCGAGTGACAGTGATGCAGATGAGGAGGATGTCAAACAACTTGAAGCACAACTGGCAAGAACATTCCACAAAGGTAAAGGAAAGTTCAAAGGTAAGTTACCCATCATTTGTTCCAATTGCAATGAAGTTGGTCGTATTGCTACTAGATGTCTAGAGAAGAAGAACTACAAAGGTGGTGAGAAATACAAGAGTAGAAGAGATGAAGACAACAAAGATTACAAAGACAAAGGCAAGAAGTCTTGTTATATTGCTGAAGAGGAAACATAGGATGAATCTAATGAACATGATGATGATGTGGTGTATGTTTTTGATAAGATAAAAATATTTTATAGGGACCTTGAAACCCAATAGTTAATACATAACCAAGGATGATAATAAGTAGTTAAAGCCCAGCCAAAAATAAACAAGACACAAGGTTGATAATAAGCATGAAAGCCCAACCAAAAATAAAGGCCAATGAAAAGGCCAATTCAACTTATAGTCAAAAAGCCAAAACAATAAAAATCCAACTAGACAAAAAACAACAGAAAACTAACAACAAAAAATAGGAAAAAGTAAACCAAGATTACTTTTGTGTCTTTCACTCGAGCTCCTGCATCGTCTGAGCTACTTCATAAACTTTGTGGTTCTCCTCAACCATGTACTCTTGAGTCTTCTGAGCTTCCTAATTGAATTTGTTGAAAGTTATTTCTATTGCCACATCCTCTTTCATCCTAGCTCTTTCCCTATCCTTGTCCTCAATCTCATCCAGCAGACCTCTTGCTTTTAACATTCTAGTAAGGGACATAATGTTATCATTGATAGAGTTGAGAATGGAGATCATCTGATTCGCCAAATTATGGTTATATTTTTCTAGATTCAAGATTATCTTCTTAGCCAAAGTGAGTCGATCCTCTTGATCCTTTTGATTTCTCGGACTAGGTTCCTTCCTATTATTTTCCAACTGACCAATTTTTTCCCTGAACTCTTCCAATTTGTGGTAAAGCCATTTAATTGACTTGAAATTGTCGATCATGCTATTTCTAGCATTAATCAACAAATTCATGCCCATTTCCCTAGCATTATCCATTATTTCCACCATTGTTGGATGGATGAGATCCTCAAACTAGAGCTGGCCCTATTTATCTTCCAGAATGTGGGGGTTGATTGTCTCTCTAACTATTCCCATTTTGGTCATTCTAACATTGAAATTTCTCCATGTTATTTGCTTATCCTTCATAACCACCTCTCCACCCTCTCCATCAATTTTATCCTTCTCCTGCTCTTGCGGATGAATAGGGGAAAGAGGAATGGCTAAGATTTCTAGCCCTAAACCCAAAATCCCCTCTACTTCCATCTCTTTAGCCCTCTTCTATTTTTTAGCAACTGGTTCTTCTCTCTTAATTTTTGTCTCCTCCTCATCCTCATCATTAGATTTCATTTCCTCCCCTTCCTCATTGTAATCTGCATCACCCTGGCCTGTAGATTTAGACCCATGTCCTCTAGGGCTCTTCTTGCTAGGGGTAATAGATGAGGGTCATTTCTTATCTCACTCTTTGGCCTTCTTTCCAGAGAAAGTTTTTTTCTCCCCCTCTGAATTGATACTTTGGATATCCTCCATATCAAAGTAAAAACTAGAGCTACCTGAGTCCTCAGATGCATTTGCACCATGCAAAGGAGTTTTTCTTAAAGTCTAACCTTTGAAATACTCATAAATTAATAACAATAATCCCTCATGCAGGGCATGATTTGCAAAGGGTTTTTTCTTGAATCCTGATATACCCTTGCTCATAGAAGTAAATAAATAAAATGGGAAAGAAATCTTAATGCCATGGTGGAAATGGTTGAGAAGAGGTGAGGTGGTATATGCTGTAATGAAGGATGAATCTGATAAAGATGAGGCAACTACACTTGTGACTTGTGTGAACAAGAATGATGGATGGATCATTGACAATGGATATTCACATTACATGACTGGAGACAAAAGTAAGTTCATTACACTAAATTGTTGTGATAGAAATAATGTAAGATTTGGTAATGATGCACCATGTTTGATAAAAGGAAAAGGTTCTATCAAACTCACAAATAAGATTTTATGTGACAATACTTACTATGTTGAAGGACTTAACTATAATTTGTTGAGTGTGCCACAACTAAATAATTTTGGATGTAAGGTTAAGTTTGAAAATAAGATTGCTAAGATACATGACAGAAATGGGAAACTGATTGGAAAGGGCGATCAAACTAGAAGTAATCTATTCTATTTTGTTATAGAGGTTGCTACTTGTCTTGTTGTGAAATTTGATAATGTATGGCTATGGCACAAGAGGTTATGTCATGTTAATTTTGATAACCTGGTTAGTATTAGTAACATGAAGAAAGTCAAAGGTTTGTTAAAGTTGAAGAAGCCTGATAATTTAATGTGCAAACAATGTGAGTTAGGCAAAATGACAAAGTCAAGTTTTAAGAGTAAAACTTATACCTCTTAAGGAATACTAGAGATTGTTCATACTGACTTGTGTGGACCAATTGATGTGCAAAGCTCCAAAGGAGATAAGTACATTATGTTATTTTTTTATAATTATTCTAGGATGATGATAGTTATATTTCTAAAACAAAAATTTGATGCTTTCCAAATGTTTAAGTGGTACTTAACAAGAGTTGAAAAGGAAATAGATAAAAGTGTAAAGTGTTTGAGATCTGACAGAGGAGGAGAATTCACATCAAATGAGTTTGAGATGTTTTATAATGATAGAGGAATTAAAAGATAGATATCTACCCCTAGAACACCTCCACAAAATGGAATAGTTAAAAGGAGGAATAGATCTATAATGGACTGTGCTAGAAAACTCATGATGGAGAAGAATGTTGCTTTGAAATATTGGAGAGAAGCTATAAGTATAGCTATCTATACCTTGAATCATGTGCAAATCAAGAAAGGTACGCATTCAAAACCTTTTGAACTATGGTATGAATAATCACCCAATGTAAAATATTTTAAGGTATTTGGAAGTAAGTGTTACATTCTTAAAGATTTGAGGAATGGTAAACTTGATGCAAAAAGTGAGGAAGCTATATTCCTAGGATACTCCACAAGAAGTAAAACTTATAAGTGTTTGAATACTAACACTAACAAAATTGTGGAAAGTGCAAAAATGAACTTTGATGAATATAAAAAAGTGTATGAGGATGAACCTATGAAAGAGCTAGAAGAATACAAATCATTTTTATACTTTTATGAAGGTGTGTCTATTGAAGAAGATGTTACAAATCAACAAGAAATTTCAATGACTATCGAGTCACACCCTATGCATACTGAGTTGCATTCATGAGTAGAGCTACATTCAAATGTTGAGTTATGGAATGAAGTGGATGCACATTCTAATTCTAATATTAGTGTACATGAAAGAGAAGTTGAACTACCTAACAAAGGTGAACATAGTGATTTTGAAGCTAAAAGACAAAATGAAGAAATTAGAGTTGAGCCAAGATTGTCCAAGTATGTCAAAAGACATCATCATACTACTCGAATCATTGGAGATAAATATGCTATACCAATGACAAGAAATAGATTAAGAAGTGATACACGTTTATTGAGCATGAAGGAACCCAAATCAGTAAGAGATGCATTAGAGGATGTTGACTGGAATAAAGCCATGGAAGAAGAGATTAAATAAATAGAGAAGAACAAAATATGGAGTCTAGTTCGTAGACTAGTAGACAAAAATGTGATTGGTACAAAGTGGGTATTTAGAAAAAAGCTAGATAAAAATGGTGAGTTCACAAGGAAAAAATAAAGATTAGTTTGCAAGGGATATAAACAAGAAGAAGGATTTGACTATGGAGAGACATTTTCCCCTATTGCTATATTAGGAGTAAGAAGTCTACTTGCTTATTCTACATACAAAGGTTTCAAAGTCTATCAAATAGGTGTTAAATCTGCATTTTTGAATGGTATATTAGATGAAGAAGTTTAAATAGAACAACCATAAATTTTTGTTGATGTTAACAATAATAACATGGTATGTAGACTACACAAGACTCTATATGGTTTGAAACAAGCACCAAGAGCATGGTATGAGAGACATCATAATTATATTGTGAAGATTGGGTTTGAAAGGACTAATGATAATGACAATCTATACATGAAGCGAGAAAAAGGCAAAGGTATTTTGTTATCTGAAATTTTTGTTGATGATATCATTCAGAGGTCAAGATGCTTTATGTAAAGATTTTGCAAATTAGATGAAGAAAGAATTTAAAATGTCTATATTTGGAGAAATCAATTTTTTTGTGGGTTTGCAAGTATATCAAATAAAATATGGTATATACATCACTTAGTTAAAATATGTCAAGGAAATATTAAAAACTTTTCGATTGGAGGACTCCAAATCAGTAAGTACACCTATGGTAACAAGACTTAAGTTGTCAAATAATGATGATTCAACTGAGGTGAATCAAACATTGTACAAGTCTATGATTAAAAAATTTCAATGTGTAGTACATAGCAGACTTGATATTACATTATTTGTAGGGATAGTTACAAGATTCTCTGCTAATCCTAGGGAGAATCATTTAATGGTTGTGAAGAGAATAATGAAATATCTGAAAGAAACAAAAGGGTTTGGTCTATACTACAAGAAGAATGAAAAATTTGAATTGAGAGCCTACATTGATGTTGATTGGACTTGAAACATTGATGACAGAAAGAGCACTAGTGGAGGAGCATTTTTCTTAGGAAAGAGACTAGTTACATGGACTAGCAAGAAACAAAATTCTACTTCACAATCTATTGTTGAACCTGACTATGTTGTTGCTACTATAAATTGCACAAAAATTTTATGGATCAAACAACTACTCAAAGGTATGAAGGAAGAAATCATAGAACTAGTGATACATTATTGTAATAATACTAGTGCTATCAATATATCAAAGAATCCAGTGATGCACACAAAGACTAAGCACATTGCAATCAAGTATCATTACTTGAGAGAGTTAATTCAAGATAAAGAGGTGAAGATGGAACATGTCAATACAAAGGAACAAATTGCTGATGTCTTTACAAAAGCATTAGCTAAGGATTCTCATGAGTATCTAAGAGGATGTAGAGGACCTTCTTTTAGGAGATGCCTAAAGTAATCAAAGAGCTGAAACTTAAAATCAGTCACAAGAAAGGTGATAGAGGGAGAAGTTGAAGAAACTAAAAAATTTATATTTGTCATGTTAAAGATGACAAGTCTTTAGCATTTTTGTCAAAGAGGGAGATATTCTTCTGATCAAGCCAGTATAAATGTTGAGGGAGAGTTTACTGATCAAGAAATTTTTAATAATCAGGAGATATAAGAGAGAGACATCAAGAGATAATTAAGGAGATAGTTGTTGATCAAAAGAGAAAAAGAAAGAGAAATCCAACAACTACCTAGTCAGAGGGAGATATAGTAAGAGGGAGTTATAAAAAATAATTTTTCAACCTACTCAGAAGATGGAAGTTGCTGATAGAGGGAGAGATTTCAATACAAGTTTTTTTTTGAAATTGTCTTACTATTTTAACCTAGTTCATTTGGATGATTTAGTTGATCAATTTGGTTTTCCATCAATGCCAAAGAGGGAGATTGTTGAAAATAGATTGAAAAGATCATTGTTGAAACTAGATTGAAGGAGGGAGATTGTTGAAGAAGACTATATGATTCAATCATTTTTTTATCACTAATGTCAAACCTGCTATTTTTTGGTAAGATAACTTCTTATAAGATTCAAGTACTATCACTTAGTTGATTGAAGAGGATTTGATCAACATATGTAACAATAGCACCTAAAGGAAAGGTTGAGTTATGATTATGTAATGAAGTACAAGGATCAATTAAGATAGTGATGACATGATCTACTTAAGTTTACAAAGGTTGGTTACACTAAGAAAGTTTAGAAGAACAAGTTACACAAAGTTTGTCTGCCAAGCTTGATCGAGTGGATAGTAGGTGTAGACACCTAAATTTGATTACACCGCTTTGTTAATCCTATTTAGTTATCTCTAAAGGCATCATTAATTAAATTCCTATTTAATTAATCCTTTGCCATCCCCTAGCTGATTAATTTAATTAATCATCTATAATCCTAATTGATAAATCAAATAACCTATCATTTATCAATTAAATCCTTTTCTCCTATCTAATTCCAAAAATCCCCATTTATTAAATAAATCTATTTGATAAATAAAATCCTCAAATCCAAAAAACCCCTAACTTATCCCTAATCCTCCATTTAGCCTAATCCACCCCATCCACCCATACTAACCTAGCTTAGCCACTAACTCACCCACCCTCATTAATGCCATCCATTTGCACATCTCTAACATCCCTAATCTAATCCTAAACCCAAGCCTAATCCACCCCATAATGTTGTCACATTCCCTAAGCAAGATTAAGACTTTCTTAAACCAAACCAAAGTCTCCCCTCAAAAATCCCAACCACCAAGTCATGAGTGCTCTTACAAACCATAAAAGACTCTTACAAGCCCACTCATGAATCTTACATCCATCTTCCACACTCTTCCCTCTTCCACACTCATTCCTCTTATATCTCTTTTACATACTCAACCCCACTCATCATGCCTTTAACCAACCCTTTACCCTACCCTCTCACACTCATCCTCCTTGTGACAAGTGTCACCTTCTCATTGGTGCTAAACAAGCACAATCCATGTGCTCTCCTTTGAGTGCATCCTAGCCCTTTTTGCCTTCATCTCTCCTTGCATCTTAGCCCTCCATCCCTCAAGCCCTTGGCCTATAAATTGAATCCCATCCTAAGCCATTCAACAACAATCTTTGAGCTAAAGTTACCATGCTATTTTGAGAACCAAAGTCATCAATCTTAACCTTATAATGCCAAATTGAGAGCTCACAAAGCTACCAATTTTCCATTACCCATCTCCACCATTGAAGCAATTGGGCAAGCAATTGAGAATACATCCACATCAAAGGACACATCTACAAAATCAAGGAAGCATGGAGTGTTTTCTCGTTTGAGGTTTACATTTCTTGTTTGCTTTTTTTGTCTAAGCATATACGTGAATTTAGTTTTAGTTTGTGAATGTTTCTCTTATTGTTAATGTTCTTTGCACACTAAATCTTGTTCTACATTTTGGCACGCCCGGTGGGACCCCACTATGGGTCATTTAATCATCCATTTTCAGCTATATGTTATTTTTTTCTAATAATCTAATGTTTCTTGTTGTTTGAGTGAGTTGTAGGGTGTTTCACTTGTTTTTGCAAGTTAAAGAATGCACTTGGGAAGAAGACATACCCTCAAACATCCAAAAATAACAAAAAAAAAAAATTCTGGAAAAAATTCGCATTTTTTAGCTTTTTTTGCGCAGTGTCATCTCCGTAGTTTGGTGTTTGCACCTGCAAACTTTCGTCTCTGCCAGCTACTCTATCGCCTCTGCAACCAAATTTTTGTCTCCGCAGTTTGGCATCTTTGACTTTTGTCTACGCATCCTGGACTGTCGTCTGCACAGATCAGCACCTTCGTCGGCTACCCTGTCATCTCCACTTCTTTGTTTGTCATCTCCGCAGATCAGCGTCTCCGTAGATCAGCATCTCCGCAGTTTGGCGTCTGCACCTGATGAACTGTCGTCTTCGCCTATCTCTGTTAACTTTTAGTGGTTCCGTAGGATTTAGACCATTCTAAGCATTTTTACACATAGAAAAAACAACAAAAAAAGTTAAAAATTTTTTTCCCATAGTTAGGCTTTCATTTTTGAAGATTTTGGGTGACTAACTAAATTGCTTTTTTTGTCTCATTGCAGGTTGGAGCACATATGAAACCACTAACCATGTTTCTTGTAGATTCTCATGTTGCTAAAAAATGAACTTGAATGTTTAATCATTTGTCTTTGAATGCATGTTGCTAAAATGAACTTGAATGGTTAAACACATTTTCCATTTAATGAATGTTGGTCAAAACACACTCTTGAATGCTATGGATTAAAATCAATTTTTTTTGGAATGCATGCTTAAAACAAAAAAACTCAATCTTGAATGCAAAGAATCTATGAATCAATGCAATATCTCACACTTCAATTTTTGGAGCATTAAAAAGAACAAACAAATCTCTCTTTTGCATGCAATTTAGGCAAAGTTTGATTTTTGAAAAATTAAGAAACTTTGTTAAGTTAAATACAAATTTGAAAAAATCAATTTGAGTAGTTCCTTGGACTCACCTCTTTTCTAATCACCCATCAATTCAACCATTGGTTGCAATCTCAACGCTACTTATGGGGATGGGTCTACTTGAAAAAGGTGTTAAGTGTTCCACAACCTAACTAACTCACTTGGTCTTTGAACGTTTGCTTTAGCTTTATCAAAAATTTTAAATGACCAAAACTCTAGATTAAATCGATCACATTTCAAGTTTGGGCACTAAAATTGAACAACAATTGACGTGGAGGGCCTCTAGGCACGCGCTTGAAATCGAATCTCACACATTTTTATTTTGGGTTTAAAATGAACACACACTCAATCTTGAATGCCTTAAAGAAAATTAATCGATACTTGACGTGGAGGGCCTCCAGGTGTGCGAGTTTGCTTTTGTTGACCCTAACTCTTCTTCTTATTTGCATTCTTCGATCGATTTACTTTTGTTGGTGCTTCAAGTTGGAATTGAATATTATCTCTTAAACATGAGTGCTTGCAAAGTCTAGATTAGCACACATAAGAGTCAGTTGGTAAAAGGACAAGCATGTTTTTTAGCCCAAGGTCATCCAAGTCTTCTCTCCCCTTGTCATCTTTCGAGGCCATCTTGGGTGCATAAGATTAGGATCCAAAACCTTGTTTCTTTTTAGGAGGCCTGCTTGGAGATTTCATCACCCCTTGGATGACCTCAACTCCAGCGTTCCGACAGAGTATAAGAATCGGGAGGTGAATCGAAAGCCACCTCTCTTGGGATCAAGATTTTGTCACTCGGGCTAAGCCTCAAGGAACTTTATACCCTTGAGAAGTGAAAGAGGAGAAGTGGGTTACCGCTCCTCTCGGCTGTGTGACATCTTTTTAGTCTCATCTATGGATTTGGGCCTCACGTACCTTGCATATATCGAGGACTCCCTAACTAAACCAACTGTTAGCCTTGCAGAAAACCATTTAGGGCGTTAATGTGTTTGGAGTGACTGATTGAAACATTTGCAGAACATACACACTCCTCGGTGCAAGTATCACATTCTGAGAACCACAAACTTCTATCTGGGTGTTCCTATCTATTGCTTGATTTTATTTTACTTGTTGAATGAATGTTTGCCAAACTTGGTCAATCCTAGCTTAGGACACACTTAGCGTAGTCACTGCCTATTTTATAAGTTGAACAAGTTGAAGCAAAACAACCAAAATCTCCCAAAGCCAAGAAAATTCAAGAATTTATGTCGGAACAACTCAAACCCAAACAGAAGTTTCACAAAGTCAAAATCAAGCCATCTCTGGCATACTAAGAACTTTCAGCCAAGAGAAAAGAAATAACACCAAGACCGCGAGTTGCCAAACTCCACAAAGCAGAGGACAAAGCTGCCGACGAAGCACTTCAAGAGGCCTGGTTAGAGCACACCATCAAATTTAGTCAACATCCAGGAGTCAATCCTGCTTATGCCTTACCCACTAGGCATGATTTCTATGATTAGATACCCTTGTTTCTCCACATCTTCTTGGATGAGCTTCACCTTAGAGTCATCTTTATAGAAAAGCCAACCATCTTAGGTTATCCCCTTAAGCATTATTAGCTCATCCATCTCATTTAGAACCAAACCATCTAGCCAAAAATCCAAAAACATTTGCATCCAAGCTTTCAAAATTGTTGTCACCTTGCCAAAAGTTTGCCATTCCTAAAATCTTTCAAATCCACCAATCTCACCAAGGTTATCCCTTTGATAGAGCTTTGTCTAGGGTAATCTAGCTTTGTCACTTGTTATCCCTCATCACCTTGAGCTAAAGGTTGGGATCCACAAGTGGTCAATCTCATGTTCTTCCTAAAGGATCATCAGTCTATCCTTAAGTTGACACAATCACCACCAAGCTTGCACATAGAAAAGCAAACCTTTCATGCTTTGGCAACATATCTTTGAAGTTAGAATCCCCAATCCAATCCTCCTTAGGTTTTGTCATATAGCTTTGCCTCAACCTAGGAAATCATTTGCATAGAGAAGCCTTCCCCTTTTTGCATCCATCAACATTATTGCATCTCATCCCTAGGAGCATTTTTCATGCCACTCGTCACTCGCTTAGCCAAGAAGAAAGAAACAATGGAGCCCTATCATTTGGATCAAACAACATCACCCCCCTTGAGCACTCAACCATCCTTCAACCTAGAAAAAGCTATGCCATCACCTACTGACATTGAAGCTTTCATGAACCAACCAGGAAATGCAGTATTGGTAAACACCATTATAGACAAGAAGTAAGAGACAATCATGGCTAATTTTTGAAGGGACAATGTAGGAACCTTTGACTTTGGAAGACCCCCTCCATTATCAGATCCATCTCACCCATTTTTTGGGTAGCTGCCACCACCCATAGGCTCTTATGATCCAAATTATCCTCAATATATGCCAAAAGAAGAGCCTCCAGCCAATCCATATGATCCAACAGACCCAAACATACCATCATCCACCCAAGTTGAAATCTCCATGCCACAAGCCAACCCAACCACCACCACTCCATCCTTGGTTCATACCTCTCTGCTCCAAACCCCCTTTACCCAAAACACCTCACCGTTCAACCCCTTCACTATTGCTGTTGCTGCTCCCCAACCCAGCCTTCCAAATCCACCCATCTCCCAAATCAGTGCTAGCATCTTTGGCCAACCTCAGCAATATACAACAGGGATGCCACCCATGGGGCCAAGTAATCAACCTTTCATCACCCCCAGCTTGTTCACCATAGACCAAAGCACAATCCCATCATTTCCATTAGGTCTTGGGAGCTCAATACCATCAGTCACAAATCCACAAGCTACTACCTTCACTCCACAAAGCTATCAAATCTCACAAGCTATTGCCAAATTTCTGCCAAGCTCTCAAGTGACCCCAGCTCCTGCCACCACTCTACCAAGCTTCCAAATCCAGGCACCAAGCTATCAAAACCCATCAGTTCCATTCCCAAACTTTCAATTCCCACCACCTCCACCACCAACTAATCCATTACCTCCTATCACCAACTAATTTTCAATGCCACTTCTAGGAGGTAATCCACCACCCTAGCCAACCACCAATTATTTGTAGATACCATCCCAAATGGGGGTACAACCTACATATATTGGTCAAACCCCACAAGCCCCCCGATCCTTTCCCCAAGCCTCACAACCATCTTATACCTTACCTCCACAAAGCAATCCATTTATCCCACAACCAGCTTATGTTCCTCAATCCCAACCTCAAATCTCATATCGACAGCAAGCCTCGCAGCACATGCAGCAATATGTGCCACCTCCCCCTTAGCAACCCATTATCCACTATGCAGCTGCTCAAACAATGTACAATCCCTATCATCAAATCCCTCACATCCATCCATATTTAGTGGCCCCATCTAGTGCATACCTACCTCAAGGCACTCCTACATTGGGGGCACCCCAGCCATCACCTATCAATTTGGAATGGGAGCAAATGAAGACAGCTCTGAAAGCCATCCAAGAAGGGAATGATCCAAAGACATTCAAGTTTGAGAATGTGTTTCCTTACCCATTTGACAGAGCCATTACCATGACACCATTTCCCAAACACTTTGAGGTAACCAAATTTGACAAATTTAGAGGAAAAGGAGACCCTGTCACACATATCAAAGAATTTTGCATGCACTACCAAGACGTGGCATACAATGATGTCTTCCTCTTGTGCCTTTTTCCCAAAATCTTGGCTGGACCAGCTCTTGAATGGTTTTATAGAATCCCCTATGGCACAATTAAAAACTTTGCTGAATTATCTAAGGCATTCGTAGCCCAATATGCCCATCTTGTTGAAACAGAGCTATCAATAGTTGACCTTGTCCACAATAAGCAAAAAGGTGGAGAAAGCCTTGCTGAATACCTGCAAAGATGGCAAACCCTTACCACCCGCATATCCTGCACCTTGCCAGAGCGCCATGTGGTGAAAATGTTTATTGATAATGCACATCCCAGCTTGGCTCACCACATGACCATGAACTGTTTGCAGACGTATAAGGATATCAAAGAGAAAGGAATGATCCTTGAGAAAGGACTCATCAAAGATGGTGTGGTCAAGATCTACAAGGAAACCAACCAAAATCAATCACATTCCAATGACAAGTCTAGGTATTGGAACAAAAACAAGCATGTTGCAATAGATGACATCACTGACACTAGACATGTGAATATTGTTGGTCCTTCCCAAAATTAGTCTAACCCACCATATCAAACAAACAATCAACAAGCTATCAACTACCAACAATGGAATAACCAAAGCTATCAAAACCACAATACAAGACCCAACTTTCAAGGGTCTAACAAACAAGTTAATGCCATCAATGTAGCTGCAGGGAAAAAACCCAGATTCCAACCCACACCTAGAAACTATACACCCCTTGGTGAGCCATTGGATGTTATTTTTGAAAAATTGGCTAAAGAAAACCTCATCAAATTTCCTCCCACCTAGCAAATTGATCCAAGCCAATCCAAAGCTGTGTGGTACAAAGATAATGAGTATTGCATGTTCCATAGGGTAAATGGTCACACCACCCTCAGATGCATGAAACTAAAGGATTATGTGCAAGACCTCATTGATCGGAAAGAAATCACCATTGGTGCCCAAACCTCTCCCAATGTAGGCTTACAAATTTATCAAAATGCTTTTCCTCCACACAACAACCAAAATCCTAGAAAAGCACCTATCCAAAGCAACAACAACACCAACAACCGCCAGCAAAACCAACAGCATGGGAAGAACAATGACCACACTTCATCCTATATAGACTATGGTAGCCTTATAGGTTGTATATTCGAGAAAGAGACCTCTGTCAATGTTATCAATATCTGAGGACCAGACAATGAGTGTGTAGTTACCACTCGAAGAGCAAAATTTAACATCCCAGGCCCACCAGTTTCATCAGTACCATCAGCTCCATCAAAAAGCCAGTACAATATCTTGGAACACCTTGGGAATGTGCCAGCCCAAATCTCCATTTTAGACCTTCTTCGCACTAGTCTTGTGTACAAAAACATCCTTGATAGTGCTCTCATAGAATCCCATGTCCCTTCTGATATCAATGTTACTGATTTTTTTAATCTTGTCAGACACCTATCCTCCTCACGTGCCCTATCATTCAAACCCCCTGACATACCTATGGTCGAGCCAGATCACACCCTTCCACTTCGCATAGCCATCATGGTATCCAATTTTTCTGTGAAAAGAGTAATGAGAGATAATGGATTAGCCTTGAATATTTGCACCCTAAAATTCATAAAGAAAGCTGGGTATACTGAGGCAGATATGATCAATGAAGTTATCACCATCAAATCTTATGACAACTTGGAAAGAACCACATAGGGGACTATTTTGCTACCAATCAAGGTTGGGCTGGTCATCCAAGAGACAGTTTGCCATGTTGTTGATCTAAACCTACCATTTAACATCATCCTTGGTCGCCCATGGATTCACGCTATGAAGGTCGTTCCATCCACCTACCATCAGTGCATCAAATTTCTGCATCAGGGCACTGAGGTGACCATCCATGCCGATCCAGAACCCTTTGCTTACTGCAATGCAGTTGAAGCTTCATATACAAATCATTGTCCTGGAATAGACATTGGCACAGCCATCACCACCTCATCCCACACTTGTAATAATGTAGAAACCATCCTCGCCTCCACCCTATCTACCATAAAGATCAACAACAAAGGCTGTGGAGAATATAGTCGGTCAGATGCATTTTCTATTGGAGCAATCCCACTTGATCCACATACCCATGGATGGTCGACATATCACAAAGCTAAGGAGATTCCACCTCCTCGATACAAATAGTTTGGCCCAACCACCTTTGTGTTCTCAAAAGCCACTCTTCATGAAGAGCTCACTCCGGATATCAACAATTGGTTACATAAGGATGCACCTCAAAGAAATCAAGAACGCCTTGACCACTTTAGCCAGAAGTATCCCCAAGAACATAAGCTCATCACTAAAAAATGGAACTATCAAGGTGGTGGTCTAGGACCAAAAGAAAGAGGCATGCAATGTCCCATCGAAGCACATAAGTGGGAAACGAAGTCAGGTCTCAGCTTTGGCATACCCACAACTGGGGGCACCAACGAGAATGGTCACGCTTTTTTGAACATCCACTGCAACCTTGTCGAAATCAAAGACATTCCTGAGGAAGTTGAAAAGAGAGCCTATGATGATATCCCAAACCAAATCTTCCTAGGAGACTCTATTCTCCAAGAACTATCCATCCATCTCATTGACCTACCACTCGCTCATCCACAACTCATAGATACATCCAAAACTAGAACTAGGGTGAATCCGGGACTAGCTAAGGTAGCAAAGAGAACCCCTCAGCAAGAAAATCCAGAGCCACAAGTAGAACATGAGGATTTAGTATTGCCTCCTCAAGATAATCGACTAGAGGTATCATCTATTCTAATAGAGGATACTAGAGAAGTCAACATCGGTTCTTTAGAGATCCCCAGACTTGTTCACATTGTTGCATCCCTATCACAAGACCAAGCTGATCTCCTCTTTGAGGTCTTATGAGAGAAAATTGGCCGATTTGCATGGTCATATCAGGACATGCCAGGACTTGATCCAAAGCTTGTATTTCATCATCTTGTAGTCAATCCAAAGATCAAGCCTGTCAGACAAAAGCTTAGAAAAATGCACCCCAAGGTGGCATTACTGGTCAAAGCTGAATTAGAAAGAATGTTAGCTACTAAGGTCATTCGACCTATCGACTACTCAGAGTGGATCTCCAACATGGTCCCTGTCACTAAGCCTTATGGTGACATTAGAATCTGCACTAATTTTAGAGATCTTAACAAAGCTTGTCCAAAGGATGATTTTCCCTTGCCCAACATAGATATGATTGTAGATCTTACAACTAGACATAAAATTATGTCCCTTATGGATGGATTTTTTGGGTATAATCAGATCAAGATTGAAGAAGAGGATCAGCATAAGACAACATTCACTACCCCTTGGGGAACCTTTTGCTACACCATGATGCCTTTTGGCCTAAAGAATGCTGGGGCTACCTACCAAAGAGCTATGACAACCATTTTCCATGATCTTATCCATAGCATTTTGAAGGATTATGTGGACAATATCCTAGTCAAATATCACACCTTCATGATCATCTTGCTGACCTAGAGAAAGTCTTTGATAGGTTAGCCCAATATCATCTCATGCTAAATCCCAAGAAGTGTGTCTTTGGGGTCACATCTGGCAAGCTTCTAGGCTTCATAGTTTCTAAACGAGGTATAGAGATTGACCCCAAGAAGGTCAAGGCTATCTTAGACATGCCTCCTCCCCAGACACTGCGACAGCTTCACTCTCTTCAGGGAAAGCTTCAATCTGTCTGACGCTTCATCTCCTAGCTTGCAGATAAGTGTACACCGTTTTCACATTTACTAAAGAAGGATGAGAACTTCAAGTGGGATCCTTTATGTCAGCGCAGCTTCGACCAGCTCAAGTAGTATCTCACCAATCCCCCTATCTTGGTTCCACCAGTTCCTGGTCGTCCCCTAATTTTTTACATATCAGTAATGCCTACTACTCTAGGGGCACTTCTAGCATAGCTTGATGATTATAGCAGAGAAAGAGCCATCTACTATATCAGTAGAACCCTAGTTGGTTATGAACTCAATTACACTCCTATGGAAAAAGCTTGTTTGGTAGTTGTTTTCTCAACTCAAAAGCTTCGCCACTACATGCTAAGTCATAACATCCAACTAGTCTCCAAAATTGATCCTCTCAAGTATATGCTCTCTAGAACAACACTCATAGGTCGGCTAGCAAAATGGGTTATGCTACTAAGTGAATTTGACATCCAGTATGTGGACAGAAAGGAAATCAAAGGGCAAGCTATAGCAGATCACCTAGCTGATGCACCTCTAGTAGATGCATATCCTTTGCTCACTGAATTTCCAGATGAGCATATCTGCCTAATTGAAGAAAAACCCCCATGGAAGCTTTATTTTGATGGCTCATACACATCTCATGGATCAGGGGTAGGAATATTGTTGGTTACACCTCAGGGAGATTACATTCCAAAAGCCTTCAAGATACAATTCCCTAGTACCAACAATATAGAAGAATATGAGGTTCTCATAGAAGGATTAAAGATAGCAACCGAATGGAACATCACTGAGTTACAAATCTTTGACGATTCTCAGCTCATCATCAAGAAAGTCCTAAATGAATATCAAACCAAAGATGAAAAGCTATTACCCTACAAAGAGCTAGTTGATCAGCTGACCCAGTATTTTACAAAGCTTCAGTTTACACAAGTGCCTCGAATGCAGAACAAGGTAGCAGATGCCATGGCCACTATCGGCTCACTCTTGGAAATTCCCCAAGAAGCTATGCAGTATGATTTTTTAGTCGAGAAACTCCTCACACTTGCCTATGTGAATGAGGATTCAAACTGTGTTTGTATCTTGGTTGGTCCCCAATCCCCTTGGTACCATGAAATTCATGTTTACCTTAATGACGGTATCATATCCCCTCACCTTGCACGTACCCAATGCTAGAACCTCATCTGAAAATCATCTCGCTATGTTATCATAGCCAATACCCTATATCATCGAGGTTATCACGATACTCTCTCTCGATGTTTAGATGAAAATGAGGCCGCGATGGCATTAAAAGAAGTACACTTCAGACTTTGCGGTGCCCACATGAGTGGTATTGTCCTAGAATGAAAAATCCTTAGAGCAGGCTACTATTGGCCTACCATTGAAGAAGAGTCCTATGACTTTGTCAGGAAGTGTCTCCCATGTCAGCAGCATGCAAATCTTGTGCACGCTCCAGCACAGGATCTACAACCTATTGCACCACCTTGGCCTTTCGCTTGTTGGGGCCTTGATTTAGTTGGAACTATCACACCTCTCTTATCTGATGGACATAAATGGATAATAATAGCTACAAACTATTTCACTAAATGGGTGGAAGCAGTCCCTCTAGTCTCAACTACAAGAGTTCATGTCTACAAGTTCATCTTGTACCACATTGTTTTCCGCTTCGGCATCCCATCCACCATCTTCACTGACCATGGAGGTAACTTTGAAAATCTCAACATGGAAGAATTATGCACTTCCCTCTGCATCCATCGCCATTTTTCTAGCCCATATTTCCCACAAGGTAATGGCCAGGCAGAGGCAACTAACAAAACCCTCCTCAAAATCCTAAAGAAAGTTGTCAATGATTCTAGCCACGATTGGCACCTACAAATAAATCCAGCTTTATGGGCCTATCGAACTTTCTTCCATACATCCATAGGAACAACTCCATACTCCCTAGTCTATGGTGTCGAAGTGGTATTACCTATAGAAGTTGAACTTCCCTCACTACGCATGTCTTTGTGAGAGCAAATCTCAGATGAAGAATACAGAGTAGCTTGGCTCACCCAGCTAGATCTCCTAGATGAGAAGAGACAACAAGCCTATGACCATCTCACAGTCTACCAAAATCATCTCAAAAGAAATTTCAACAAGAAGGTGCTCCCATGACACTTTCAGCCAGGTGACATGGTCCCCAAAGAAAACATGAAAGTCCAAGCAGATCGAGAAAAGAAAGGCAAGTTTGAAGCCACATGGCTCGATCCTTATGTTGTCACTGCATCCTTTGGCTCTGGAGCCTATCAGTTATCTACACCAGAAGGATAACTCTTGAATGATCCCACTAACATCATTCATCTCAAGAAGTTCTATGCTTGAAGATCTTTGGTATACCCAGCTTTTGAAAAATACAAAAAAAATAGTAAAGAGAAATAAGCATCCAATGGTGAAAACTTGGCAATTCAAGCGCCTTGGATAGGTACTTTGGTGAAAACCTGGTAATTCAGGAACCTTGTGTACTAAAACTAATCCATTATCTATCACTATCCTATCCCTCATCCATCCACCCACCATCACCATAAAACACCTGCTTGTTCCCTTGGTGTTCCAACCAAATATCCAAAACCTAATGGAGCTTGTAAATACCTCCTGTACAGCTTGTAAAATCTTGTATCCTAGCTTGTATCCTATCACATGCACACAAAGAACCCCATTTTCACTTAAGCTTTTTGCAAACCATCTACCTATCCACCTATCAACTATTACAGACATCCCATCCTTCACAAACATTTCCATCTCACAAAAACCAAAACATGAACAAACTTGTACATTTGTAACATATCTTGGTCCGTCAGCTTGTACATCCTCTTTAGCTTGGTACCATTGTATCTATCCAGCATTTGTGTCAGTTCATCCTTGATTAGCATCTTGCACACATCACACATCTTGGTTAGATATTCCAATGCATCCTTTAGCTAGATTTCTTGTCACCCAAGTGTTATCCTTCTTAGTTCAACTTGCCAGACGCATCACTCATCCAGATCCATTAGCATAGGTGTTCTTCGATAGATCCTCATGTCTAATCTTGGTCCGTTAGTAACTCGTCCTACCCATCTCGTTGGCAAACGGTTCTCTTTTGGATTTTCACTTTCTTTTGATTTGCGGAACTTCCCTTTTGGGTCTTGAAAATATCTTTTCCAAGCAATCTCTTTGTTCCCTCCTCAAGGTTGCCACGATCTTCCATATCATGGTATGCTGCGAGTGGGGCAATCAGAGCATAAGGTCTTGATCATGTCTTTTGCTTGTTTTATTTTCTGCTTGTGGGTTACCCAGTGTCGTTTCCACACTGCTTCCTCTAGGATTCATGTGTGATACTAGGGCAATCCTTGCGTGTTTTTTTTGAGTCAGTTTGTCAGTCCTTTGGATGGTTGGTGAAAAGGCCTTGATGTTCTTGGTAACCTTGGTAATTAACCAACAGTCCTATAGCAAATCTAGTGCTCAACTACATGGTGGTACTTCTCTTTGAAGTATCCCCCTGCTCAAAAAGCTTCAATGGATTCCCTTCATCTCCATTATCTCCCATATCCAGCACCTATCCTAGCTTATGCATCAGTATCTCTTTGAATCACTCCTCACACTTAGCTTTAGGGATCCACAATCCTAGTCTTAGGGATCCACCAATCAAATCAATCCACCAAGCCTCATCTTTCGAGATCCACAATCCTAGTCCTAGGGATCTCCGAAACCCATCTTTCGCCAATCTGACTCTTTGAGATCCTATTGCATCATCTTTATCATTCCATCATCCATCTCCCTACCATGGATTCCTTTTATAGTGCTCCACTCCTTCATCCTCCCCCAATCCTAGAAAGTTTTAAGCTTGCTTTACTATTGTACCTCTGAATTCTCCTTTATCATACTCTTGTAGTGAGAGTTTGAGCTAATTCAACCCCTCCTCTTTGCCAATCTGTGTCTTTTTTTGTCTCAATTTCTTATACTTTTCAAGAAGCCATCGAGCCTCATTTCTCTCTCTTTTTCACCTTCTTGAGGGGGCATCATCTAAGTCTAGTCTCTCTTCTTCTTATCCAAGAGTGGGGCAACCTTGTTGCCAAAAACATCTTCCTCGTGTCGTCGTCATTCAAACTTCTTTGAAATAGTGTTGTCTCAACACTATGTCAAAGAGGGGCAAAATGTAGACACCTAAATTTGATTACACCGCTTTGGTAATCCTATTTAGTTATCTCTAAAGGGATCATTAATTAAATTCCTATTTAATTAATCCTTTGCCATCCCCTAGCTGATTAATTTAATTAATCATCTATAGTCCTACTTGATAAATCAAATAACCTATCATTTATCAATTAAATCCTTTTCTCCTATCTAATTCCAAAAATCCCCATTTATTAAATAAATCTATTTGATAAATAAAATCCTCAAATCCAAAAACCCCTAACTTATCCCTAATCCTCCATTTAGCGTTATCCACCCCATCCACCCATACTAACCTAGCTTAGCCACTAACTCACCCACCCTCATTAATGCCATCCACTTGCACATTTCTAACATCCCTAATCTAATCCTAAACCCAAGCCTAATCCACCCCCTAATGTTGTCACATTCCCTAAGCAAGATTAAGACTTTCCTAAACCAAACCAAAGTCTCCCCTCAAAAATCCCAACCACCAAGTCATGAGTGCTCTTACAAACCATAAAAGACTCTTACAAGCCCACTCATGACTCTTACATCCATCTTCCACACTCTTCCCTCTTCCACACTCATTCCTCTTACATCTCTCTTACATACTCAACCCCACTCATCATGCCTTTAACCAACCCTTTACCCTACCCTCTCACACTCATCCTCCTTGTGACAAGTGTCACCTTCCCATTGGTGCTAAACAAGCACAATCCATTTGCTCTCCTTTGAGTGCATCCTAGCCCTCCTTGCCTTCATCTCTCCTTGAATCTTATCCCTCCATCCCTCAAGCCCTTAGCCTATAAATTTAATCCCATCCTAAGCCATTCAACAACAATCTTTGAGCTAAAGTTACCATGCTATTTTGAGAACCAAAGTCATCAATCTTAACCTTATAATGCCAAATTGAGAGCTCACAAAGCTACCAATTTTCCATTACCCATCTCCACCATTGAAGCAATTGGGAAAGCAATTGAGCATACATCCACATCAAAGGACACATCTACAAAATCAAGGAAGCATGGAGTGTTTTCTCGTTTGAGGTTTGCATTTCTTGTTTGCTTTCTTTGTCTAAGCATATATGTGAATTTAGTTTTAGTTTGTGAATGTTTCTCTTATTGTTAATTTTCTTTGCACACTAAATCTTGTTCTAGAGTAGGTGCCAAGAAAAGATAGTGCAAGATGAGAAGAAAATTAGTTGGAGCCAAGTAAATATTTATTCTAGAGTATGCTGAGTAGAATAGTGGATGCCGAGTAAAGTTTAGTTGATGCCAAGCACCAATAAATTTTAGTTCATGCTAAGTAATTTCATAGTGGATGTTGAGCAACACAGTATGTGTCGAGCATCAAAAGGTTGATGATGCCAAGCTACTACATTATTTAAAAAATCATGGATTTGATGAATCTGAGCTGACAAGTTTGTTTTCTTAGATTATGTAAACTAGGTAGAAGATAAGGTTGATGAGTTGGTGGCACAAAACTCAAGGTAAACCATTTTAAAGAAAATTCAAAATGGATACTAGGAGAATTTTCTAGAAGAGATATAAGATATGGGGTAGATACATTGTATCTTACCTATTCCTTCAAAGCCCTAAATTGGATGGTGGAGAATAAGTGATAAAATATCTCAATTTCCTATGTATAGGAATGGTTTGTCATGAAGTAAGGTTTTCATGTGTGAGAACCTAAGGAGACAAGGAGTCAAGGGTTTTTCCTCATCAAGTGACCTAAGAGAAGAGTCTACAATGGCATGTTAAGCAAGAAGGCTTAAGGAGATGAATGCTTAAAGGGTGAACAAGCTATCAAAGTTGCAAAGCATTAAGGCAAAATAGGATTGAGGACTGAACAAAGATTTGTAATTTGCAAGTGAAGTTGTAAGTTGTATTAGATCAAAGCCTTACTATTACTCTCTAACAATTGTATCAGTCTAGAGTAAATCCTTTGGATTAAGGTTGACCTAATAGTTATTTGTAAATCCTTTAGCCAAGTGACATTCTAAGTGAATGGTCTAAAGCCCTCTTACAAGGCTCACTCCTAATAGGGTGATTGAAATCCTTTAACAGTGTCACATTCAACAATGTGTATTGTAACCTTTAATAGGTTTGGCCTTTCATTGGGCATCACTTTAGAAGAGTGAAAAGAGTAGCATGTAACTATTGGTTTTTCCCAAATTGGGTTTCCATGTAAATCATTGTGTCAAGTGTGTTGATGAATATGTTATGTTTCATGCTTTACATTTTTGCAAGTTGATTTGATAGTAACCTACAAGTTTTAGTGATTGCATAATCTTATGGATGCATGCATGAGTGTAAATGTTTTATGGGTTCACTAAGTTGTGAAAAGTTTTATTTATACATCTGGACCTTCAATAACTGATTCACTCCTCCCCCCCCCCCCTCTCAGTTATTCTAAAGTATTCCAACAAAAGTATGGTGTTTAGGCTTGCAGGTTTTGAAATCTCTATCCTTAGTTCTTTGGCACTCCTTTTGGTAAGCTCGATTTGATCCTCCCTCCTCTTGTGGGATGAGGTCTATTAATTTTTGCTTCATGGCCTATTTCTTGGTCTAGCTAGGCTTTAGGTTTTCATCTTGGAAGTCCTAGTACTATTTCATTTTTATGGTGTTGATGTTCCTTTATTTTCTAGATTCTTTCAAGGTTTTGAGTTTGTGGATGATCTATGTTCTAAAACATAAATGAGTTCTTTTTGTTTTTCTCCATGGCTAAAAAAATTAAAGTATCCTCCATGCCTCTTTTTTGGTTAAGTAAATGTTTCAAGTAAATGCTCTCTTTTGTATCTTTCCATGGTTTCTTCTATAGAGATGAAGTTCCTCCTTAGGCCTTGTTGGCTCCTTTGGGAATATTTTAAGACTCAGGGTTTCTTTTTTATCATGTCCCTTCAACACTTTATTCATATTGAGGTGTAGGAATCATCTATTGAGGGGATGATATTCTATGTTGGAGCTTCTACTGGTGGAAGGTCTTTCCGTTATCTTTGTTGGATTGGTGGGGAGATTCTCAAGTGGTGTTAATTGTGGATTATCATCCTCTTCACCTTATTTTAGAGGAAGAATCCCTTTCTATTGAGGTGGAAGGGTGTTTGGATGGGAGATTTCTCTCTCTGAAGGATTCAGTTGCCATTAAAAATATGTAATTTTAGATGGATGATGATGTTGTTCTTAAAGATTTCTACTATGTTTAGGTGTTGGGAGGTTGTCCCTCCTTTCTTCCTATGATCATGTAGATCTTCTTGGGTCTTGATTTGTCTTTGGAGCCTTTATTTGCATCCCATGCTTTAATTTTTTCCATCATTCTAATGTTGTCATTCTAATGGCCCTTGGCTAGTTTTTTTATTATTGATATTTTGTTGAATATTGATTTGTAGTGTCTCATCTATGTTGAGTTTTAGATTCCTTTTGGAATTTAGTTGTAATGTGTTTCAAGGCACCATCAAAATTTGTTTTACTTAATCAAAAAAAATTATAGACATTGAACTTGAAAAGATAACTTTTTCTATAGTGAGTTGTATAGGTGACTTTTAGAAAGGGATATTTGAAACTAATGTCATTAAAATAAGACCAAGACAAAGGTAATCTCCATATCCTTTTCTCAATCCATGAGGTATGTGTTCACCAACAATATAGCCCTTGAGAACTTGTTCTTCAAATTCATTTATGTCTAATTACATGCCCCTTTCTTCCCATGAACCAAAATATTCTCAATGATTTATAAAAGTTCATCCAATCCATTTTTTTCTGCGTTGTGTTTTCTTTGTGAGCAATAAATCATCCATGCATGTCAACCAAGATATTTACAACATCAATAATATTTGAGAAATCTCCCTTCTCAAAAGTTGATATCTATAATATGTTCTTTCATTCCCATTTTAATGTGATTAAATTCCCTTTGATGTAACAGTTTCACCTAGAAGTTCTTTGATTACAACTGTCTATGTGGCATCCTATGTGGTAGCCACATAAGCAAAAAATGAGTTTCTAAAAACTTCTCGCTTCCTAGGCTAATTTCTCCATAAAAAATGAAGTTCCTTCAAAAACTAAAAATACCCTCAAATTGTAGATCTCAAAGTCAAGATTATTGTCATATAAATTTTATAGTGTTTTAAGTACTTATAATATGTTATAATTTAAAAATACAAGAAGTAGGTATTTTAAGATTCAAGAAGATGCCACTTGAAAAAAGGAAAAATAATAGTAAATCACGTTCAAAAATTAAAAATTTATATGTAACTCTAGAGAAGAGAGTCATCTTCAATAATATGTCACTTGGTTTCAAAAAAATATATATTTGATAAGAAAAGTTTGACACAAAAAAAAAACCATCAAATTTTTATATGTTTGACTTTGAACTCTTATAATGGAAAAAAAATACATCAAAAATATTTTAAATTCTTTTGACCACTAGCTATACATGTCAACTATAGCATATTACAAAATCAGAGTCAAAAATGATCATTTGCATATATTTGTTTGGTGGGAACAAAACTCTATAATTTTAGCATTTTTAAAAAGTTTAAAAAATAGACTTTGAAATATTTTTAAATGAAAAAATTCTTACTCAATTTGTTTTTTTTTTTTTAAATGTAGACATAAACCTCATCCACTTTTACACATTTTATCAGTTTACATCATCTTCAAATTCTCAACACAAATGCCACTATTATGTTGGTAAAGTTGAACAATTTAAGTTCTAGGATCTTTT
This sequence comes from Cupressus sempervirens, assembly GCA_028749045.1. Lineage (NCBI taxonomy): Eukaryota > Viridiplantae > Streptophyta > Pinopsida > Cupressales > Cupressaceae > Cupressus > Cupressus sempervirens. Next base: position 814,825,098 of record CM053793.1, read on the forward strand.
TTCTTTATAAAAGGTGACACTGGTTTTTGTTTTTACCTAGATGTATTTGCAAGGAAACTTCCCATAAGATGTCCCAAATGCTATATCAATGATATAATTCAAATATTTTTGAATAGTCATCCTGACATGAAGATTTGGAAATAACCTTTTTCTAATTCTCTTGTGGAAAACCTAGATTTTATTCTTGGAACTAAAATTGTGGAACAATTGTTATATTGTCATTGATGTCAAACATGACTAGTAAGACATTTACTAATAGTGTAGAGTTCCATATTATTTAATTGATGAAAATAATTTGAAAAGAAGAGATCATGAGATGTGAAAGTGTGATAGAATTACATTGGGCACTTGATAAGTTAGTAGTTGACAAGATAATGTATTTTTTATTCATTATAATAAGAAAGGAAGAAAGATCAGTTGTGAAGCAACCAAGTATTTGAAGTAGAAAATTAAGGAACTTAAGTATTGTTGAGTAGGGCAATGTTGGTCAAGTATCAGTATTGGTTGAATGATAGTAACAACCGAGTTGCATAATGTAAATAGAGAAAGATAGTTTACTGATGACCTAGTGATCCAGTGATGACCAAGCAAAAAAACATAGTTATGATTGAGTGTCAAAAAATTGACAATTTTAGAAATAATCAAGATTTTGTTGGTATCTCTAAGTCTTTTTGTCTATTAGTGTCAAACACTTAGTCATATATAAGGAAGAGTCATTCGGTCATCATTGCAACCACACTACTCTATATAGGCTAAGTCATGTAAAGACTTGTAAAAAATCATGTATATGTTGAGCTTTATAGGAGCCAAACAAATATTTGGTCACTAAGAATTTTTAGTATAAGTTAAGCCAAGTGAATAGCGACCAAAAAACACACATAGACGTTGAGTCATACAGAAGAATTTGAGTATAGTTAAGGTTGAGCAATAGAATGAAGAATAGTTATGAACAAGCATCAAAGATAGTGAAAGTCGAGTAACATAGGGAGATCATAAAATTTTGGAATGATACAAACTTTGAGGTAAACTATTTCAAGATGACATGGACATGTTATTTAATAGTTATAGAGTTTGTTACAAAGGTTGTTATGCATCTTGATGTGGATCACCAATCCCTATGGGGAATGAACAACCAATCAAATGAAGAGGCAAAAAGGGAAGCATCTAGAAGACTCTATGGAAGTCTTTAAATAGCCAAATCCAAACCTTATTTTTATCAAGTGGAGTGAGCTATCACAAAAGAGATTGTGAAGTGTGCAAAGGAAGCAAAGTATTACGTGGAGAAGTTAAGTTTTGGATGCTACATGTGAAAAATTGTGAAGAATAAAGTTAGTGACCTTATGAATTAGTAAAGGAAAAAGTAAAGATATATCATATTGGAGATCAGATTAGATATTGGAAGGAGGAGATCTGTAATCAAAAATTATAAGTGCAGATCAAAGGATCTGGTACTGAGTTAGTTTTAACAGATTGAATTAGAGAAAATCTCTTAACAGAGTCATTTTAACATACCTTTGTAAATATCCTACTTGATTCTTTACTTCATTGTAAGTGTAAAATCCTTTAATCAAGACAAGACACAATAGTCTTAAATTCTCTTAGTAGGGCAGATCCCTCATAGGGTAGATCATCAAAAGTGATCAAAATTGTAAGCCTAATAGGTTAACTTTGTTACTGTAGTAGTGAAGATTTGTGGGTGTCATTCTGACTCTTGTTTTACCTTCATTGGGGAGGGTTTTTGGGCAACCAAATATTTTGTGTTATGTGTTTACATTTCATAGATGTGGTTTATAATTAGATCTACTCATTTGAGCATTTAATTTTAGAAGTTATATCATGCATAAACTAGATATGAGATGGTCAATATGATGAATGTAGTAAAAAAATTGAAGGATAAAAGTTTCCAAATTAACTTTCAACGATTGGTATCAGAGCATTGGTTCTTTTGAAGGAAGTCTAATAGCTTGTGTGTTCAGATCTTGGAGATGAAGGCTTACAAATTGGGAAAGGTTATTGACAATCAAGTGATTGTCATCCATCTTATACTATAGAAACTTGAAGTAGCAAGAGAGGAACTAAGGAAATCCCTTAGAAAGAGAAAGGATATGGCCATTCAGCTAAATGGCACACTTTATGAAGAATTTAATACACGAGGATTTTTTGACATTGGAAATTCTAATGAAAGTAGTGCAACTCTTGTAGATCTATTGGAGAAGAATAGTATCCTAAATGAAGAAGTTAGAGGATTGAAAAGGGGACATGAAATATACTCACTAAGGCTATGTGAAGTAATTGAATAGAAGAAGAAAAAGTTTTAGCTGAGGAAGATAAAAAGAAAAATGGCTATTAGACTTGAAGAAAGGTCATCTAATGTGTAAAAGCTTACAAACACTCACCTAGACATGGTGAATCAATTAATGCTATAAAATCAAGAATTGAATAGGAAAGACATGGAGATAGAAAATCTAAGATCACAAAGTGATCTATTGAGGAATGAGTTAAGGTATGAGAAAGAAATAGTGGAAATTATGAACAAGGCCAACGATGTATTAAGATACTTTAAAGAACTTATGAAATCACCTAGGTCATCTAGCAACATCTCTAGACAAGGACATACAAAGAAATATTCATCTATTAAAGAAGGAGAATCATCCAAGAGTGGAGAGCTAAGGAATGTAAAGTCAAAAGGCTAACCTACATGTTATCATTATGGTACACTTTGACATTCTTAAAATATTTGCAAAAGAAAGAATGGTATGTAAAACCCTAAACCTAAGTTTACTCTTATTATTATTATTGCAAGAAGAAAAGACACCAAATACATGAATGTGGATCAAGAATGAAAAATAGACCTATTTCACCTAGATTTGAGGGATATTGTTAAAATTGTCAAAAATTTTGACATAAAACATTTGAATGCATATCATAGGAAAAATCCTACTAGACAAACAAGAATTCACTAAATAAAGTTTGTTCTAATTGTCACAAGATTAGACATGTGAGAAAGAATTGTAGGATTTGGACATCAATACCTAATAATGAACACAACAAGGATAAAGGCAAAGTGGATGGTGAATAAACAAAGAAGGAGATGAATCAAACCTGGAAGAAAAAGATGGAAGTTTGAGGCAGTGGAACAAATGAAGTCAATATCACCCTATCTAATGGAGAAGATTATCACACCACTTCAAATTGATTGAGAAAGGTATGTAAGGACCAATATACTTAATGATTTATCTTACATTAGTTACTAACATAAAATGTGAAAAAGTTCATATTTGCATGAGAAAAGATGCATTAGAACATATCCATGGAAAGATTAATGCAAAGAATCATTTACACAATGGGTGCCAAACATTAGTACAAATGTTTTTACTGATTGAGGATTGCAATTTGGACCAAGTACCCCAATTGTCAAATCAATGTATATGATGAGTTAGATGGAATTGACTGAGTTGTATAGTGGGGACTGATTTCAAAAGTCTATAAATGATCGAGACACTTGGATTCGACCCAACAAAAGATACAACATTAATAGAGACCCTAATGTGAATGAATAGATGTATATATTGAGACTTTGAAGGTATTTTACACACCTTGCATTTAGATTTCAAGAGCATAGAAGTGATTTGAGTAATTAGTGAAGTGATTTCAAAGGAGATTGGAATCAAACTAGTAGTGAAAGAGTGATTGAGTATCATTTCTTAGTTGAACCAAATAACTCATAAAGAAAAGTGTCTCAAAACCCTAACATGAGAATATGTCAACTTTATCATATGCAGTGAAGAATTAAGGAGAAGAGGTAAGAAATATTCAATTGATGAAGAGTGACACTTATCCTCCACCTAAGTTTCATGCTATACCTAATATTGTCATAAAATGAGATTCAATGGGTTTTTTATCATCGATACCACCTAGAGTCATTACGATTCACAATGTGAGGAGTTGTTACATGTACAAAATTGGTAATTATGAAATTTTTGTGGCACATGAGAAATTGTGTGATGAAGGAATATCAAAGGATGAGTTCAAAATTGTTGAGAGGAAAGGGTTAATTGGTGCCCTAAATTTTCCAAGGAATTTTAAGATTGAATGGATTAAGGTTGTTTTGAGTATAATTCATGTCATGGAGTTTTGGTTAGAGAATGGACTAGGAAAGATTGTAAAAAAGGTAATTCATGATGTTATTGGTTACCCTACATTTGAAAAAAGAACCAAAAATGCAATGCCAAACTAAGGAAGCAATCAAGGTAAATACCAAAGCAGAGTGGAATGGATATAGGTTGTCTATTTCTACCATCACTGATCCATTAATCAAATTTACAGTGAGAGTGATCTCTCATAAGTTATATATATCAAGATGATTGAATAGTGTGTCGTGTATGGCATTTGATTAGGCATGGAAGATCATGATGGATCATGAATATGATCTTGTTGAGTTAAAGTAACTACAACTAGCAGATAACCTAACACGAATTATGAAGGCAAAGAATTCAATGTGTAAGTTTGGATCATTAATTATGTGTATTTTGTTTTACGTTCAAAACTATCTTTCTTCTATTGGAAATGTTGTTTGGGAATAAGACAAACTTTTCACAAGGTAGATTAGTGAGTTTACAACACAATTGGGAGAAATTTTTGAAGATATTCTAGATGTATTTTTTGAAGGTTTCAAACTGAAGATGAGAAAGAGAATGAGGATCCCAACATCATTAGTTATGAAGCATTACAATGATGTATATTTTCTAGTAGACACAGATAATATATTTGTAGGCAGTTAAGCCTAGGAAAGCATGGATTAAACCTTTTGGTTATGAAGTTGAAAGTGATAATGTAAGTGCAAGTATTGTTGCACTACTGAAGGAATAAATTTATGTAGGGGTCAAGCCCTTTGGAAAATATTAGGAAGAAAAGGCTAGAATAACAATTGATATCAAAATTGCTTCTATTGGTAAGAAGAGAAAGAAATTGATTGAAGACCTAGAACAGAATCTAGGGACACAAGGCAAAGGAAAAGTTCATTTAATGATTACTCAAGCCCTTGGAGAAGATGAAGAAAATGATAGTGGTGATGAGGATGAGGAAGAAAGTGCATAGAAACATGTTAAAGCCCTAGCACTAGTCACCCCATCAGTAAAGAAGGCTGAAATAGTGAAAATCACAAAGCCTAAGTTGAGGAAATTTACAAAGAAGACAACAGCCAAGCCTCTCTCTCCTCCTACACCACAAAGATTGAGGAATAGGGTGGAAGGAGGAGTTAGTGTTGAGCTACTAGTCAAGAAAGGAGTAGTGAAAATCATAAGACCTATTGGAACTAGTACAGAAAAGAGGAAAATGTCATCCACTATGAGCCAACCAACAAGAAGTAGGCTAGTAAAGAAGAAAGAGGTTGAAGAGAAAGATGTAGAGAAGAACAAGTTTGATGAACTTAAACCATCATTGAGCCATTGTACCTACAAAGACAATAAATATTGACAAGGTATGTGCCAACATCAAGAGTTTTACAAGTCTATCAAGTTTTAGATTTGTGAAGTATGATGCATTGAGTAGTAATGATAAATACAAGGTATAGGAGGCCATGATATGTATATGATGGATAAAAATAATCTTTCTCATATTGAATTAGGAAAGATGATTCCAAATTATTTGTATAGTAGACTAGATAGAAAATGGCAATAGCCAATATAAGTAGAGAAAAAAATTAGAGAAGGCACATTGGCCAAGATTATGCTTGAATTATCAAATAAACAAAAGATAATATTTTTGGAGAATCATAGGAATCGATATGTTCCTAAATTTAGACCATTTATGATTCTACAAAATAAAATTGAGGCTATTGTACAACAAAATGATTTTTTATTGAAAATTATTTTTGGATTAACTATAGAAGGAGCTGAGTAGGAGAAAATAGTGGATACAGTGACCATTGAAGATGATCAAAGTGATCAAAAGAGTTGAGGTATGTCAATTCCTCAAGGAAATATATCCTTTATTCATGCCACTACACCTTACAATCCTATTCGTGAACAAACAAAGACCTCAAAAGATAAGGAAAAAGAAAGGGAGAAGCAAGAGAAAAAGGAACTAGACAAGGAAACAAATGTTGAGATTTCTACCATAGTTCAAGAATGACCATGGTTCAAGACCTTGGGATGAGGAAGATAAGGAGACTAGATAAGAAGTAGAATGTAGCCATTGATTTTCTAAGCGTTAAAGTACAAGCAAGGCCGAGTGCTGACATCCCATTATCTACTCTTACCCTAGTAGTGTCGAGCAACAACAATCCAAAGAAGAATAAAGAAAAAGAGATAAGGTTCATTTATCTAGATAATATTGTAAGTCAAGATGAAGTAATTGATATTCAAAAATGAGATCTAGCCAATATTTCTTTTTACAAAATTGTTGTCTTACAGGACATACTAGCAAGGAAGAAGCAAGAAGAGATGAGGTGAGAACAACAACACAAATAGATTTTGTATGATATAAAGAACATATTTGTTGATTCTTTTGAAATTCAAACCATTGATGAATAGGCCCCCATTATATATTAGTTAATAAAAATTATTGAAAAGGTAAACATTGAAGATATTGAGGTAACTGAAAAACTGATGGCCTAGTCTATGAAGAAATTTGAGAAGAGAGTATTAGAGAAAGTTTCTACTATCATTGCAATTAGAAAAGTGGAGTTGCAGGAACATGTAAAGATTTTAGATGAACTTTTAAAGAAAGTACAAGATCTATACAAAATACTTTTTTATGTTCCAAGGTTTACAAATAAATTTTAGGAAAACATATAGAGGATTCAAGCTGATATGAAGAAGTTGGGAAATTCTATCTCTCAGTCAGCTCAATCAAGCTCAATGAGTCACAACATTTTATTGTCTACACAAGGGAGGTTGTATGAGATAAAAATAGTATATAGAAGAATGAGGACCAAAATAATCTCTATATAGTCAATTTTTATACATCATTTTAAGGTTATGCAATGAGGGCTCATTTCAACAAAGGATCTAGTGCAAAGAGATCATAACCTTTTGATTCCTAATAGCTTAATTGACTTAGAAAAAAAATTGGAGTTGAAGATTCATGTTTTGGAATCAGCAAGAACCACATGGGATCATGCACTCGCCATGATCAATCAAATTCATAAACCTTTCATTAATAAATATGGTTTGATTCCACCCTCATGACCCCTACTATCAAACACCCCAACAACAAAAGCAATAGATACAAGTGTTGAAAACAAGGGGGAATGATGATGATTGAAAGAATAATAAAGGGGGTAAGATGATTGAGATAGATGATTGATATAAAAAAGGGAGATGAAGTGAAATGATCATGAGGGAATGATGCTTTCATAGAGTAGAAATCAGACAAGGTATGATAAAGTTACAATCATGCTTATTTGAGTCATGTAAAGTATGTATTGTATATTATAAAGATGGTTTTTTAAGTTCTATAAGAAATAAGTCATAGGCTTAGGGGGAGTACTCTTATTATTTTATTGTAAAGATGTAATGTCAAAGGGAGAGATTATTGCTATCTCTAAGTCTTGTTTTCTATTAGTGTCAAACATTTAGTCATATATAAGGCAGAGTTAGTGGGTCATCACTATGACAGAGCTACTGTATATAGAATGAGTCATGTAAAGACTTGTAAATAATGATGTATATGTAGAGATATATAGGAGTTGAGCAAGTCTTTTTTCCTTGAGTGATGAAGGGTGTTGCCCTTAATACCATAAAAACATAATAGAAACAAAGAAACAACAAAAAATGCAAGAACAAAATATGAACTTCTTATTTGCACTGTAAATGTGGAATTATAGAGTTCACAAGTACAATATGTTAACCCACATGGGCACCTTCATTATAGTAATCTACAAGACTATGTTTTGAACTACAAACAAAGTTGTTCTAGACAATGTTTGGGCCTTTCTTAAATAGGCAATTTTATGCCGCCTGAGAAGGTTCTAGATGCTCAAAATTAATACCCAGGGCCAACATACTCTAACAATATGTATAGAATTGACCAAATACATCTTTGACAATTAAATTAGATATTTTAGGTAGCCCAACTTTGGAAGGTCATAACTCTTAAATCATTGATCTGATTGGCTATTATAACCATTTTTTGAAAATTCTATCTCCTAATCTATAGACTCAAAATGACACAAGCACCCTTTGTTTCAATTTTTGGACCTCATCTAGGCACTCTAAGCCTCCAATGATGAACTTGAGAATTTTTTGAAAATATTTCCACCAAAAATCCTCAATAACTTCTCTGATACTTAAGATGGAGCAATGAGAATTTTATGGTAGGCTTATAATTCAAAAATGAACCTTCATGTAGAAAATGAGAACATTCTGAGCTTGTATGAGAAACTTACAAAAAATAGCAATTTTCCATAAATAGTAACCACCATGTCTACTAGTCCTTATTAAAATAGAAAAGATTATAAATAAAATATTTTTGGGTGATGCAAGATTTTTGTTACACCCAAGATTCTCCTACATCAGACACCTGGGGTAATTTGAGAAGTGACCTCATCACATCATAGGTGTTTAGAGGAAAACTAAGACAATTAACCTCGTTCATTGCTAGCTATGATGAATCCTCTACTAGCTCTCCTTTCCATTTGACCAGGTATTTCTCATAAGTTATGTTCCTTGTACTTTTGCAAATACAAATATCCAATATCTCTTCAATCTCCTTTGTTGTCGAACTAGTTGTTGGAATACTCCACTATGTTTCTACAACTTCATCTCCATCACCTCCTTTATAATACTCTATCAAATATGAAATGTTAAATACTACTGAAATATTCAATTCATTGGGCAACTCCACTTAATAAGAAATTCCAAAATCATGCCTTTTCACTATCTTGCATGGTCCAAACTTTTTCATCTTTAGCTTATTATATGTACCCACTAGAAAATGCTCCTTTCTCAAATGAACCATGACTTCATCTCTAATCTAAAATTCCTTATACCTCCTTTTCACATCTTCCTTAGCCTTATAATGTGTATTCATCTTTATGATTTGCTTCTTCACCTCCTCATGGACTTTCTTCAAATGTTCAACAAATTCTTTTGCTTTAGCACTACTTATCTCTCCTTTACCCAACTACCTCAATTCAGAAGCATTTCTGGGACTATGCCCATAAACAATATGGAATGGTGATTTACCAGCACTCATGTTGACATAATTATTACATGCAAATTTTTCTTATGGTAAAATCAGATCTCATCCTTTTAGCTTGTCTCCAACCAAGCATCTCAACAAGTTTCCCAAACTATGATTCACATTTTGTCTTTCCATCAATTTGTGGATGATGTGATGAACTAAAATTAAAATATGTCTTCAAATTCTTCCATAATTTATGCCAAAAATACCCAAAAAATTTGGTATCTCAATCTAAAACTATACTCTTCGGTAGACCATGTAGTCTCTCCACTTCTATGAAAAAAAACTCTATCACATGAACATCATCACTAGTCTTCTTTCAAGAAATAAAATGTGCCATCTTTAAAAACTCGTCAACCACCACAAATATAGAATCATGCCTGTGATGTGTCCTCAATAATCTAAGAATAAAATTCATGTTGAAATCCTCCCATAACTTCTCTAGTACAGGTAATAGCTAATACAACCCAATATTCTGCTTTACTCCTTTTTCCATTTGACATAATCTACAACTTTGTACAAACTTGTTCACATCTTGATGCAATTATGGCTAGTAATAATTCTTAGCAACCAAAGCTATGGTTTTATCTTCGCCAAAATGTCCAGCCAATCCTCAACTATGCTTCTCCTTGATGAGACTCTCTCATTGAACTTCTTGGAATGCACAACTAGCTTCCTTTGAACAACATACTATCCTGTATCATAAAATCGAACCACTTTTTCCTATCAAGTGTAATAGGTTCTATACAAGCCTTCAAAGCTTCACCAAAATCTAGATCATCTGGATACAAAGTACTGAGTTCCTTGAACCCAACCACCTCTATCTACATTTTTGTCAACAAAAGTTGTCTTCTACTAAGAGCATTTGCAAATTTGTTAGACTTCCCACTCCTGTGTTTCAAAACAAATGTATTGATCTACAAAAACTAAATCCACATCAAATGCCTTTGGTTCAATTTTCCTTGACTATTCAAATATTGAAAATCTTGATGATCAATATAAAAAACAAAATCCTTAGGAAGAAGATAGTGTCTCCAATTCTTCAATGCTTGAGCTATAGCATAAAATTCCTGATCATAAACATAATATTTTCTTTTTGTATCCTTCAACTTCTCACTAAAATAAGCAATAGGTCTACCTTCTTGGCTCATAATAGCTCCTATTGTAGTAACACTAGCATCACAGTCCACTTGAAATACCTTATTAAAACCACAAAGTACTAAAACAAACTACTTGGTAACTTTCTATTTTAACAGATTAAAACTCTTATCTACTCCTATAGTCCACTTAAATTCTTTCCTATTCCCTCTCATTATTTTAGTCAAGGGTCCACAAATACTACTAAAAACTCTTATGAAATTTCTATAAAAACTAGCCAATCCATGAAAAGATCTTTACCTCTGTCACACTCTTTGTATTAGGCCATTCAAGGATAGCCTTCACTTTTTCTAGGTCCATTTTCAGACCTTCTACTGAGACTACAAATCCCAGGTACACTATCTCCTTCTTTATAAAGCTACACTTCTTTAAGTTTATTAGCCCAAAAGGCATGACTAATCACTCGTATAGCCCTTCTTCTTTTTTAAAAGTAGTCTTCCACTCATCACCTTCTCTAATATGAAACTGATGGTATCTGCTCTTTAGATCTATCCTTGTAAAATATTCAGCTCCACTCAAACAATCCATAATATCATCCATCCTTGGCAATGGAAATATATATTTGATTCTGATATTGTTGATCATGTGAGAATCTATGCACATCCTCCATTCTCCATTCTTATTTGGTGCTAATATGTATGGTACAACACATTGACTCAGACTCTCTTGAATCAACCCCTTCTACAACAACTCATGATATTTTCTATTCAACTCTTCACTTTTTGTTGGTGTCATTTTGTGCGCTGCCTTGTTTGAGAAACTAGCTCCTGGAACCAAATCCATCAGGTGATTGATCTTCCTCATTGCGAGCAATCCATCAGGTACATTATCTAATACAATATTAGAGAACTCTCCCAACATATTTACAACTTTTGTAGGTACCTTCTCTACTTCTTCTTTACTATCTTTTGAAATTATAGAAAAGCACATATGTTTATGCTTCATACCTTTGAGAAACTCCTTTTCATCAATAAAAAATATTCTCACAACACTACATACCTTTTCTTCTTTATCCTTCAATGACTTTAACTTATACTTCACTCCATCCTTGGTTAGAGTGTAGGTATTTTCTCTCCCATAATGTACAACATGCCTATCAAACTGCTACGGCCTACCTAGCAACATATGATATATGTCCATAGGTATGATATCACATAGTACCTCATCCTAGTAGCTTCCAATCTTGAACTTTAGTGAGCACTACTCATTGACCATGACCTTGTGGTCATCTTGCACCCAAGAAATATGGTATGGGCAAGGGTGTTTCTACCTCTTTAGCTTCAGCTCTATGACCATCATTTTTGACACTAGATTATCACTACTTCTACCATCTATGTTTACATCACAACACTTATCTTCACATCCGTACCTTGTGTGAAATAAGCTCCTTCTTTGATCAAGTTCATTCTCACCACTCAATAGGACTCTTCTATTAACTAGGATTTCTCTTTCAACATCTTCATCAACATGTGCTACTTTGGCCTAGCCTTTTGTTCTTTGATTCATCCTTCTTTGGCATTAGGAACATTCAAATGCTCTTTGCCCTTCTTCTCTATAGTGAAAACATTTCCCATGGAAATCTCCTCTTCTAGATCCTTTTCCTCTACCTCTTCCTCTTTGATCTCTATTGTTCTGATCATGGAAAAGATTGGAATTATTTCCCCTCTAGTTCTAACTGCTACTTCCAGCCTCACCCTTGTTCTTTTTAACATCATTATGACCTCCATAATATCGTTCACCAGATCTTCCACTGTGACCTCTTCCACTATTCTTGTTGTCAAACTTCTTCTTAGTTTTTCCTCAACACTTAGGGAAAACTAGTATGCCTCCTCAATACTATTCATTCAAACTAGAATCAACATGTCCTAAATACTTGGCCTTAACCCATTAAGATAATATGCTACTTTCTCCTTATTAGCTTCTGCATGACTGGTTCTAATGAGAACTCGGTAGAATTATTCGCTATACTCTTGAAAAGACTTTCCTTTTTGCTTCAACCCTTGCATCTTCTTCAATAGATCATGCTCATAATCCATGGGAATGAATTATCACTCTAGTTTAGCTATCATCCAATCCCATCTAATAATTTTTTCCTTTCCCTTTGTATTTTACTCCAACTAAACCTCCTACCACTAGATCTTTGCATGTTCCTTCGGTTTCAACTTTGTAAACTTGACCCTATCAGGATCCTCAATATCTTCATAAAGTACTCCTCCAATTCATTGGTCCAATTGATCAGCTCCTCTAGGTTAATATTTTCCAAAAAGTGTGAGAACTTCAAACTTAGGTCTTTTTCTAATCTTGGAGATGGCCCTAAAAAGCCTCTCTTCTTTTGGGTTTAGAACTACTTCTACTTCAGCATTTTCTTCTACTTTGTCCTCATTCTCACTTTCATCTCTTGCAGAAAGATTTATTCCTTTACGCATTTTTCCTTCAAATGCTTGCATTTTTCTTTGGAGGGCTCTAAAACCCTTAGGTGTAACACCTATAGCTCTTTTGCCACGCTTTCTTTGTGGAGACATTTTTGCACTTCTATTGAAAACCTAGTGTAAATTGCCTCTTTATCAGCGATGTATCTACACACATAGCCCAAACCATAGTCCTAGTGCAAACTACCTCATAGTCGGCAATCTATCCACATAATCAAGAACTCTAGCTCTAATACCACTTGATGAAGTGTGCTCCCCTTAATACCATAAACACATAATAGAAACAAATAAAGAACAACAAATGCAAGAACAAAATATGGAATTCTTATTTGTGTACAAATGTGAAATTATAGAATTCACAAGTACAATATGCTAACCACATGGGAACCTTCATTACAACAATCTACAAGACTAAGTTGTGAACTACACCCAAAATTATCCTAGACAATGTTCAACCCTTTCTTAAATAGGCAATTTTATGCCACCCGGGAAGGTTCTAGATGCTCAAACTTAATACCTAAGGGTAATAGACACTAACACTACATATAGATTTGGCTAAATACATCTTTGACAATTATTTTAGATATTTCAAGTAGCCCAACTTTGGAAGATCATAACTCTAAAACCATTAACCCGATTAGCTATTATAACCACTTTTCAAAAATGCCAATTCTTGATCTACAAGCTTGGAATGACACAAGTGCCCTTCCATCGAGTTTTTGGACCTCATCCAAGCACTCTAAGGCCTCCAATGGTGAACCTAAATATTTTTCTATAAATTTTTCCATCAAAAATTTACAATAACTTTTTTGATACTTAAGCTGGAGCGATGAGATTTTTATGGTAGGTTTATAATTCCAAAATGAACCTTTATGTAGAAAATGAGAACATTTCGAGATCGTATGAGAAACTTAGTAAAAATAGCAAGTTACCATAAATAGTAACCACCCTATCTACTAGTCCTTATTAAAATAGAAAAAATTGAAAATAAAATATTTTTGGGTGATGCAAGATTGCTCTTACACCAAGGATGTTGTTGCATCATTGATTATTTTTAGTATAAGTCAATCCTAAAGAATGTCAAGAAGACAACACACATAGATGTTGAGTCATGTAGAAGGAGTCAAGTATAGTTAAGTGTGAGAAACATAATGAAGAAAAGTTATCACCAAGCGTCAAAGACAATGAGTGCCAAGTAACATAGGGAGAACATAAAAGTCTAGAATGATACAAACTTTGAGGTAAATTGTTTCAAGCCAACATGGACATGGCATTTAATAATTGTAGATTTTATTATAGAGGTTGTTAGGAATTTTGACATGGATGATTTATCCCTATGAGAAATGAACAGCTAATCAAATGAAGAGGAAAAAGGGAAGCGTCTAGAAGACTCTACAAAAGTCTTTAAATAGGTAGACCCAAACCTTATTTTTATCAAGTGGAGTGAGATATCATAGAATAGGTTTCAAAGTAGGCAAAGGAAGCCAAATATTGTTGTGGAGAAGTTAAGTCTCAAGAAGGAAGAATGATAACATAAGATGGCTAAATTAATTGAATCTTTTGAATCTCATCATAACCCTAAGATCTATGGTTATGTTTAAGTCGAAAAAGATCTAAGATACCAATTTAAGGAGGAATATAAGATATTAGTGTGGTTGATAGACTAGAATTTGTGGATACAAGTGGAGAACAAACTTGCAAAGTAGAAGTATGAAGTTTTTGATGTGGGAAATTCTTGAAGAGTTTCCAAGTATATATATGTTGTTGAGAGACATGGAGTCTAGTCAATGAACCAAGATTGAGTTGAACGGAGATGTGAATTTTCAAATTAAGTTTGATGTTATTAGATCAAACCTAGCTGTTACTTTCTAATCATTGTGGAAGTAGAAAAATCCTATTGATTAAGGTTGGCCTAACAATCATTTGTAAATCTTTTAATAAGGTGATTGTTAAAAATAGATTAATACAAGTATGATAAATGTGTTTTGATCATTAGTTTGTCACTAATGTCAAACTTGCTATTTGTTGGTAAGAAAACTACTTATTTGATTGATGAAGAGGATTTGATCAAATGACATAAGAATAGCACTAGCAGGAACACCCCATCAAACTAAGTAGTCCTAATCTCTTCTTCCATCAAACTAAATAGTCCTAAGGTCTTCTAGGCCTTTTCAAATTTTATTCTAGCATATTTTTAGGTTTTCTTGCATTATGATCCTATTATGTGAACCCTTGAACAACTTTTGGTATTTCTAATAAATTAGTTGTTTCATGAGGTCATAGGGGTCTAGTAGTCTCCTAAGATCTTGTTGGAAGTCTTAGGAGGTGTCAAAATCTCTTAGAAGTCATAATAAAGTCTTAAACACAAAATAAGTTGCATAACAATAGCAATAACACAACATTGATAATATAATAATGATTTTTCTTTGTAATGATTCCCTTCAACAGTCACAACCTTCAAAATTTGGCTGGACCAATTGGAGGAAGGTATTCATAAGCCCTTATAGGTAGGTGGAAGACAGGCATTGTAATATTTTGCTTTGAAATTAATAAAAACCATCATTTTTCTTGCAAAAACATTATTTTCTTGTTCATTGTATAGACTGTATGGATTAGGGTGGCTGGAGAGTCAAATTTTATTGAAGCTTGTTGAATTACCTTTCTAATGAGCCCACTCTAAGCTCTTGAAATGCTTGGATATTGGAGATATTAGAGTTTTTTGTGAAAACTGATCAGAAACCCTAACTACCTAGAATTTTGAAGGAAAATGACAATTCCTCCCACTTCCACCTTTGGAAAAATCTATTTTTTTGTGGAATGAGAGGTTGTCAAGTGTACTATAAGATTTTGGTGGTTTCAAGACAAGAGCAGATGGTAGCCATACTATACAAGCAAGAATGAGCTGGCATTACCATGTGACAACTCTACTACATTATGAAATTTTCTGATTTCCATGCCTCAGGGTTTGAGCTAGTGGGTGAAACCTTGGAATCTCTCTTTCCTTGTCCTAACCTAACTATCTAATGCATTGGTTTGGTCCATTTCATTATATGTTTGGTACTTCCTTTGTTAAAGTGACCTAATTGGGGCTATTAGGCCTATTGAGCATTGCTGATTTGGAAGATCAAAAAGTGACTTCAAAACTTGTCCTTTTGGGAGTATGATAAACTCAATAAAGCATGTTAGGAATTCTAGTTTTATCATAGGGTCCTTTGGATGATTTTATACTTGTGCCACAATTTTCTTGTGGAAGGGCTACTAGCCTTATTGCTGCATTATTAGGATAGGGTAATGAAAGTTGTGTTTGAGTTGTTATTCCATGATTCCTTGGCTTTGGTGTTGTATTGAACCACTTGACATGATGATAGTTCTAATATGTGAGAATCCACCATTTGTGGGTAATAATTCAAGTTGTCATGTGTGAAGTTGAATGAATTAGTAATGATCCATTAGTGTTATCCTTGTATTAAGGTGTAAAAGTTTGGGTGAATGGTTTGTCTAGTTGGATTGATGTCAGCATAACTTGGGATTGCACTTGATAAACCCTTACCTTTGCATCACTAGGTATCAGAGCCTTAAGATCTATAAGGTTTGAATTTTTTCATCATGTTTGAAGAAGAAGGAGATGGATTGTCATCAAGGATTACAAATGTTGAGAATGTAAAGTATTTCAGGGAGCAAAAACAAAAAGAGATTGAGAAAATAAGTAGGGATGATCTCAAAAATACTGAGATAATGCAGATGAGAGATGAGATAATCAGGCTTAAGGCAAAGCTTGGGAAGAGGAGTGGGAACTCTAGTGATCTTGAACAAGGGAGTGATGATGAACCCCTTTTGGAGGAAGAAGAAGAAGAATGCCCTCCAGATCAGAGGCTACTTGTGAAGACTCTAAAGTCCATGGAAAGGAGATCCTTGGATGCTAAGTTTGATTTTCCCACTTATGATGGGAAAATGGATCCTGATGCCACTGTGAATTGGGTGAATATCCTAACTAGTTTCTTTAATTGTGAAACTATCCCTGAAAATCAAAAGGTTAAGATAGTCAAGTCAAGGCTAAGAGGGTCTGCATTGGTATGGTGGAATTTTATCCAAGATGATAGGGTAAAGAAAGGCAAAAATCAAGTCTTCACATGGAAGAAAATAGTAACCTTATTCGGAGAAGCCTATGTACCTGTAGATTATGAAGTGCAACTCCATAAAAGGAGTATGGGATCGAGAAAAAAGTATATGGATGTCTCAACATATACTAAAGAATTCCACAATCATATGATAAAGTCTGGTATTGTAGAACTAGAGAACTTGAAGCTTGCAAGGTATTTGCAAGGGCTGAAATTGTCAATTCAAGATGAATTGAGCCTAACCACCATAACCACTATCCAAAAATGTTTCATGTTGGTTTCCAATGTAGAAGAAAGGTTCAAAAGGAGGAGTAAACAAGGTGGAAGAGGTAGAGGAAGGAATGATAGATCAAGAAAAAACTCTTGGAATAAAGGAAAATCAAACAAGTTAGGTAAGTCCTCTGATCAAGAGACTAAAGAGAAAGGAGACTATAGTTCAAGGGGATATGCAAGAGGTAGAAGATCCTTTGGTAGGGGTAGAGGAAAGTCTGATAGGACTCCAAAGTGTTACAACTACAATCAAATAGGCCATTACTCAAAAAAATTCCTGGAGAAAGCAAACATGAATGAAGGTGAAAGGAGAGCTCAACTTGTCTGTGAGGAAAGAGACCTTGAAGTAGAAGAAGGCATAACATTAATGATGAGACACACATTTTTGCAACTGCCACATACTCAAGAGCCTCTACAAAGGAAGAATTTTTT
The DNA here is from genome assembly GCA_028749045.1 of Cupressus sempervirens. Taxonomy (NCBI): domain Eukaryota; kingdom Viridiplantae; phylum Streptophyta; class Pinopsida; order Cupressales; family Cupressaceae; genus Cupressus; species Cupressus sempervirens. Next base: position 814,842,691 of record CM053793.1, read on the forward strand.
TAGAACAAGAGTCAAATGCCAAGGGAAGGTATGTAATCTACTCATAGATTCTAGTTCCACTGAAAATTTAGTTTCTAAGGAAATTGTGTGAAAGTTAGAATTGGTTAAGACTCCTCATCCTTTCCCCTATCATGTTTCATGGCTCACTAAAGGTCAAAAAACCCTTGTGACTAAACAAACCATGGTGGAATTCTCCTTGGGTGACTTTAAGGATACTGTCCTATGTGATGTAGTGGAGATGGATGCCTACCATCTACTACTTGGCAGACCCTAGCAATATCAAATGGGTACCACTTATAGTTGCAAGAAGAATACCTATACCATAATTAAGGATGGAAAAACTTATACTTTGAAACCCTTGCCCAATCAAAAACATGAAAATAAGCCTTTAGTTGTTGTTGTAAATGAAAAGGATATGTTTGAAACAATTAAAGAATTAGATCAGGGGTATGTGCTAATCCATAAGATAAGGGAGGAAACAAAGTCTAATAAAGTTAAGCCAATCCCCAAAGAGCTCCAAAAACTTCTTGAGGAGTACCATGAGATAGTAGAAACTAATTTACCTTCTTCCTTACTAGCCATTAGGGATGTGAATCATCAAATAGACTTTATACCTGGTGCTTCTTTGCCCAATAAGGCCCCTTACAAAATGACACCTGCAAAAATGCTAAGATTGCTAAACAAGTCAATGAATTGCTAGGAAAAGGTTTGATACAAAAAAGTTTAAGTCCTTGTGTAGTGCCTACTATTTTGGCTCCAAAGAAGGATGGAAAATGGAGATTTTGTACTGACAGTAGGGTAGTCAACAAGATCACTATTAAATATAGATTTCCAATCCCAAGAATAGAGGATCTACTTGACCAACTAGGGGGTGCTTCCTACTTCTCAAAAATTGATTTAAAATCAGGTTATCATTAGATAAGGATAAATCTAGGGGATGAATGGAAAACAACATTTAAAACAACAGAGAGTTTGTATGAATGGATTGTTATGCCATTTGGATTAAGTAATGCACCTTCAACCTTCATGAGGTTAATGAATGAAATTTTTCAAGACTACAATGAAAAGTTCTTGGTTATCTATCTTGATGATATACTGATATTTAGTTGCATCTTAGAGGAGCACCTTAAACATTTGAGCATGGTATTCAAAAGGTTGCAAGAACATAAACCAATTATCAACCTTGAAAAGTGTACCTTCTACAAAAGGAACTCACCTTCTTTGGATTTGTGATCTCTCAAGGTACTTTGAAAATGGATCCTTCAAAGGTTGAAGAAATAGTTAACTAGCCTCCTCCTAAAACACAAAGTGATGTTAAAAGCTTCCATGGGTTAGCCACATTTTATAGAAAGTTTTTCAAAAACTTTAGCCATGTGTGTGCTCCAATTTTAGATACCATTAAAGGAGGGAGAAGGGTTAAATTTGTGTGGACAAAACAAGCCAATGATGCCTTTGAATACCTTAAATCTAGAATTGCACAATATGCTATACTAACCCTCCTTGATTTCAACAAGGTTTTCACGGTGGAAACATATGCTAGCAACCTAGCTATTGGGGCAGTCCTAAGTCAAGATGGCAAACTAGTTGCATTTTTCTTAGAAAAATTAAATGATGCCAAGAAGAAATACTCCACCTATGACTTAGAACTTTATGCCATGGTTCAAGCTCTTAGAAAATGGAGACAATATCTCCTGCCTAAAGAATTTGTAGTTTTCACTGATAACCATACATTAAGCTACCTAAACTCACAAGACAAGTTGAATGTTAGGCACCATAAATGGATGGAACAATTTCAAGCATATTCCTTCAACATAAAACATTAAAAGGGTCAAGCCAACAAGGTGGATGATGCATTGAGTAGGAGGATCACTTTGGTGCAAAAAAATCTAACTCCAAAGTATTGGGATAAGTGCTCTCAAGGACCTTTACAAATATGACACTGATTTTGGCCATATTTATCAGGTTTGCACTACATTAGTGGGTAGATATAACACTAATTTTTCTAAATATCTCATTCAAGATGGCTTAATTTTCAAGGGACATTATTTATGTATCCCTAGGTGTTCAAGGAGGGATACCATTATTAAGGAAAAGAATTGTGGGGCAATGAGTGGCCATTTTGGTCTAGATAAAACATTAGAGGTAGTTAGGAGGTATTACCATTGGCCAAAGATGCAAAATGATGTAAGAAAATTTGTGGAAACTTGTGTCATATGCCAACACGCCAAGGGAACATCTACTAACCAAGGTCTTTACCAACCTCTTCCTATACCTTCTAGGCCATGGCAAGCTATCTCAATGGACTTTTTTATGGGACAAAATAGGGCTATGATAACACTTTTGTGGTTGTGGACCATTTTAACAAAATGACACACTTTATACCCTGCAAGAGTACTCATGATGCATTACATATTGCACAACTATTCTTCAAGGAAGTTGTTAGAATCCATGGGTTGCCTAAGTCTACTGTGTCAGATAGGGATGCCAAGTTCCAAGGTCATTTTTGGAGAACCTTGGATAAGAATATGGGAACAAATTTGCAATATAGTTTTGCTTATCATCCTCAAAAAAATGGATAGACAAAGGTCATAAATATATCTCTTGGTAATCTCCTTACGTGTTTGACAAAATAGTACACTCAAATTTGGGATCTCTTGTTACCAAAAGTTGAATTTGCCTTCAATGACTCCTTGAACAGATCCACAGGTAAAACACCCTTCCAAATAGTCTATGGCATGCATACTAGGGGACCTATGGAGTTGAGGGAACTTCCAAATGATTTTAAGATCAGTGCTGAAGGGGAAGAATTGGCAAAGATGATAAAATAGGTGTAGGAATAAGTCAAGGATAGTTTGGAGCAATCAACACAAAAGTATAAAGCAATGGAAAACCTAAGAAAGGAGAGGCTTGCCAAGGATCAGCACACCAAGCTTCAAATGAAGAAAATAGCACCATGCACAATAAACACAAATTTGGTGAAAATTCTTATGAAATCACTCTCCCACCATCCCTTTCCATTTCTCATATTTTTTACATTGTTGATCTAACTCCTTTTAAAGGAAATGCAAATATGACAGGTACTAATGATGAGGAAGAGTCACATGCTGATTGGTTGCAGGAACTTCCACTAAGCCAACCCCTTCAATTGGAGGAGATCCTTGACACTAAAATCTACAAGAAGACTAGGTACAAAACTATTTGCAGTACCTTGTCAAGTGGAAAGGTCTTCCTGACATTGATGCCACTTGGATGACAGAGCAAGACATCATCAAACATGGTTACACTTTGGATCAACTAGCCTCAAGTGGGAACTTGAGTTTCAAATAGCCTGGGCAACATGGTGTAGGAGCACCCCATCAAACTAAGTAGTCCTAAGGTCTTCTAGGCCTTTTCAAATTTGATTCTAGCATATTTTTAGGCTTTCTTGCATTATGATCCTATTATGTGAACCCTTGAACAAATTTTGGTATTTCTAAAAAACTAGTTGTTTCATGAGGTCATAGGGGTCTTGTAGTCTTGTAGGGTCTTGTTAGAAGTCTTAGGAGGTGTTAGAATCTCTTAGAAGTCATAATAAAGTCTTAAAAGAAAAATAAGTTGCATCACAATAGCAATAATGAAACATTGATAATATAATAATAATTTTTGTTTGTAATGGTTCGCTTCAATGGTCACAACCTTCAAAATTCTGTTGGACCAGTTGGAGGAAGGTCTTCATAAGCCCTTACAGGTGGGTGGAAGAAATGCATTTAATATTTTGCTTTGAAATCAATAAAAACCATCATTTTCCCTACAAAAACACTATTTTCTTGTTCATTGTATGGACTATATGGATCAGGGTGACCAGAGAGTCAAATTTTATTGAAGATTTTTGAATTACCTTCCTAATGAGCCTACTCTAAGCTCTTGAAATGCTTGGAGATTAGAGATATTAGAGTTTTTGTGAAAACTGGTCACAAACCCTAACTCCTAGGGTTTTGAAGGAAAATGACAATTTCTCCCATTTCCACTGTTGGAAAAATCTGATTTTTTGTGGAATGGAAAGTTGTCAAGTTTACTATAAGATTCTAGTGGTTTCAAGATAGGATCAGATGGTGGCCATACCATACAAGCAAGAATGAGTTGGCTTTACCATGTGACAACTTTGTTGCATTGTGAAATTTTTTGATTTTCTTGCTTGAGGGTAAAACCTTAGAATCTCTCTTTCCTTGTCCTAACCTAACTATTTGATACATTGGTTTGGTCCATTTCATTATATTTTTGATACTTCCTTTGTTAAAGTGACCTAATTGGGGCTATTAGGCCTATTAAGCATTGCTGATTTGGAAGGTCAAAAAGTGACTTCAAAACTTTTCCTTTTGGGAGTATGAAAAACTCAATAAAGGGTGTTAGGAATGATGGTTTGATCATAGGGTCCTTTGGAAGATTTGATACTTGTGGCACAATTTTCTTGTGGAAGGGCTACTAGCCTTATTGCTGCATTATTAGGATAGGGTAATGAAAGTTGTGTTTAGATTGTTGTTAGGCCATGATTCCTTGGCTTTGGTGTTGTATTGAACCCCTTGACATGTTGATAGTTCTAATATGTGAGAATCCACCATTTGTGGGTAATAAGTCAAGTTGCCATGTGTGAAGTTGAATGAATTAGTAATGATCCATTAGTGTTATCCTTGTATTAAGGTGTGGAAGTTTGGGTGAATGGTCTATCTAGTTCGATTGATGTCAACATAACTTGGGATTGTGCTTGATAAACCCTTACCTCTGCATCAAGCACCTAGAGGAAAGGTTAAGTTATGATATGAAAAGGAGTATAAGAATCAGCTAAGATAGTGATACCATAGTGTATTGATAATCTACTTAAGGTTACAAAGCTTGGTTACACAAAGCAAGTTCAAAAGGACAAGTTAAATAAAGTTTGTCTCCCAAGCTTGACTGAATGGATAGTAGGTGTCGAGAAGAGTTAGTGTAAGCTGAGAAAAAGTTGGAGCTGAGTAAAAGTCTATTTTAGTTTATGCTAAGTAAAACAATTGATGTTGAGTAAATTTTAGTTGATGTCAAGCACTAGTAAACTTTAGTTTGTGCTGAGTGATTTTATAAAGGATGCTAAGAAATGTAGTTTATGTCAAGCATAAGAAGCAAGTTAATTCTAAGTATCAAAATTATTAGAAAGATCAAGAATTTGATGGATCTAAGATGACAAGTTTGTTTTCTTGGATTGTGTGAACCAGGTAGAAGATAAGATTGATGAGATGGTGGCACAAAATTCATTGTAAACTATTTTGAGGTGAGTTCAAAGAGGATTAAATGAGATGTTTCTAGAAATGAAATGGAATGAGGGGTAGATTCATTAAATCCTACCTTATCTATCCTTATCCTAAATTGGACAATGGAGAATGAATGAAAAAATATATTAATTCTCTATTTATAGGGATGGCTATTCAAAAGAAAGGGTTGTCACATGCAAGAACCTAAGGAAGACAAGGAGTCTAGGGTATTGCTTCATTCAGTTACCTAACTGAAGAGTCTACATTGGAAAGTTAAGCAAGAAGGCTTAAGGGTATGGATGCTTGAAGGGTGAACAAGCTATTAGAGATGAAGTGTGTGAAATTCAATCAGAATGGAGGATTCAAATAGAGATCTGTAAACTACAAATGGAGTTGTAAGTTGTTATCAAATCAAGCCTTACTATTACTCTCTAATAATTGTATCAGTCTAGGGTAAATCCTTTGGATTAAGGTTGACCTAATAGTCATTTGTAAATCTTTTAACCAAGTGACATTCCAAATGAATGGTATAACATCCTCTAACAAGGCTTACTCCTAATAGGGTGATTGATATTATTTAACCAAGTAACATTTAATAGTGTGCATTGTAACCTTTAATAGGGTTGGCCTCTCACAAGACATCACTTTAGAAGAGTGAGAAAGAGCAGCATGTTACTAGAGGTTTTTCCCAAAATGGGTTTCCATGTAAACCATTGTGTCAAATGTGTTATTGAAACTATTATGGTTAATGTTTACATTTCTACAAATTGATTTGAAAATAATCTACAAGTTTTAAGTGATTGCATAATCTTATGGATGCATGCATGATTATAAATGTTTTATGGGTTCACTAAGTTAGGAAACATTTTATTTCTACATCTATACCTTGGATAAATGATTCACCCCCCTATCAATTATTGTAAGGAATTCCTACAATTGGTTCCAGAGCCATTTTCTTAAGACAATTAGTTTGAAGGTACTAGAACCACAAAATCAAGATGTAAAAAAGAGAAGTACCCAAGTTTAATAGAGATAACTTTCTTGCATGGAAAAGTTTGATGAAGCTACACATTAGAGGACTTTGAGATCATGCATAATCTACTATTACTATTGAGCATGTTGATTCTATTGGAGCTCTAACTGCTAAAGATTTGAAAAAGAAGAAAGAACACAACCAGGCAATGTTGGAGATTGCCTCTTCCCTAAGCTATACTGAGTTTGATATTATCAAAAGTCTTGATAGTGCAAAGAAAATGTGGGATGCTTTACATACCATCTATGGAAGAGACAAGAATGTTCTAAGAGCCAAATCTAAGAGTCTTAGACATAAGTTTGATGATATGAGAATGCAAGAAGGTGAAAATATTGCTCAATATTGCTCAAGGATAAAAGATGTTGTTAATACAATAAGAGGATCTACTACTACAATAGATGATGATATAGTACTAAGAAATTTTTTAGGAACACTATTTCCTATATATGCTATTAGAGTTTTTGCAATACAAAATTTGAGATGTATACCAAAGAATGTGCTAACTCTTGAAGGTCTAGTAGGTAGACTTGCTTCTTTTGAGCTATCTAACTTTGATAATTACAAACATGAGATTATTGAATCTACTTTCAAAGCTAAGTTGTCACTGAAAGAACCTAATGTGAAGAAGAAAATGAAAAAATATGTGTCCAAGGATAGTGTTACAAATGAGGAGGATGTAGATCAACTTGAAGAAATTCTAGAAAGGATATTTCATAGAGGTAAAGGCAAGTTTAAAGGTATACTACCTATCATTTGTTTCAATTGCAATGAGGTTGGTCATGTTGCTACTAGATGTCTAGAGAAGATGAACTATAGGGGTGGTGACAAGTACATTGCTGAAGAGGAAAAAAGAGATGAACATGATGATGAAGTAGTGTATGTTGCAATGAAGGACAAATCGTATGAAGATGAGGCAAATGCACTTATGTCTTGTGTGAAAAAGAATGATAGATGGATCATTGATAGTGTGTGTTCACATCACATGACTAGAGATAAAAGTAAGTTCATTACTTTGAATTATTATGATGGAAATAGTGTAATATTTGGTAATGATGTAGCATGTTTGATAAAAGGAAAAGGTTCTATCAAACTCACAAAGAAGATTTTATGTGACAATGCTTATTATATTGAAGGACTTAACTATAATCTATTGAATGTGTCATAACTAAATAATTCAAGATGTAAAGTTGAGTTTGAAAACAAGATTGCTAAGATATATGATACTGATGGAAAACTAATTGTAAAGGGTGATAAAATTAGGAGTAACCTATTATACCTTGATATAAAGGATGCTACTTATCTAGTTGTAAAATTTGATGATGTGTGGCTATGGTGCAAGAGGTTATGTCATGTTAATTTTGATAACTTGGTTAGTATCAATAACATGAGAAAAGTTAGAGGTTTGCCTAAGTTGAAGAAGCCTAATAATATAATGTGTAAACAATGTGAGTTAGGAAAAATGAAAAAGCCATGCTTTAAGAATAAAACTCATACCTCTAAAGAAATACTAAAGATTGTTCATACTGACTTGTGTAGACCAATTGAAGTGAAAAGCTACAAAAGAGATAAATACATTATGCTACTTGTTGATGGTCATTCTAAAATGATGACAATTATGTTTCTAAAAAAAATATGATGATTTCCAAATGTTTAAGTGGTACTTAGCAAGAGTTGAGAAGGAAATAGGTAAAATTCTAAAAAATTTAAGATCTAACAAAGGTGGAGAATTTACATCAAATGAGTTTGAGATGTTTTGTATTGACAAAAGAATCAAAAGACAAATGTTTGCTCCTAGAACCCCTTCACAAAATGGAATTGTTAAAAGGAGGAACAAGTCTATGCTAGACTATGCTAGGACACTCATGATAGAGAAAAATATTGCTTTGAAATACTAGAGAGAAGTTATAAGTACAATGGTCTATACCTTGAATCATGCACAAGTCAAGGAAGGTACTCATTCAACACCTTTTGAACTATGGTATGGATAATCACCCAACGTAAAATATTTTAAGGTATTTGGAAGCAAATGTTTTATTCTCAAAGATTTTAGGAATGGTAAACTAGATGCAAAAAGTGAAGAAGATATATTCCTAGGTTATTTCACAAGAAGTAAAGCTTATAAGTGTTTAAATACTAACATTAACAAAGTTCTAGAAAGTGAAAATGTAAAATTTGATGAATATACAGAAGTATATAAGGCTGAACCTATGAAGGAACTAGAAGAATACAAATAATATTTGTACTTTTATGAAGGTATACCTATTGAAGAAGATGATGCAAATCAAGTTACAAACTAGTAACAAGTTTTAGTGGCTGTCGAGTCACATAGTATGAATGTCGAGTTGCATTCATGAATTGAGCTACATTTATATGCCAAGTTACAAAATGAAGTTGAGGCACATTTTTATTCTAGATCAGTTTACATGAAAGAAATGTTGAACTACTAGACATAGATGTACATATTGACTCAAAAGTTAAAAGACCAAATGAAGAAACTAAAGCTGAACCAAGATTGTCTAAATATGTCAAGAGACATCATCCTATTCCACAAATCATTGGAGATAAAGATGCTAGCCCAATGACAAGGAAAAAGTTGAGAAATCATACATGTTTGTTGAACCTGAAAGAACCCAAAATAGTAAAAGATACCTTAGAAGATGTTGACTAGAGTAAAGCCATGGAAGAAGAAATTGAAAAAATAGAGGGAAAAAGACATGGACTCTAGTTCCTAGACCAAAAGACAAAAAAGTGATTGGCACCAAGTGGGTATACAAAAAAAACCTAGATGAAAATGATGAAGTCACAAGGAACAGGGAAAGATTAGTCTACAAAGGATATGCACAAGAAAAAGGAATTGACTATGGAGAAAATTTGCCCCTATTGCTAGATTGGAAGGAGTAGTACTCAACTTGCTTATTTTGCATACAAAAGTTTCAAAGTTTATCAAATGGATGTTAAATCTATATTTATGAATGATATATTAGAGGAAGAAGTCTATATAGAACAATGAGAAGGATTTTTTGATGTTAAACAATAAAAAAATGGTATGTAGATTACACAAAGCTTCATATGGTTTAAAGTAAGTGCCAAGAGCATGATATAGGAGGCTTCTTAATTATCTTGTGAAGATAGCTTTTGAGAGGATTAAAGATAATAACAATCTATACTTGAAGATAGAGAAAGGTAAAGGTATTTTGTTAGCTGAAATTTTTGTTGATGATAACATATTTAGAGGTCAAGATACTTTATGCAAGGTTTTGCAAATGAAATAAAGCAAGAATTTGAGATGTCTCTATTTGGAGAGATCAAGTTCTTTGTGGGTTTGCAAGTACATAAGATGAAATTTGGTATATACATCACTTAGTAAAAGTATGTCAAGGAGATACTAAAAACTTTTAGATTGGAGGATTCCAAGCCAGTAAGTACACCTATGGTGACAAGACATAACTTGTCAAAGAATGATGATTTAGCTAAGGTGAATCAGACATTATATAGGTCTATGATTGGAAAATTATAATATGTAGTACATAACAAACCTGGTATTACATTATCTATAGGGATAGTTGGAAGATTCTATGCTAATCTTGGGGAGAATCATTTGATGGTTATGAAAAGAATAATGAGATATCTAAAAGGAATAGAGGAATATGGTCTATACTACAAGAAAAATTAGAATTTTGAATTAAGTGTTTGTATTGATGTTGATTGAGTTGGAAACATTGATAACAGAAAGAGCACCAGTGGAGGAGCATTTTTCTTAGGAAAAGGTTGGTTACATGGACTAGCAAGAAACAAATTTGTATTTCACAATCTACTGCTCAAGTTGAATATGTTTTTTGTTGTTGTAAATTGTACAAACATTGTATGGATCAAAAAGCTACTCAAAGGTATGAAGGAAGAGATATTGAACTAATGATACTTTATTGTGATAATACAAGTACTATAAATATATCAAAGAATCCTATGATGTACACAAAGACTAAGAACATTACAATCAAGTATCATTACTTGAGAGAATTAGTTGAAGATAAAGAGGTGAAGATGGAATATGTTAGCACAAAAGAGAAAATTGTTGATATCTACATAAAAGCATTACCTAAGGATGCTCATGAGTATCTAAGAGGTAAACTAGGGGTGATACCCCTATCAAAGACTATCTTAGAAACAAGAGGAGTTTCATGCACCAAACAAGTTGACTGACATATGTTACACATTGATGCAGTGGGTCTTACATTAGGAGCTACCTAAAGTAATCAAAGAGCTGAAAATAAAAATCAATCACATGCAAGGTGACAAAGGAAGAAACTGAAGAAGTTCATATCTATGTATTTAAGATGACAATTCTTTGGTATTATTGTCAAAGAGGGAGATATAACTAAAGAGAAAGATATATAGGATAAGGGAGAAATCCTAACACACAGTATGAGGAATAAACTTTGACTTCTGAGAAATAAAGTCTGTATGTTGATTACATCTACCTAGTAAGAGGAAGATAATGTAGATGTTAATTCAGAGGGAGTCATTAGGATGAGCTGATTGTTTGTTGGTCAAAATAGAATATAATGTTGTAACCTATTCAGAAGATGAAAGTTTCTTATAGAGGGGGAGATTAAAATACAAGGAATTATTTTCTTTTTGATATTGTGTTGATCTTATTATTTAAATCAAGTTAGTCTAGTTTGCCATCAATGTAAAAGATGGATTTTGTTGAAAACAAATTGATACAAGTATGATAAATTTGTTTCAATTATTATTTTTTCACTAATGTCAAACCTGCTATTTTTTGGTAAGACAACTACTTATATGATTTCAATACTATCACTTATTTGATTGATGAAGAGGATTTGATCAAATGATGTAATAGCACCTAGAGGAAAGGTTGAGTTATGAGATGAAAACAAGTACAAGAATCAGGTAAGATAGCAATATCATAGTGCATTGATAATATACTTATGGTTGTAAAGGTTGGTTACACTAAGCACATTCAAAAGAACAAGTTAAATAAAGTTTGTTTTCCAAGCTTGACTGAATGGGTAGTAAGTGCCAAGAAAAGTTAGTGCAAGATGAACAGAAAATCAATTAGCGGTGAGTAAAAGTCTATTTTAGTGTATGCTAAGTAAAAAGTTTAGTTTATGTCAAGCACCAACAAACTTTAGTTCATGCCGAGTGATTTTACAACAGATTTTGAGCAATGTAGTTTTTTTCGAGCATCATAAGAAAGTTAATGTCGAGTGTCAACATTATTAGAAAGATCATGAATTTGATGGATCTGAGCTGACAAGTTTTTTTTCTTAGATTGTTGAACCAAGTGGAAGATAAGATTGATGAGCTGGTGGCACAAAATTCATAATAAACCATTTTGAGGAAAATTCAAAGAGGATTGAAGGAGAAGTTTCTAGAAATGAAATGGAATGAGGGGAAGATTCATTGAATCCTACCTAGTCTATCCTAATCCTAAATTAGATGATGGAGAATGAATGAAAAAATATCTTAATTCTCTATTTATAGGGATGGCTGGTCAAAAGCAAGGGTTGGCATATGCGAGAACCTAAGGAAGATAAGGAGTCTAGGGTATTGCTTCATTCAGTGACCTATGAGAAGAGTCTACATTGGCAAGTTAAGAAAGAAGGCTTAAGGGTATAGATGCTTGAAGGGTGAACAAGCTATCAAAGCTGAAGTGTGTGAAAGCCAAGAAAAATGGAGGACTAAAACAAAGGTCTATAATCTACAAATGGAGTTGTAAGTTGTTATCAGATCAAGCCTTACTATTACTCTCGAATAATTGTATTAGTCTAGGGTAAATCCTTTGGATTAAGGTTGACCTAACAACCATTTGTAAATCCTTTAATTGGGTGACATTCCAAGTGAATGGTATAAATTCCTCTAACAAGGCTCACTCCTAACAGGGTGATTGAAATCCTTTAACCAATTCACATTTAACAGTATGCATTATAACATTTAATAGGGTTGGATTTTCATATGTCATCACTTTAGAAGAGTGAGAAAGAGTAGAACGTTACTAGTGATTTTTTCCCAAATTAGGTTTCTAGGTAAATCTTTGTGTCAAATGTGTTATCAAATCTATTATGTTTCATGTTTACATTTCTACAAATTGATTTGATAGTAACTTACAAGTTTTAAGTGATTGCATAATCTTATGAATGCATGCATGATGATAAATGTTTTATGGGTTCACTAAGATGTGAAAAGTTTTATTTGTACATCTGGACCTTGGATAGCTAATTCATCCCCCCTCTTAGTTGTTCTAAATAATTTGAATAGGCGACATTCTAAGGGAACATTATATAGTCCTCTAACAAAACCAATCCTAATAGGTTGATTAAATCCTTTAATAGGGTCCCACCTAATAGTGTATTTTGTAACCTTTAATAGGGTTGGCTCCTAATAGAGATCACTTCAAAAGAGAGGATAAGTTGTAGCATGTTACTTGGTGGTTTTTTTCCAAATTAGGTTTCCATGTTAAATTCTAGTGTTAAACATTTGTGTGGATGTTTGTTATGTTTTTATGCTACTTACTATTTTTTTAAGTTTGAAGTTTATTGTTAACTATGATTTTATTCTTCTAGTCGGTAGTACTATACAGAGAGCTAAAATGCAATGAATAAGTTGAATGGTAATGAAAAATTTTATTTGATGTATTGTTCATGAGTTTGATCAAGTTTGTTAAAGTTTTTAAGAGTGGATTTTGTACATCTAGACCTAAGGATAATTGATTCACCTTCACCCCCTCTTAGTTATTTTAAATAATCTAACAATTGGTATCAAGGAATTGGTTCTTGTGTGACAGTTTGAAGGACCTGAAGCTAAATATCAATATGTATAAGAGAGAGATACCCAAGTTTATCAAGGAGAACTTCTCAGCATGGAAAATGATGATGAAGTTGAATCTATCTAGCATTGGAGATTCTTCACTTTATTTTCAAGAGAATGAGTGCATTGAATTTCCTTGACCTATGAAAGTTGAGAAAATGAAAGAGAGGGAGATTAACCAAATTATGATTGAACTCACATCCTTGTTGAGCTATTCTAAATTTGAGGAAGTGAAAGAATTTGAAAATGCAAAGTAGGTATGGGACAAGTTGGCATTAATCCATGGAGGAGACAAAATTTTGCTAAGAGCCAAGGCAAAAATCTTAAGAGGAAATTTTTATGATAAGAAGATGATGGAAGGTGAAAATGTGGCACAATATGTTGGGAGAATAAAATAAGTGCTGAATGCAATTAGAAGTCATAGTGGTATTTGCTGAGCTATCATTATGTACAATGCTAAATGACAGGAATTCTTTCAAACTCCTCTCTTGAAAAGTCAATTTTATGAATCAACTCCAAGGTTCTAGGTGATCTTGTGATCTATTGGAATCCACTCAGTTGAAGATAAATGTGTTAGTTCATGAGGAGGCCTTTGTTGGTTCATTTGATTTCGAATGAGATGTAGAATTTGTTCATTGTTTCAAAATTAAACACACAAAAGAACTATGTTTTTGCATTTTTATGTTTTCCAATGAATTGCAACTTTAACAATGCAACTAATATGAATTCCTAAACTAACAAGGGGTTAGTAAAGAAAATAACAAGAATTTTAAAAGAAATAACATGAAAGTAAAATCCTAATGGACATAAGCTACAGAAAATAACATGTCTTTTACTTAAGCTTTCAAAGAAATCAGTGGGTAAACAATGAAAATAGGAGCACTACTTCCTTGATTCCACAGATGCAATCATCGATGGGAAACTTTAATAATAATAAGATGTTTCACTCTTCATCAAATTGCAAGGCCACAAAAAGTGCGCTCATGCGAGACAAAGAGTTATGCAAGCACAATTTGGTGATTTCTTCTCGAGCTAGATACATTAGCGAAATTCGTCAAACCATAGCAAACACCAAAACTAAAAGATCACACAACTAGAAAAAAAGAAATCAACTTTTGGCTCAATCATAATTCCATGAACATACATTCACAAAACAATGACACATTTAGTCAAGAATCACTACACTCCAAATGCGAGAACCAAAAGCATAACTTTATTACAAAATATTGAAGGCCCCAATTACATATTATAATGGAGTATTTATAAGAAATCATCTCCTCAATTTGTGTTGAGAGTGAGAGATATCTTTATGCAATAATATGCTTTTAATTTAATATAATAAACTAATTATATACAAACTACAAATCTAACTAGTGCATAGTAGGACTCCATACATTTTATATTCATTAATTGGATGCATGAGCCTTTACATGTAATAGAACAAAGAATTTATGAGAGAAAAAAAGAATAAGAAATCCTTTAGTCAAAGTAGAAGTGTTTGGAAGTGTTAAAAATAAAAGTTGATCCTTCACTGGGTGTGTGTCGAAGTTAAACTGCTATCATAATATGTTTTCGGTGCATAGAAAGCTCTATTTTTGGAACTAGCAATTAACTGTCAGCACACCTTTGGAAAAGCAGACCAGCTCACCTATGCACAAGTACACCTGTGCACCTACTCACCTCAAAAAGTCTAAAATCACAAAATTTTACTAAGTGTCAAAACTAAAATTTTGGCTTCTAGGTTTTATCGCCTTTCATACCAAAGCTATATCTAGATGTTTGCCTTTGAATTTCTCAATAATCTCAGTAATCTTAGCCACATTAGGTAGATCTAAAGCATCATACTTATCTTTGACCTTTTTTCTATAGTTGTCTACTTCAATACAGGTATAAGCAAAATCCTTAAGTTTTGTATCAAACTCTAGCAAGGCTTCTTCTATTCTGAAGGCCTGCAGAATGTCATCATCACTATAAGCTTCTTCATATATCTTCTAGAACTTCTCTACCACTACCTCTACAGGCATTAATTTCTCTTTCCCATCATCCTCAAAAAATCTAGACACACATTGCTATAATGTTTCTCTACCTCCAAAATTTACTCTCAAGCCTCGTCCTTGAGCTAATGGATCTTTGCATGTAATGTTTCCATTGCATTATTACTATTCACTATTTTTTCAATCCAATCGTCAATTAAATCTAACTCCTCTACTATATATACATCTACCCACCTCTTCCGTTTTATAGCATGTAATACGTGTAATTCTATACTCCAAGCACATACCTCATCCATAATACTGAAATCTTGCTTCAAAATTGCTACCATCTTGTCTACATTTTCTTGCATCACATGTAGTAGCTTAAAATTTCCTCGAATCATTAGGACACCATTTTCCTCAAAAATTTCCCGCCACTACTAATAGGCTTTCAAAAATGGATCCAACTATACACCTCGACCATCTCTTCTCTCTAGTGTAGCATTAAGAGTCTCCTCGGGGTGTTCTAGATCCAAGGGACCAACAACTTCAGCTAAATATCCTTTTAGGATTTCATTTTTCCTATGAAGCATCATTAGTTCTGCCCCTTCTTGTTCCAAACTCCTAAACACCTCTTTTATCCCCATCATGACCTTTAACCTGGCAATATCCAATGTGGGCTTCTCGAGTATAACCTCTCTAATCTAATAGTCTTTTGGGCCTAGATCTTTTGCATCTACATTAGGAGGAGGGATAACCACTTGTGCAAATAAATCTTGATTCTGGTCATTGTTGATAAAAGCCAATGCTCATGCTTCTCTAGAAGGGAACACAGGTTTGCGTAGAACATCTACCAACTCAATCATGTCCTCTTTATTGGTGGTGAATTGTGGCTCGTTTCTTCGTATCATTTCCTTTCATAACCACCTCAAGACTCTTTCTAGAGAGTTCTCACCTCTTTAGGATGAAGGAGTTTTTTCTACTAATGCTTTCCCCTTATCACTCCTCTCTGGGTTCTTTCTCTCTATGAAGGCTCTCCTTCTATGGTTTCCATCTCAGTGGAGCCCACAATTTGTACCTTAGTGTCTTGGGAGGTTTGGTGAGGATATTCAACCATACATCTCTCTTTAGATACTTCATCGATTGTTGTTTTTCATGGCTCTTCCTCCTACTCCTTTTGAATCTACTCTTCTTCGATACTTAGAGGTAAAGGAGTAGCCAAACCATTTTCCACCATTGTGACTTGCAATGGGGATGAAGGAGTAAGATTAGGACCCTTTGATTCTAGCAAAATTTGCATCCAGTCTTCCTATTAGGTCTCACTGGTCAGGGTATCCCTAATCTCATCCCCAATCAACTCTGTTCCTATGGGCATAAAATCAAAATCTAACATCTTGAATACATCATTGCCCTCTACATCCTGCTCATCAATCTATTGTTGTACTTCATCCTCTAAAGTAGTTATTTCCAGATGTTCTTCTAGGACTAATGACAGTGTCATAGTGGAACTTCTTCTTCTTTCCTACTTTGTGGCCCTATGTCATGTCCCCTTTTCAAATAATTAAAAAATAATAATATTTTCTAAGGCAGGTAGGCCCAAAAAGGTGAAGTTTCAGAAAAAGGGGATAATCTTTGGAAGCGAATGGACTAATAAATAAAAATTATTATTAAAATATGTTTTATTAACCCCTCTTGGATGTGAGTTAGGGTTATGCCCTCTTTTAAGGGGTTTGGAGGCATTCTGGGCTCATTCCAGAACTTGATTTTTGCTCATTCTTTGTTATTCTTCAGAGGCTGCCAAACCTGTGGAGGAGACCCAAGAACGAGAGTTTGTAGGTTTTCAGGGAGACCCAAGAATGGGAGTTTGCAAGTTTCCAAGAAGGCTAAGGATGGGAGTTTGAATCCATTCCATGTGCATGCTCATACATAGTTTGCCTTTGTGCTAAACAGTGCAGATTTGTGGGTTTTCGGGTGTGTTTTTTGTATGAGTTTGGTGTTTTCAGTTGAGTATTTCATATCAGTTTGGATTGTTGCTGTATTTCGGGTGTGCTTTTTGTATAAGTTTAGTGTTTTCAGTTGAGTATTTCATATCAGTTTGGGTTGTTACTATGTTAAAATAGAGCTAAATATATGTATTGGGATGTGATTAAACTTTTGAGATAGATTATTAGTGTTTTTGTGGTGTTTTCAGGCATTTTTGTGTTAATTTCGGGAGCCCGATGAGCATAGTTTTTGTCCTGCATTTGTGAACTGTTGTGTAAAGGCTATATGTATCTAGAAATGTCATTTTGTAGGCTGTTATGTTACTAAAATTTCTGTAAAAATGTCCATTTTCAGATTTATTAATAATTTGTGAAGTTGTGAAGCTTTTGGCACTATTTCTGGCATACCCGATTTGGGGTTTCTTGAGAAATTTGGTGGATCTTTGTGATATTAGTTGTTTGATCTTGAAAATCTGATTAGAGGCATGAAATATCATTTAAAATCAGTAAAGGGACATTTTAGTGGTATCAGAGCTATGATCTTGCCAGCCTGAGGGTTTGTAGAAGTTTGCATGTCAGTTTTGACAACTACCCAGATCTTGCATGTCAGTTTTGACAACTACCCATATTTTGCATGTCGGTTTTGACAACTACCCAGATCTTGCATGTCAATTTTGACAACTACCCAGATCTTGCATTTCATTTTTGACAACTACCTAGATCTTGCATGTCAGTTTTGACAACTACCTAGATCTTGCATGTCAGTTTTGACAACTAGCCAGATCTTGCATGTTAGTTTTAACAACTACCCAGATCTTGCATGTCATAATTTATGGTTGCATGTTGATTCTAATCAGCTACATGTCAAAATTTATGGTTTCATGATACTTCTAATCATTTGCATGTTAGTTCTTGGTGTTTGAAGAAGTTATAAGCTATTGGGGTTACACTCTACTTTATTCAGAATGGACAGGAATAGTACAGAGTCTCAGAGGACACGATCTTGGACAATTGATATCCAGAGTCAGAATAGTAGAAAGGATGGTTATTTAGACATTCGAGATAAACTTAGAAAAATAAGCCATGACATGTCTGAATAGTTGGTTGAGCACCACCATATAATGGATGACATGTTGTCCAGCCCAGCTAAGGTGGATAAGTTGACTGGATTTCTATTTGGCAGATTTTCTCATAGGGCAGATGACACAATTACCAAGAACTTGCATGAGGAGTTTGAGAAACTAGCTTATAGCCAAGCAGAGGTCTTAGATTCTACTCCACCATAGGAGGTAGTGAGAAAGGATATTATGCAGATTGATAGTAATGGTCAACTTGATACTCAAATTGAGACAATTGTATACAGGTCGTTAAAGGGTGATATCACAGGTATTTAGGATGGTATAGTTACAACAGGTAGTGACTACAGCGTAGTGGGTTCAAATGATGATTATGAGGATGTTGTTGTGCATGATGGTGAGATACCTAGTAGAGATGAGCAGACATTGAGAATTCATGAATTTGCTGAGAAAGAGTACCAGGCACAGTTAGATGCTTTGTCACATGAGGTTGAGGCTGGTAGTACTTCACACGATTTGTCCAGCCAGTTGAAAGTGAACAAAGATAGTATTGTAACTTCATTATCTCATCATGACAAGTATGTGGAGTTAGTTGGTATTGGTCATATTACTCAAGTGAGGATTTTTCTTGAGTTACCAGATGATTCTAGTTTACAGATATGGACTCAAGATTGTTATATTGGCATTTGGGATTCGGTTGACTGGAGATCTTTAACAAATTTTGGTAGCAGTGTTTGTTTGGGTGCTATCATGGATTTGATTAGCAGATTGCAAGGTGTTGTCTTTTCTTGTGCCAGTATCTTGTCTGATGTTGGTATTAGTTTTTATACACCGATGTTGGGTTTTGTTCATATATCCAGTCGACCATTCTTGCTAGAATGTGTTGATGATCTTTCATATTTGGTAGTGTGTACAAATAAGTCCCAGGACCATAGTGGCATTGATGACATCCAGGAGGATGCAGTGGATAGTTTTGAAGACTTAGTTTCCTTGGTAGTTTCTTTTGGTATAGAGGAGTTAGACATCAGTGCTACAATTTTTGATACTCCATATGTTGATATGAGCTTTGGAGTTGATTCACAGGATATGGATGGTAATACTCTAGAGACTAGTAACTTTGAGGATAATCCTTTAGACAGTGCATCAGAGGAGGTTTGTAGGAGATAGTCTAGCTAGTTCCATCATGTGTCTAATCAGTTGAGAGTTAGTGAGCGAGACATTGCTATTGCTTGCCAGCATTTTGATGCTGCTCGTCAGTTGTTAGCAGTTTATGGATGGGGTTCTCCTACTAGTGATGAGCAGGGAGGCAGTTATCTTTCCTTAACAGAGTTCCACTCTTTATGGGAGGCTATCCGAATTCTGAGATAGGATTATATGCAGTTGGTAGCCGATAGAGATTATCTTATGGAGTGGGGCAGTACAACATACGATGCATTGTTGGCCAAGGAAGATGAGGTGAGTGAGCTTACTGAGCGGCTGAGGTGACTTCTGAGATTCTTGAGAGTACACAGTTGGCTTTCAAGGAGTCACAGTTTCATTTGGCTAAGGTGACCATGGAGTTAGAGCAACTACAATCTTTACTAGATTCTATACAGTCACAAGCTGTGGTGTCTGATGATCTGAGGATGTCCATGGTTGATATTGTCAAAGATAGCGGAGATGGGGATGCATCCATCCTTGATACTAACATTGGCATATCAGGTTCATCCCCACTAGAGTCAGGTTTAGTTGAGTTGGGTGTTGTAGCAGATTGTTGTGGTATGCCTGACATGGTGGTGACCTCTAGCACTAATGGTACAAAGACTAGAGATGTTGTATCAAAGACCATGTATGATGTTGGTGAGCCGATAGTTGGCATGGTTCCTGCTAGTAATACTACTCCCTTGGTGATGTCTTTAGAGGTAGTAGTCAGTTCCAACTTGGTTAGTGATCGATTGCAGTTAGTTACATCTGGATTATAGTCTGAGCCACTGACTGAGATTAGCGCATTCTATCAGCATTACATTGTGAGGTATGTTCATCAATTTACCTTTGATGACCATGTTGATGAGATGATGATACAGAGACGTACTTTGGTTCCTAGTGCTTATCATCAGTTATGGGATAGTTTGATGCCTCGGGATGAGAGTTGTGATGGGCACGACATGGCGATAGGTTTTGCAGTTGACAACTTGATAACACATGACTTAGAGTAGGAGTTTCAGAGTGATCCTTCAGCGGGTGTTGTTATTGATTCTACTCCTTTGGCTATGACATCTCTTGACTTAGCTAGTGATCAACCATAGTGGGTTGTATCACTTGTTCATGGTGAGCTGTTGACTAAGGTTGGTTTTTTTAATCAATATTATATTGCAGGGTATGTACATTAGTTAGCATTTGATCCTTGTGTTGAGGAGTTGATGGCAGAAAATTTGGTTTGGGTTCCATTTCTTGCTATTTATCTTGTGATGGCTTTTCACCATCAGGAGTGCATGGGAGTTATGGTTATGAGATAGTGGTCGATGATATACAGAGTTGTGTTGAATACAAGAGTTGTACAGTGTGTGGATTCTCCATACTTGGTATAGTTTCATTTGAGAGCATTCACCATTGTTGCAGAGTTGGATTGTACATTCCGTATAGGCCAGTCGGATGCGTTGATGGTATTTATTGTGTTGGCAATTTAATTTGTCCACTTTACTTGGGTTTTGATGTTCTAAGAGTTTGTGTCTCATGGGTTTTTGATTGTGCTAGTGGTGATTTTGGAGTTTGGTTGAGCTGTAATTGTCAATTTGATTATGGATTCCTCTTGGTCATATTGCAGAGGGTATTGCAGGAGCCTATGTTATTTGGTAGTAGTATAGTTCATGACTACATTTGGGATCCAGGTGGATTGTTTGGTTTATTATTCAGCCATTTCTTGAGGACAAGCAATATTTGGGAGGGGAGGACTTGTCATGTCCCCTTTTCAAATAATTAAAAAATAATAATATTTTCTAAAGCATGTAGGCCCAAAAAGGTGAAGTTTCAAAAAAAGGGGATAATCTTTGGAAGCGAATGGACTAATAAATAAAAAGTATTATTAAAATATGTTTTATTAACCCCTCTTGGACGTGAGTTAGGGTTATGCCCTCTTTTAATGGGTTTGGAGGCATTCTGGGCTCATTCCAGAACTTGATTTTTGCTCATTCTTTGTTATTCTTCAGAGGCTGCCAAACTTGTGGAGAAGGAGACCCAAGAACGAGAGTTTGCAGGTTTCCAGGGAGACCCAATAATGGGAGTTTGCAAGTTTCTAGGAAGGCTAAGGATGGGATTTTGAAGCCATTCCATGTGCATGCTCATACAGAGTTTGCCTTTGTGCTGAATAGTGCAGATTTGTGGGTTTTCGGGTGTGTTTTTTGTATGAGTTTGGTGTTTTCAGTTGAGTATTTCATATTAGTTTGGGTTGCTGCTGTATTTCAGACTTTAAGGTGTTAAAATAGAGCTAAATATATGTATTGGGACGTGATTAAACTTCTGAGATAGATTATAAGTGTTTTTGTGGTGTTTCTGGGCATTTTTGTGTTAATTTTGGGAGCCCGATGAGCATAGTTTTTGTCCTACATTTGTGAACTGTTGTGTAAAGGCTATACGGATCTGGAAATTTCATTTTTTAGGCTGTTATGCTGCTGAAATTTCTGTAAAAATATCCATTTTTAGATTTATTAATAATTTGTGAAGTTGTGAAGCTTTTGGCACTATTTCTAGCATACCCGATTTGGGGTTTCTTGAGAAATTTGGTGGATCTTTGTGATATTAGTTGTTTGATCTTGAAAATCTGATTAGAGGCATGAAATATCATACAAAACCAGTAAAGTTACATTTCACCCTAGCTAGCCAGGTCCTTCTTTGCAATGATACATCTTCCTCCTCATCTTGCTCTTCTTCTTCTTACTCTTCAAGAATGGGGTCTAGGATAGATGGAAAAGGAACCATCCTTCTAATCACCTTTTCCTTTTCTTAATAGGGGTCTTGATTTTTCTTCATTTCTTAGGGGTTCAAGGGGATTCTTTTTCTGCATGTGAAGGAGGAGAGACTTCTTCGATTTCACCCCTTTGTTTCTACATGGCTAGGCACAATGGCTGGTAGCAATAGTGGGTCATCCTAAACTTGTGGTGCCCCAATATCCTTGACCCCTTATACATTTTCTTGTTGTTGTTGGGGAGGTGCTAGAATTTCACCCTCTTCTAGTTCAGCTCTTTGAGGACAACTCCTCTTCCTTTTTCCCTTTCCTTTTTTCCTCAGAGGGTGATAGTATCCAACTGGTTTGCCCAATTAGTATACCATTTCAAGCCTAATGGGTGACCAAGATGCAAAGGTAGGGATGGTGACCTTCTTCCCTCTACTTTTGGCTAGGTGGGCTTGTGCATGAAAGATCATTATCTTAGGTATTGGATAGAGTTTAAATGGTTTCTTGATCCAATCCTTCATCATCTTGATAATGTGCCTTGCCTGATGATTAATATCATCATTCTCCTTCATGTCAACCTCAACATTCATTATGGGCCTTTCTCTAATTTTATTTGAGCTAAACAAAGAGTCGAGTAGCTCACTTGAGTCTTGTTGTAGTATTTACAATGGAATCTAGACCTTTAGAGCTTTTTTCTGCCAAATACAAAGTCATCCTACAATAATCCTTGATATGGACATCGTAATCATTTATCACATTCATCCAATGGTCTTCAATTGCTTCTTCATGCTGGAATTCCTTGCTTGCTAGACTTTGGACTCTCTTGATATTGTCAAAGCATGACCCTAGAGAATTATATTCTTCTAGGGGATATTGATCCCATTCCCATTCAAAAGAAGGAATATCATATTTCTACTTTACTTGATAAGGTCCTATGACCAGAGGACATGTCCAACATGGTCTACACTATTTCCTAACTCTATCATACATGGACTCAACTTGTTGAGCAATCTCTAAAAGAACAAGTCTGTCACTAGGATATCTTGGGAGCTTCTTTAGGTTAATAGTGGCACTAGCTACCCTTAGATATGTAAATGTTTTAAACTAAATGTAACAATCCCCAAGTGATGTTATATGTGTCACCACATCATCAGATAATCTTTTTTCATAATCTCCCTCTATGAATTAGATGATAGAAAATATGAATGCATCATTTAGGATTCTATATTCCTTGCTTTTCCCTGAGAGCTTCTTCCTTACCAACTAAGGGTAGATGATATATGGCCAAGCATTAGGTTCTTGCATGCTACCTCTTTTGTATAATATTGGATAGTTCATCACCCATGTAGCTAATAGATACACCAAATATGAAGTCATATAGAACTTTATTTTATCCTTTATTGTCCCAATTTCCCACATAGATTATCACTTAAAGTAGTGGCCTAGTTAAGTGGCATCTTTTTCGTGTTGATAGTATTGATAAAATTTATCATAAAGAAATTTAGGTGTCCAACTACTAGTAGACCCATCACTCTACTCAAATGTATGGTTGAGTATCCAATATCTTCTTTCATATATCCCCTTGTCATACCCACCTTACTAGTTACCTTCCCCAAAGGAGTCTTCTCTATATGATAAGAGGACTAGATGATCTCAAAAGCCTCTTTCAAGTGTTCTCTGTACCACCTTTCTATGGCCTCATAGGTTAACTTGATAAACTAATCTACCCTCGGGAGATGGAATACTCTTTCAATGTTGTTTGGTCAGAGGTTTAGGACAACTTCTCTAGTCACACTCTTCACCACCCTTTCCTTGAGGACAAAATATTGTACAGGTGTCATTATGAGCTCTAAGGATTGTATTGATGTTGGATGTGAAGCTGCATTTACCAACCCCAATTGGACCAATGTAGAAACCATAACTAATCTCTCACTAGGTTTATTACATATCATTAGGAACTCCCCCAAATCAATGTGTCCCAAATTAGCGTCCTTAATCTTAGAGTAGTCATCTTGGAACCTTGATTTCAAAGGGATGCCTTGAAATTTGAACACAATAGGTTTTGGTGCCATTTTCTTGCTTGATGAAGATGCCATTATATCTATAGAAAAGAGAATCCATGAGCTCAAAATTAAAGAAAAGTGACTTAATTAAATCCTAAAGCTAATATGGAGAAAGTCTAGAAAAAATTAGACGCTCTAAAAAAACTATTACACCCCAAAAATCACTTCTTTTGAATCAAACCCCCTGATTAAAAATTTTGCACACTAGTGCACCATATCTTTGGATTTTGTTTTGTTTTAGGTTTGGTGTGCAACTGTGCACTATGTTAGGTGTGCAAATGTGCACCAAACTTTGGATGTTTTCATTTTAGTTTTTATGTTTTTGCATATGTGAGGGTGCACAATAGCACACCACAATAGGTCCAATAGTGTGCACCTAATGTGCTTTGTTTTAAAGATTTTTTAATGTATTTGGGATGTGATGTATAGACTTAGGTGTGCACTTTCTCACCAAGTTAGGTGCGCTAGTGTGCACCTAGCCCCCTTGTTTTTTCTTAGTGCAAGTCATGAACAAAAGAAGTCACACCTAGACATGTACATAGGTGCAGTCTGAGACTTTAGAGTGGGGCTCATGTTCATAATAGCTGTAGCACAGGAGATTCATGTGGAGGATTAGGAGAACAAGGTAAGATAGGATGAGGGAGGTTGGTTCTTATATAGCCTCACCCACCTTTGGTGCTATGCTAGTGGTACACAACTGCACATCAATGCATCACCAAAGGGTGATGTGCTCTCCTTCCTATATGGTGCACTAGCATACTAGATTTTGGTGTGCTAACGTGCCTCTTAAATTTTGCACCTTTTTCTAAAACCATCTCCTTTGATAATTGGATCTTCCTAGTTAAAGTTTGGGATGCGAACTAGGGGACTAAGTAAGACCTCAAAATGACCAAGACCTTGGACTAGGGCCTAAAAAAAAGCCTAAAAAAAAGTAGGGGTTCCCCATTTCCATAAGGAAATGGGGCATGTGTTGTGGAATCACAACAAATAGCCCCAACAAAAGGAAGAAATGATGAAGGCATTTCTTCATCAGCAAATAATCTTTCAACACATGTCAAACACCAACTGAATTCTGGATGTTCTGAGCATATTTCGAATGACTTCATAGTCAAAAATTCAAGATCCAAAACCTTCAAGCCTAGTGTGTGTTCAATGTATTCATTTTCTTCAACATCTTAGGATGTGATCAATTAAAATCTACCGACAGCTCAGGAACAATCTTCCACCCCTCTTGGTACATTCATCGACAATCTCTGCAAATGTCATTTGTCGATCATTTGCGTGACTAGATGAGCGAATCAGTTCAAGGGCTCTTAGTGAGATGTCACTTTTCTTTTAAATTTCTTGGTAATACCTTGGTTGATTGCTCCATGTAGTTCATAATGTTGCCATTTAATTCTTGGATGAAGCAATATTTTCATTTGTATCCATTTATCAGATTACCCCTTTTTAAATCTTTTAGAATCCTTCGGTCTTAACACCGTTCTTTTCTCTCTCTCTTTTTTGAAAATATTTCTTCTATATCCTGACTATTCTTAGACTGTGTAGCTAGGACATTGATGTCATTTCTTGGATTCAATCTTTGGTGAGCATCCCTTGCATTCCTCTTTTAGAATTTTTAGAAACTCTCATGCCAAACAAGAATCTTAGCAATCCTTCAAGAAGATCCCTCTATTTGAACCAATAGGAGTTTGGATCATCCCTTGCTGCTTTCAACCTTGATTTGACAACACTTGAGATGATCGATCTTTAAATTTGCAAAGTGCTGAGAACTTGTGGGTCTAGAATCTTGAACTCAAAACTGAAAATCCCCCTATTACTACAAGCAACATCCATTCCTTGGTATAAGACACACAATCGTCAATTTTTTTTGACAAAGTATTACCTCTTCCTAAAATCAAGACAAAAAGTGTAGTTAGTAAAATATATCAAGATAAAATCTTGAGTGCACCTTACCCCCCTAGACTGACACAACTTTTGAAAACAAATAGGCAACTAAAAACAAACACTCAACTAAAAGAAAACATACTTGCAAAAATAAAATCAAACTATTTTTTTTTTTGCATGTCTTTTAGGCTTCAAAATAATGTTTTAGAAATTTCCCAGTGACTAGCAATGGAACTAATTCCCCCTATAAGGAACTAAGCCTAAAAGTATTTTCTCTAAGAATTTCTATAATCTAATAAGGACCAATCCACAAGTGTTGAAACTTGGTATGGTTACAGGACTTTTCTTTCACCTTATCCCAAAATAGAACAAGGTCAAAAATTTTGAATGACTTTGTCATGGCCCTCTTGTCAAACCATCTCTTCATGAAAGCTTTATGTTTAGCCATGCACTCTAGTGAAATTATCCATTTCTTGTCCATCTCTAAAAGATTCATCAATCTAATTTGTACTTTGTCAGCATTTTCAATGTACCCACTCATGAATTTGAAAATAGGAATCCTGAGGTTAAGTAGGAACATTGGTTCTTCTCTATAGATTAGCAAATATGGAGATGTCCCCAAAGCATTCTTGACCCTTCCTCAATCTATCCATAAGGCATATTTGAGTTGCATATGCCAATCTTTAGGATTCTCCTTTAATAACCTCCTTATCACTGAAATCAAGTTCTTGTTTGTAGATTCTACCACACCATTCCCTTGTGGATAATAATTTGAGCAGAATGTGATAGTAACCTAATTTTCAAATACCCATTGCATTAAGAACACCAATACAAAAGTTGATCCATTACCACATAGTAAAGTGAATGGCATCCCAAATCTAGTACAATGTGTTCTTCCAAGAAGTCTGTTACCACCTTAGCAGTGCAATTTCTAAAAGTTTTTGCATCTTTCCATCATGTACAATAATTAGTGGCTATAAGAATATAGGTTTGTTCAGTAGATGATGGTGGATTGACTGGACCAATGAAATCCAGCCCCCACTTTGTGAAGGGGCATACCTTATATATGAGTTGTAGCGGCATTGTCGGGTGACTTTCTCTATTGGCACTAGTCTGGAAAATATGACAAGAACATACATGTTCAAAAGTATCCTTGAATATCATGGGCCAAAAGTAACCCAATCTTAAAATCATATGAGTAGTCACTTCTATTGAACTATGCCCTATAACATACTTGTCATGAAATTGTTCTAGGACTTCTTTCACTTCCTCACATGTCCTAAGCATTTTAGGTAGATCTCTTCATAGTTCCTTTTGTACAACTTGTTATCATACAAAATATAGGATTCACACTTCATTTTAAATCCTCTACATTGTGAACTATTCATCCAACTAGGACTCTAGTTCTATAGAAAATAGTAAACAATATCCTAGTACCAAACATTCATTACTACACCTTGACCAATTTCAACTTGAGATACTACCATTTTCTTCTGATCTTCTATATCTGTATCTTTATCAAAATTAAATTTCTTTTCATTGCTAATCTGGTTATTAGCTATCATTCTTGATAATCCTTGACCCCTGACTAATCTCATGGGTTGGATCTCTAGATCAAATTCTTGCAATATCACCATCCATTTACCTCATCTTTCACGAAGTTCATTTTGCATCAACAATTTCTTTATTTTTGGGTTAGGTATGATAGCATACACCTTACTCCTTAGTATGTAATGGTAGAACTTCTTTACCACTTTAACCAAGGAAAAAGATTTTTTTATCAAGATTAGAATAATTCAACTCAGCATTTCTTAGAGGGTAGCTCATATAAGCAATAGGTCTTTCATCTTCCTTCTCCTTCTTATGGGTTAGGATCCCTGTGCACAAATGTTTTGAAGCGAAGGAATAAATCTTAAAGGGAAGGTTGTAATTAGGACTTACCAATACTAGATCCATGAAAATGGCTACCTTAATATCCTTGAATGATGTCTTTACCTCAGGAACCCATTTCATTTGAGCCCCCTTTTTGAGTAAATCATTAAGGGGATGCACTATCTCTGCAAATCCACTTATGAATTTTCACACAAAATTTATCTTTCAAAAGAAAGACTTGAGTTCCTTATGACTGTTGGGGGGTGATAACTTTAAAATGGCTTCAATTCTATTAGAATTATTAGAGATTCCAGCTTTATAAATGACATGACCTAAGAGTTTTCCCTTAGTGACCCCAAATGAACATTTCTTGGGATTGAGAGATATGCCATATTTATGACACCTATTGAACACTTGTCTTATATCAACAATGTGAGCAGTTTGATCCTTTGAAAAGATAGTCAAGTCATCCACATAGATAACTATACATTTATTAATCAATCCCTTAAAAGCTTCATCCATAGCTTGCTAAAATGTAGCCCCTGCATTAATCAATCCAAATGACATTCTCCTATAGGTGAACATTCCCCATTTGGTCATAAAGGTAGTCTTTAGCCTATCTTCCCCTTCTACCATTATCTAATTATAGCCTAAGTATCCATCCAAGGAAGACATCATTTTTGAACCATTCACAATTTGTAGGACCTCATCCAATGAGTGCAATGGATAATTGTCCTTTTGAGATGCCAAGTTCAAATTGCAAAAATCTACATAAAGTTGGATTTCTCTAGTCTTTTTTTGTATAGGAACTAAATTAGCCACCCATGTAGAGTGACACACAGGGAAAATAATCTTTGCATCTAGTAACTTCTTGACTTCCTTCATTATTAGAGGCTCAAGTATGGGATTGATGGGTCTTTGCCTTTGTCAAAAGGGTTTGGCATTAGGTTTGAGTGAGATATCACACATAATAATCTGAGGATCATGTGTCTTCAGTTCTTCATAGCTCTAGGTGATGACATCATTATATTCTGTAAGCAATTTGAGCATGTGTTCCAAATCCTTACCATCTCGGGATCATCTTCTATTCCCAAATTGTATGAATCACATTCTTCGATCCATTTCTCTTTATTGGTCCTTTTATTAAATGCTGATTTATCATGATAAAAAATGCACTCCAACTCAATCATCCCCTTGGGAATAGTATTAGTTTTCAAATTCAAGATTCCATCTTCATCTTGAGTTATACTATCCTGAGGTGCTTCATCCAGGGTGTCATCTATTTCTTGTCCCTTAAAGTGGCCACTGCACATAATAAATTCAAGAATATGTTGATCATCTTGAAAAACTTGGAAGTTTGTGATATTGTTGGGAATAGACAGAGTGACAACCAATTCGACTGAGAACCATTTTAACTTTGTTCCTTCGACTAGTTGTAATGCACTTGCTGAAATAGCAAGGACATCTTCTACAATGTTTTTTCTTCTTTGAATAGACTTTATGTTCAAAGCTTCAAAATCATCTGGTAGATCCCATACCCTTTTCCTATAAGAAAGAAACCTCTTATCATTACACAAATATAGTGATTTCACTTGTTGAATAACCAACTAAGAGTCTCCTTCAACTATGAGAGCTATAACTCCTTTCTTGAGTGCAAAAAGAAGTCCTCAAATCAATGCTTTGTATTTTGCAACATTGTTAGTACATCTAAATTGTAGTCGATATACTACATAGAAAGACTTTCCTTTTGGACTAATCAACTCAATACCTACACCAGCTCCTGATTTGCATCCAAAACCATCAAAGTGAAGCATCCAAATTAGGCTTTCTTTATGCTTTCTAACCTTATGCTTATTTGTCCTCAGTTTTTCTTTTACCTAAGCTTGAAAGGATTGTCTCTTTGATACCCATTGTAATCTTTCTTAGGGTGAGCTTACTAATTTTCCATCATCATTCTTTGAAATTGGGAGCATATATTTTTCTCATTTGTTTTGAATTTCATCTATCAATTCTTTGATTTCATCCACTTTGGGTTTAGGATGGACTACTACCAAAACCCATCCTTGGCCTTTTATGTATCATCTTCTTCTTTATACTTTGATCATTCTAGGTGGGGGAGAAGATAAACCTCCACCATTTGAAGAGGTATCACTATATGATGCATTTAGATATTTAGTTTCCTCTTCAATAGCATCGGACATGTTTGTAAGACTTTGGTTTTTTGTAGGTTCATTTTGTGGATCATTAACTTTCTTTACTCCCACCATTTGTGTTAACAAATCAACAACTACTTCTTGACATGATGAACATTTGAACTCAAAATGGCTAACTTTATGCAATTGACAAAATCCTAGAAGGAGGAGGATATTAGGGTCAACTTCTTCTCCTAGACATTATAAATTAGCCATCATAAAGTCTATGAATTGTGTTACAACCTCATCTTTTGTGGTTGAAATTATGGAATCCATATCTTGATCATCTAATATTTGGGTCAAAGTTGTATCAAAAACCATCACAATGTAGGAGTCCAAATTTGTTTGTAAGAAGGCTACCTCATTAGGAGTATTGTATTCTATGATCATCTTTTTTAACTTTGGCTCCACATCTATTTTTATTTGATTGTTCAAACCTTTCCATTGTAACCAAAGCTGAGTGAAATCTGTGGAAATCCATCGCCTTAGACACTTCATCCATTCTCTACTAAGGAGTAATCTATATGTCTTTGGGATATCAACCACATGTATATCAATGACATCTTGAATTTGTGGGTCAACTATTACCTATATCTGTACATCCTTTAATATGCTAATGACCTTCACTTCCATTTTTTCTAACTATATCACTATTCAGTTGGTAGGTTGAGGACTAACTCCCATATATTCTAATGCTGAGTAAAAATGGGGGCACCTCTACCTTGTCTTTAAATATAGTGGGTAATGCCTTCATAGTATTAACTTGTTCCAATACCATCTTCTAAGGGGTAGTATTCACATTGTGGGAGGTCTTTGCATGATCTAGAGTCTTCATGAGTGCTTCTCATTGTTGTGGATAGTTTTGCAACATGTCAAACATAGACATGTTGGCCTTTGTTTATTTTAGGTCTTCTATGACACTATATTTTTTAGTAGACCAAATAGGGTTTTTCAATATTCTAGGTACACTTCCTTGGTTTTGATTTTTTTGTCCTCCAAATGGTGGTTTAACTAGTGCCAAATTGTTACTCACTCTTGGATTGGGAGGATTTGGTTGTAGTGCTGGGGGAATTCTATCTGTTAGAGGTTCATTTCTACTTCTCAAGTTGTACATATTCTGATTGTCATTACAGAAAGAAAACATCTCTTCATGTTGAAGGTTAGGTTCTTAGCTAAATGGGAATGAGAATTCTTTGTTGCCTGGCTGCTCTACCTGCATGCTTTGTGTAGAATCATAATATTCTAATAACATAGCATTAAATTGCTTAAGAGGAACATTGTTGTTTATTTGTGGATTTTGAGTCATTTCTTTATTTCCATCATAGTATGAACCATCATTGTTAGGTGCATTTTGATCATTTTCATATTGATTGATATCTATGTACTAAACATTATTGTTGTTATTGTCTGCAGGAATGCCTCCATTATTCAAATAGGTATTCCACTATTAGTTCTGTCTCTGGAATCCATTATTGTGATTAGGAGGATTGAAGTTGTTCCTTCCATTATTGTTTGTCATATTTATGTTCCCATTTTTATTGCTTCCATTGAAGTTCTTGTTATAATTTTGACCATAGTTGTTATTTTAGGGGCACCCCTATGAAAACCTTAGACGAGTTAGCTCATTATTTATATGTGACATAGTCTTTTTCATCTGACCAAATTCAAAAATAAAGCTATTTTCTACTTCAGTAGGTACTGCTGCCTTTTTCTCAAAGAAGGTAGTTTTCAGAGGTTCATACCCTAGATATGTTAGAGTGAGGTTCTATGGAGCAAGTGCCTATTGTAATGGAGCTAGATTCATAGGTATGAATCAACTTGGAATCGCAGGTACTTTGAAAAAGTATGTTGGCATTACCATGATATCTTGGGTTGGAAGCATCAATCCTCCTCCATTTGGATTGGCTTGCTTAGTAAAAGTTATTGCTTTTGTGAAGATATTTTCCAATGTATCAATATTTGTTGTAGGAAGCCTCCTCAGAAAGATAGTAGTAAGAGGGTCCATAGAATTTAGGTAAATTTGAATAGCTGCTCCAACTGTTATAGTATATGGTGTTTCCAATTTGCGATACACCATATGAAAGTGATGATTAAAGAATGAAACTGTCTCAGCTGGATCCCTTTTGATCTATATGAATTGTTGATGTATCACTATTGGGTTGATAAAAATTTTAAATTATTCCAAGAATAATTTTTCAAAGGTATCCCAATCTCCAATACATCCAAGAGGTACATTGACATATCAATTGTAGGCAACTTCCCCCAAAGAGTAGGGGAATAAGAAAAGGACCACATCCTCATTAGCAATCTATTATTGGTTGCAAATTTCTTTAAATACTTTAATGTGGTCTTTGACAGTTCATGTTTCTCTGTAATTAAACCTTGGGAAAAAATTATCAAGATTTTTAGGGAGGTCATGGAGTTTACCTCTCAAATCTATTAGTGAGTCTACAACATTTGCAAAGAAGGCCATTGGAGGAATTGGTGGACCTAAAAGTGGTTGTTACAGAGGTCAAACTGTTGGAATATTTGGTGGTCCACTAGGTGGTTGGAGTGGAGGTGGAGTTGGAGAAGATGATGAAAGTGGTTGAATTTGAGGTATTCGTTTATCACTATGAGGCTTGGAAAGTGGGTAAGCTCAAGAAACTTGTGTGTACTTGGTGAAGATCATAATGTTTACTAAAATGGGGATTTTGAATCAAAACCCTCCAGTTTGCATCAACTATAGAGAAAGTGCACCTCTGTAAAAGTATGCTTTCTCACAAAATGAGGCACATCACAAAATTTAGCGCACTTATGCATCTGCGCACCTATGTAGCAGTGCACCTAAATTTATTAAAAAACTCAAAAAAAATTATGAACTTGCAAAAAGCATAGAATTTTGAAACTTTGGGAGATTTTTCTTGCATTCTAAAAATCAAAATATTGCCCTCCTTCTAGTGTCACTTTTGTTAAGTTGTCATTAAGCACAATGCTAAACAACATGAATTCTTTTGAACTGATGTCTTGAAAAGTCAATTTTGTGAATCAACTCCAAGGTTTTAGGTGATCTTATGACCTACTAGAATCCACTTAGTTCAAGATAAATGTGTTTGTTCATGAGGAGGCTTTTGCTGGTTCATTTGATTTCAAATGAGAGATAGAATCTATTTTCTATTTCAAAATTAAACACACAAAAGAACTATGTTTTTGTATTTTTTTATATTTTCCAATGAATGCAATTTTAACAATACAAATAATTTGAATTCCTAAACTAACAAGGGGTTAGTAAAGCAACTAACAAGAATTTTAAATAAAATAACATGAAAGTAAAATCCTAATGGACATAAGCTATAGAAAACAACACGTCTGTGAGTTAAGCTTTCAAAGAAATTAGTGGGTAACTAATGAAAATAGGAGCAGCACATCATTGATTCCACTAATGCAATCATTGATGGGAAACTTTAATAATTTTAAGATATTTCACTCTTCCTCAAATTGCAAGGCCATGAACAATGCGCTCATGTGAGACAAAGAGTTATGCAGGCACAATTTGGTGATTTCTTCTCAAGCTAGATAAGTCAGTGCAATTCATCAAACCATAGCAAAAACCAAAACTAAAAGATCACACAACCAAAAATAAATCAATAAACTTTTGGCTCAATCACAATTTCATGAACATACATTCACAAAACAATGACACATTTAGGCAAGAATCACTACACTACAAATGCAAGCACCAAAAGCATAACTTTATTGCAAAATAATGGCATAACCATTTACATATTACAATGGAGTATTTATAAGAAATTGTCTCCTCAATTTATGTTGAGAGTGAGAAGTATCTTTATGCAATAATATGCTTTTAATTTAATAAAAAAAACTACTTATATACAAACTACGAATCTAACTAGTGATTAGTAGGACTCCATCCATTTTATATTCATTAATTAGATACATGAGCCTTTAAATATCATAGAACAAAGAATTTATGAGAGAAAAAAGAATAAGAAAGCCTTCAATTGAAATAGAAGTGTCAAAAATAGAAGTTGATCCTTCATTAGGCATCTATTGGAGTTAAACTACTATCAAAAGGTGTTTTCAATGCATGGAAAGCTCTATTCTTGGAACTAGCAATTAATTGTTAGTGCACCTCTAAAAAAGTGCACCAGCTCACCTGCGCACCTATGCACCTACTCACCTCAAAAAGTCTAAAATCAGAAAATTTTACTGAGTGTCAAAACTGAAATTCTAGCTTCTAGCTTTTATCACCCTTCATACCAGAGCTATGTTTGGATGTATGCCCTTGAATTTCTCAATAATCTCAGTATTCATAGCCATATCTATTATATCTAAAACATCATACTTATCTTTGACCTTTTTTCTATAGTTTTTTACTTCAATATGGGTATCAGGAAAATCCTTGAGTTTTGTATCCAACTCTAGCAAGGCTTCTTCTATTCTAAAGGCATGTTGAATGTCATCATCACTAGAAGCTTCTTCAAAAATCTTTTGGAATTTCTCTACCACCACCTCTATAGGTAGTAATTTCTCCCTCTCATCATCCTCAAAAATATCTAGACATATCTAGAAATGTATTGCTATAATGTTTCTCTGCCTCCAAAATTTGCTCTCGAGCTTGGTCCTTGAGCTGATGGATCTCTGCATGTCATGTTTCCATTACTTTATTACTATCTTCTATTTTCTCAATCCAATCATCAATTAAATCTGACTCCTCTACTATATATACATCTACCCACCTCTACCCTTTTATAGCCTATAATACTTGTAAATCTTTACTCCAAGCACGTACCTCATCCATAATACTAAAATATTGCTTCAAAATTGCTACCATCTTGTGTACATTTTCCTACGTCACATGTAGTAGCTTAAGATTTTTGTAGATGATTAGGATGCCCTTTTCCTCAAAACTTTCCCACCACTATTGATAGGCTTTTAAAAATGGACCCAACTGTACACCTCCCCCATCTCTTCTCTCTAGTGCAACATTAAGAGTCTCCTTGGGGTGTTCTAGATCCAAGGGACCAACAATTTTGGCTAAATATCCTTGTAGGATTTCTTTTGCCTACGAAGCATCATCAGTTTTACCCCTTCTTGTTCCAGACTCCTAAACACCTCTTTTATCCCCATCATGACCATCAACCTGGTGGTATTAAATGTGGGCTTCCCAAGCATAACCTCTCTAATCTTATAGTCTTTTAGGCCTAGATCTTATACATCTGTGTCAGGAGGAGGGATAGACACTTTTATGAATAAATCTTGATTTTGGTCACTATTGATAAAAGCCAATGGTCTTGCTTCACTGGAAGGGGACTCAAGTTTTCTTAGAACTTCTACCAACTCAATCCTCTTCATTGGCGGTGAATTGTGGCTTTTTGTTTTTTATCATTTCCTTTCATAACCACCTCAATACCCTTTCCACCAAGGGCTCGCCTCTTGACAATGAAGGAATGTTTTCTACCACTACTTTCCCCTTATCACTCCTCTCTAGGGTTCTTTCCCTCTATGAAGGCTCTCCTTCTATGGATTTCATCTTAGTGGAGCCCACAGTTTGTACTTTAGTGTCTTGGGAGGTTTGCTGAGGATATTCAACCATACATCTCTCTTCAAACACTTCATTGGTTGTTGTTTTTTATGGCTCTTCCTCCTACTCCTTTTGAATCTTCTCTTCTTTGATACTTGAAGGTAAATGAGTAGTCAAGTCTTTTTCCACCACTGTGACTTGCAATGGGGATGGAGGATTAAGATCAAGACCCTATGATTTTTGTGGCATTTGCATCTAGTCTTCCTATTGGGGATCACTTGTTGGGGTATCCCTGATCTTGTCCCTAATCAACTCTATTCCAATAGGCATAAAATCAAAATCTAACATCTTGAATACATCATTGCCCTCTACATTCTTCTCATCAACCTATTGTTGTACTTCATCCTCTGAAGTAGTTATTTCTAGAGGTTCTTCTAGGACTGATGGTAGTGTCATAGTGGAACTTCTCCTCCTTTCCTACTCTATGGCCCTAGCTAGTCGAGCCCTTCTTTGCAATGGCAATTCTTCCTCCTCATATTCCTCTTCTTCTTCTTCCTCTTAAGGAATGGGGTCTAGGATAAATGCATAAGGAACCATCCTTCTTATCACCCTTTGCCTTTTCTTAATAGGGGTCTTTATTTTTCTTCATTTCTTAGGGCCAAAGGGGATGCTTTTTCTACCTGTGAAGGAGGAGAGACTTCTTGTATTTCACCTTCTATTTTTGCTTGGCTAGGCATAGTGGCTGGTAGCAATAGTGGGTCATCCTAAACTTGTGGTTCCCCAGTATCCTTGACCCCTTGTACATTTTTTTCTTATTGCTAGGGAGGTGCCAGAATTTCACCCTCTTCTGGTTCAGCTCTTTGAGCAGAACTCCTCTTTCTTTTTTCCTTTCCTTTTTTCATTAGAGGGTGATAGTATCCAACTAGTCTATCCAATTGGTATACCATTTTGGGCCTAATGGGAATTTGAGCTACAAATGTAGGGATGGTGACCTTCTTCCCTCTACCTTTGGCCAGGCAAGCTTGTGCATGACAGACCACTATATCAGGTATTGGATCAAGTTTAAATGGTTTCCTGATCCAATCCTATGTCATCTTGATAATGTGCCTCACCTAATGATTAATATCATCATTCTCCTCCCTACCAACCTCAATGTTCATTATGGGCCTTTCTCCAATTTTATCTATGTTGAATAGAGAATCAAGCAGCTCCCCTAAGTCTTGTTGCAGTATCTTCAATGGAATCTTGACCTTTAGAGAATTTTCTACCAAATACAAAGCCATCCTACAATAGTCCTGATATAGACATCATAGTCATTTTTAGCATTCATCCAGTGGTCTTTAATGGCTTCTTCATGTTCGAATTCCTTTCCTGCCAGACTTTGGACACTCCCAATATTGTCAAAGCACAGCCTCGAGGAATTATATTCTTCTAGGGGATATTGATCCCATTCCCATTCAAAAGAAGGAATATCCTACTTCCACTTTACTTGATAAGGTCCTATGATTAGAGGGCATGTCCAACATGGTCTATGTTGTTTCCTAACTCTTTCATATGTAGACTCAACTTGTCAAGAAATCTCTAAAAGAACAAGTCTATAACTAGGATATCTTGGGAGCTTCTTTGGGTTGACAGTTGCACTAGCTACCCTTAGATATGTAAATATTTTAAATTGGATGTAATAAGCCCCAAGTGCTATTATCTGTACCACTACATCATCACATAATCTTGTTGCATAATCTCCCTCTATGAATTAGATGATAAAAAATATGAATGCATCATTCACAATTTTGTATTCCTTGCTTTGCCCTAAGAGTTTCTTCCTTACCAACTAAGGGTAGAGATATATGGCCAAGAATTAGGTTCTTGCATGCTACCTCTTTTGTACAATCTAGAATAGTTTTTTTCCCTTGTAGCTAATAGATACACCAAATATGAAGTCATATAGAACTTCCTTTTATCCTTTACTTCTCCCAATTACTCACATAGATTTTCACTTAACGTAGTGGCCCAGTCAAGTGGCATCTTTGTCATCTTGATAGTCTCAATAAAATTTATCATAAAGACATTCAGGCATCGAACTACTAGCAGACCCATCACTCTACTCAAAAGTATGATTGAGTATCCAATATCTTCTTTCATATATCCCCTTGTCATATCCACCTTACCAGTTATCTTACCCAAAGGATTCTTCTCTATAAGATAAGAGGACTAGATGATCTCAAAAACCTCTTTCAAGTGCTCTCTGTACCACCTTTTTGTGGCCTTATAGGTTAACCTAATAAAATAATTCATCCTTAGAAGATGGAATACTCTTTCAATGTTGTTGGGTCAGAGGTCTAGGACAACTTCTCTAATCACACTCTTCACCACCCTCTCCTTGGGGATAAAATGTTATGCAAGTGTCATTATGAGCTTTAAATATTGTACTAACATTGGGTATGAAGCTACGTTTACCAACCCTGATCGGATCAATGTAGAAACCATAGCCAATGTCTTAGTGGGTGTGTTACATATCCTTAGAAACTCCCCCAAATTAGTGTGTCCCAAATCTATGTCCTTAATCTTGGAGTAGTCATCTTGGAATCTTGATTTTGATGGGATGCCTTGGAATTTGAACACAATAGGTTTTGGTGCCATTTTCTCACCTAATGAGGATGCCATTATAACTAAACAAAAGAGAATCCATTAGTTGAAAATTAAAGAAAGATGACTTAATTAAATCCTAAAGCTAATACAGAGAAAGTCCAAAAAAAATTAGACACTCTGAAAAAAAAATTTAACCCCGAAAATCATTTCTTTTGAATCAAACCCCTTGTTTAAAAAAAAAATGGTGCGCACTAGCACACCAAATTAGGTGTGCTAGTGCACACCATATCTTTGGATTTTTCTTTGTTTTAGGTTTGGTACACACCTACGCACTATGTTAGGTGTGCAAATGCGCACCAAACTTTGGATGTTTTCTTTTTAGTTTTTATGTTTTTGCATATGTGGGGGTGCACACTAGCACACCACATTAGGTGCACTAGTGAGCACCTAATGTACTTTGTTTTTAAGTTTTTAAAATGTATTTGGGGTGCAAAGTATAGAGTTAGGTGTGTACTTGCACACCAAGTTAGGCATGTTGGTGTGCACCTAGCCCCCTTATTTTTTGTTAGCATAGGTCATGAGAAAAAGAAGTCACACCTAGATAGTTTTGTAGGTGTGGTTTGAGACTTTAGAGTAGGGCTCATGTTCGTAATAGCTACAGAACAAGGTAAGATAGGATAAGGAGGTTGGGGGCTTATATAGCCTCAACCACCTTTGGTGCTACAATAGTGTGGAGCTACTCAGGTGTGCAGCTACACATTTGTGCATCACCAAAGGGTGATGTGCTCTCCTTCCTATATGGAACACTAGTGCACTAGATTTAGGTGCGTTGATGTGCCTCTTAAATATAACACCTTTTTCTAAAACCATCTTCTTTGATAATTGGATCTTCTTGGTCAAGACTTGGGATGCAAACTAGGAGATTAAGTAAGACCTCAAAATGACCAAGACCCTGGACTAAGGCCTTGAATAAAGCCAAGAAAAAGAAGTAGGGGGTCCCCATTTCAACAAGGAAGTGGGGTGTGCATTATGGAACCACAATAATATCATATCTAAGGAAACAATGATCAAAAAGGTATTTAGAACTTTATTTCTTGTCTATGCTATTATACTTTTTGCATCACAAGAACTTATATTTACACCTAGTAATGTTATGACATTGGATAGTCTAGTTGGTACACTCACATCTTTTGAGTTGGCTAATTTTGATAATTATACACCTACTAATGTTGAAAGTGCTTTCAAAGAAAAATT
Source organism: Cupressus sempervirens (assembly GCA_028749045.1). Lineage (NCBI taxonomy): Eukaryota > Viridiplantae > Streptophyta > Pinopsida > Cupressales > Cupressaceae > Cupressus > Cupressus sempervirens. The sequence continues at coordinate 814,882,156 of CM053793.1, forward strand.
GACTCTTGATAAATCTAGAGGAAAGAAGAAAAGCAAGCATGTGAATAGTGACAGTGAATTAGATGGTGAAATTGATGAGCTTGAGGCATTATTGGATAAAAGGATACCAAGAGGAAAGGGAAAATACAAAGGTAAACTCGCTATTATTATTTTCATATGTAACAAGTTTGTTCATATATTAGCATGGTGTCTTGATAGAGAAGAAAAGGATGAAAGGAAGGATAGTAAATACCAAGGAAGGATAGACAATAGAGATAGCTAAGTAAATAGAGATTATAAGGAAAAATATAAGAAATAATGTTACATTTTTTAAGAAACTACGATTACTGATACTAATGAAAATGATGAAGAAGTTGTATATCTTTTTATGAAAGATGAATTTGATGATGAAATTTATGAGAAAATTATTCTAATCTCACATATAAGAAAGAGCAATTTATGGATAATTAATAGTGGGAATTCACATCAGATGACTAGTGATACTGTTGGAATGTTCAAATGGGAAGAGTGCTTCTGAGAGGGGGGGGCAGGTGAATTAGAAGTACACAATTTTTATCCTTTCATACCCTTAATAACATATAACTGAAAAAACAATTTGCATGGATGTAAACATATAAAAAAATGTGAAATGAAAACATCCATCAACACATAACACAAAGATTTGGTAACCCAAAAACCCTCCATGAATAAGAAGGTAAAACTGGGGTGGGGATGACACCCACAAAAATCACTACAGTAATGAGTTTAACCACTTCTGATGGTTTTCCCTATTAAAGGCCTGCCCTGTTAAAGGCTACAACACATTGTTAAATGTGACCTATTGAAAGGATTTACAAACACTTTACATAAAGTGTCACCCTATTAAAGGATTTACAAAAGGCTATTAAACTTACCTAATACATAGGATTTTCTTCAAAGGCTCTCCTCCTAGCTGTTAAGCTAACCTATCACCATAGGATTTCAACCTCTAATACAATTGTGAGAGAGTATTAGAACCTTTAACCTGATTGAATACAATCTCAAATTTCTAGGTTTAGGCACTTCATTTGCTCATCCTCTTTTGATCCTTGCTTGATCTAATTTTTGAATATGTCTCCTATTCTATTTTGATAAATTGGATGTATAAATGTTGTCCTTACCACTAAGTCTTTTCTCTTCTCACTACAATTTTTCTATAATCTCCCCCTTATACTATTTTCTTCCACTACACACAATGGTGCATTCATTCTCCTTATAAAGAGTGTGAAGACTTAGGGTTAGGTATGGACCTACGATCCATATTGAATCTCAAATTCCCACTCATACTTTACATTTTTCTTATAGGTTGCATGCCTTCACCATTTTTCTAATTGGTTGCATGCAAATTGCATAGAGAATGTGAATGTTTTGTCCTTATCCTTTTTCTTTTTCAAAATTTCTATAAGTTGGCTCCAAACAATGGTTTACATCTTAGTTTTTTCAAATACAAACTCTTATGCTAATCCTATGTTGCTCAACACATGAAGTATTATTGATGCTCGACACATACTATTTTTGGATTGCTCGGCATCAACTACATTTTTTGGTTTGCTTGGAACTTTTTATATCCTGTATTGCTCAGCATATGTTGTTTTGAATTGCTCGACATCTAAATGATTATGTTACTTAGCACATGAACAATTCCAAATCACTTGGCACATAGTATATTGTGATTTTCTCAACACTGACTATGACTCAGCACCTAGAAATTTTGGCTGGGCATCTATTGTGTACTTGGTATACATAGTGAAAATGGTTAAGTGTGTTGACACTCATTTTTCAATACTATTTATTTGACCAACAATCTCCCCCTTTGACATGACTGTAAAAAACACTTAACTAAGCATTAATGATCCTATCCTTATTGAGTACATTCTTCACTTACTCAATTTACATGAAAATTTTCAAAAATTGTGAGTAGCAATATACCTTATGACTCCCCCTAAGTTGATTATGTCTTTGAAATTGAAATTATGTACCAATGTGCTTGATCCTCCCTATCCTTTGACCTGTTTCTGCATTCTGAGCCTGTATGTTGTATCTGATCTGTGCGATGTCCCTATATTCCATATGATTACCAAAATTTTACATCTCTTCTTCACTTCTTTATTCCTTGTCTCCCCTTTTGGTTAATTATAATCATTCCAAATTATTCTCAAAATGAATGAAAGAATGGAGTTAAAGAATGTAATCAAAATGATCAAAATTTGTCAAAATGTGGTAATTACCCATAACATCTACATATCTCTTCCTTTACTTATTACTCCACCTATAATATATATCTCCCCCTTTTTGACATTGATGTCAAACGGTTCTATGGAGCAATACCATGTTTAGCCAAAAATGAGCTATTAACCTCTAGGAGTATCTTCAGAGCTACATCCTAATTGTTTAATGCAATATCCAATGACTTGTGTTGAAGTGCAAGCTCTACTGCTAGGTCTACAAGTCCTTCATGTGTTGAAAGATTGGGATCTTTCTTCATGACTATCTCTACATACATCTACTCCTTGTGAAGTACCTCCAAGTGAGAGGTGATGGAGGATTGATTTTGCATTAACTTGGCTTCTACATTAGTCTCCTCTGTTGTTAATAGAACTAGATCCCTTTGAGTGTCAAGTGTCTAAGAAAAATGCTTCTCACTTTGAGCTAGATTGGTAGGAAGTTGCATGCTAAAAATCTTTAGATTTCTCTCCAAGCTCAATATCTTCTGGCTGATCTCTTGTGTGAAATTGGAAAAATCACACAATTTATTGTAAAGGGAATATATTTCAAAGTACAATTTTGACTCTATCTAATTTCTTAGCTAGGTCAACCTGTCCCAAAATGATATCATTTGATATCTTCTTATTGACCTTACCTTGGAATTTCTTCTCTAACCATTCCTTTAGTTTAGTGTTGGTGTCATGGTCCTCATTTTTTACCTGATCAACTATATCTAATAGTTTCTCTATAATTGGTCTTGATTCATTTGGATGAAGAAATCCATGAATATATCCTTGATTTCATTTAATGCTTGGCTATATTTATAATCCTTTCTAAGTGCCTCTTGTCTCCTTCTTCTATCCAATGCACTTTGTATCTCATTCATCTTTTCTTCTGTGAGAGTGCTGGATTCATAATAGGGTATCTTTATTTCTTCATCAAGCTCAAGAATTCCATAATGAATTGTCTTGGCTACCCTAGTTGAGCTCAAGCCTAGTGTTCTAATTTTCAATTCTAGCATTCCAGTGCTCGTCTGCTAAAGAGTTTTTGTAGGAGTTTCTGTTTTGGGTAGTTCAACCAAAGTTTGTATTACATATTCCTCCTTATCTTTTGTCTCTTCTTTCTCTTTAGTTTGTTTCTCTTCTACTATCATTCTAGCTAGGGGTGTACCTAATGATTGTACTTATTTTCCTTTGTCACCCCCTACTACTCCACTCAACTCTTGAAGTGCTTTTGTGGTTGCTTTTGGTGGAGATGGAAGTGGAAGGACTAGAAGTTTAGTAGATTGTGTGGTCATATGTGGTTATTGCGTTTGTACCTTGACTTCTTTTGATTTTACTACTTCCTTTTGCAACTCATCAACACTAACCAATATTGGGCTTGAACATAGTCTAGCTACTTGTGTTGATTGGTCAAGGGTCTTTACTAGATATTCTACAGTTAATGGATTAATGTTTTGACCAGAAGTGTCAACAACATCCTTTATCTTAATAATCTTTGCAGGTGTGATGATATAATGAGGGGGGCTAGGAGGTGGTAGTTGTGTGTCCTGCACACTCTGTTCTTGTTGCTCATCTATCCTCTTTTCCTCTTCTTTACTCATTTCCTCCTTCTTCTCTTCTTCATCCTTCTTTTCTTCCTCCACTTTCTTCTCTTCTAGCTTCTTCTCCTCTACCTTCTTTCTTCTTGCTTCTTTTATTTCCTTTGTTTTGGCATTTTCTTCTACCTTGTATTCTTCATCAAATACATCATCAATTTTCTTGCAAATAATCTTCCATACTTTTGTGGTTTTGCTCACAACCTCTTCAATTTTATTTTATAAAATTCTAAATGCCCTGTATTTGGGAGTAAATCTATTGTTGTGTCTTTTGACTACATTTTTTATTTGAATTTTAGTAAAATTAGGCAACATCCTTGCTAAGGTAGACTCCCTTATTTCCTTCTTAGTTTGTAGACAAAAATGCCATTTATCCTCTACAATCTTATATAATTCCTTTGACAATGAGCTATCCAATTCAAGAGGTGTATGTTTATATTCTACCATCATACTATAGATATATTTCTCTATTTTATTATGCTCATCCTTTGTGAACTTATTAAAATCTACATTCTTCAAGTCATTCATGTCATCATTCCTAATCTTAGCACATAATTTGTCAATTGAAGACTTAGGTGGATGACTTACCACTTTAAACTGACTATGGTCTTCTAATTTTGTCCTTTCTTCATTTGAATCAGGTTGAGCTACAAATTTTCTTCTTTTCTTTGGCTCTTCTTCTATCTTATTAGTGGATTCCTTCCTCTTTGCTTCCTCTTCCTTTGCCTTTTGTGTAGTAGCCCTTGTAGTAGCTCTAGTAGTAGGCTTCTTAGGTGCAAGCTTTGCCACTTTCTTTGGCTTGGGTTGAGGAGCAAGTAGTTCTTTTGCCTTTCTTTTGGTGACCTTAGTTTGGATGGATGTTTCCTTGGCTTATTCTTCCTTGTCACTCTCATCGTCATATTCACCTATGCCTTGAGTTAAATAAAGTGCCCCTTGCTCTAGCTCATCCTCATCTTTCTCATTTTCATCCTCTTCTTCATCATCACTTATTTCCTCTACTTCTTTTGCAGTACCTGTCTCTCCAATATCTACCCCAAATTTCTTCTTAAGTTTCTTTACAATCTTGTCCTTCTTCTTGATGACTATTACTGTCTTGAGGTCTGTAACTACCCTTGATTTGACAACATCATATGTCCCAAAGTGCTTTGTAGTTTTATCAATTTCCTCTGCAAGCAATGTTGTAATAGCTATTGAAGCCTAATCCACATCAAGTTCATAACCTAGTGGTCTAAGCCATCTAATTCTAGGGATGACTGCTTGTATGTAAGTATAGTCAATATCCACTAGACAGAAAATGTCTTTTTCATGTTGCTCCACTAATGAAACTGGAATTCTCATTCTTTGTTTCATGGATTGTTTGAAGTCCTCAAAATAACAGGTCATTTGAGCATCAAAGTTTTCCCCCATTTGATCAATGAAACTATTTATTTGATCAACAATAGTCTTATTTGGATCCCATCTCACCTTGTCTATTGAGGGGAATTCTTTCATAATGTAGAAAAATATGCATATCAAAACTGAACCAAATTTGCATTGAGCCCCTTTTGATTTCCTTATGGGTCCCAAGTTTTCATTGATTTGTGACATCATCAACTCTGCAAGATCCTAAGTATGATCTTTTTTCACTAGCTTGTAAGCAAAATCCACTATTATGTAGGGTACACTACTTAACCTACTGGATTGTTAAAATTTGTGAGATATAATCCTTACAAAAAAATCTAGTAGGGAGTCTTTGATGGTGTCAATTTTCATACCCTTGTTGTTCCACTTGGCACCAGTGTTTTTTTCAATTTCCTCACTCTTATCACTCCTTAGGGTCTTGGGCTGATCTAGGGTTGGAATACTAGTAACCCTATGTACAATTTTCTTTGTGAACTTTACTAGCCCTGTTTCTAACCAAAAAGCTCCATCATGGATTCTGCTCAACACAATGTGTATCCATTCTATTTTAAAGATAATAGGTAAAACTAGGGTTTTGGTTAGACCCTTCTTCTCAACTATGGAGAGTTCATCTTTAAGTTTCCCATTTTCATAGAGTTTATCAAATGAATTGAAAATATCCAAATATCCTATTGCTCCTATCTTACAGTTGTAGCATTTGTGTACATCCTGAATCATTACTACTTTATTAGGAATCACAGATAGGGCACCAGCGGGATCATTTCTGTAGGCAACCTCTGGGATTGGCTTGAACTTAGGTTGTTTAACTTCGTTGCTAACTAATTGAATTTCCAAATCTTCCTTTCCCTTTGCAAACTTAGAACCAGATTCCATTTTTAACCAAACTAGGGTTTACTGTTTAAACAAACTTTTTAAACTACATAACTCAACACTTGAATGCAATACTTGGTAAATTGATGAAACAGAGTTGGGTTGCTATTGAATCATTGTAAAGAACCTTTTGATCACTGGGAAATTACTCAATCACTCTTCTCATCTTTGCTCTTTGTTCAAATAATTTTAAAAAAATGATCAATTTTCACTTTTATTAGGCTTGAAACCTAGCATTTATTGCATTCATGCTTTATAGTTGTCACTCGACTTCCAAAAGATTTTCCAACTCGACATCAATTCTATTTCATTCACTTGGTAGTCGCTATCTTTTTTCACTCGGCATCTACTGATCTTGTTAATTGCTTGATAGCCATTATCAAGTCTTACTCAGTAGCTACTAGACTATTCAACTCAACATGTATTGGAGTTTTACTAGGCAACCAAAGGTAGCTCGACATCACCTTCCAACTTTTATCCTGACATCTTAACTTATGCTAATTTCTTCTTTGCAGTGCTCCTATGTTCTTTTGGGCTAATGTATGATACATCTTTATATGTATCAACCCCATGTGCCTTTCTAGTGCTTAATTTGATGAGGTGTGATCACTTGACCTCTTGGGTGAAATGATCTCTCCATTTAATGTGTTGTATTCACTTTTCTTCTGCCATGTCTTCTTCATATCTTCCTTGAGGTGTTCCAAGTTAACTTTTTCTTTTCCCTTGTTACCTTCAGTCTTGGGTGCTTTAACATTTTTTGGGCAGTTCTTGCTGACATGTCCAATCTTCAAGCAACTAAAACAAGTAGTTTGATTTAACCATCTATTTTAGTTTCCCTTAAAATGTGTCCTTATGCAATTCTGAGGTCCATGACCATATTCTTGACAGTAGTGACAACTTTGTCTTGTATTGTAGTCCCAATTGTAGTGATGTGCATGATTGATTCCTCTTACAAGCTGATTAGGTGTCCATATAGGCTTTGATCTACATTCAAATTCTCTATGTCCATTTTTTTGTAGTTTTAGTAGTGACCCTCAAATCTTGGTGTCCTCATGGTCTTGGTTTTGTAGTTTTGTGTTAAATGTCCTTGCTTTTTGCAATTGTGACAAAAATTTGCATTTGTAGGCTTATCATGTTGATGACTATTCTTTCTTCTGCACACATTAGTGGTATGTCCCTTTTTACCACAAAAATGACAAGTAGGTTTAGTGTTCTTACCTTTTTTGCTTCTTTCTTCTATATCCTTGGATGATTCTCCTTGTTCAGTGTTGATGTAGCCAAGTCCTGTAGTGTCATTACTAGCCCTTGGTGATTTCAACAATTTCTCAAAGTACTTGATGACCTCATTAGGTTTTTTGTAACTTTTTGCTATTTCCTTTTCTCTGTTCAATTCATTATGTAATTGTTCATTTTGTATCTTCAAGGTGGAGATCTCAATATCCTTCATGTTTAGCTCATGATGAGCATTCATCATCTGGCTTAAGGTGTCTAACTACATGTTTGGAATCTTTTCAAATTCAATTGTCTTCTCGTCTAGCCTATTGATGAGATTCCTCTTGTCATCTTCTACCATGGCCTTGTCTTCAATAGCTCTTTTCTTTTGTTCAGTCACTTCACAAAGCATTATGGCTTGTGATTCTTGTTCAAGCTTGAGCAATCTGATTTCTTTAGCTTTTACTCTATTTTTATCCATTAATTCTACTATTGCTGCATCAAATTACTGGAGTCTCCATTAGAAAACACTTGTGAGGTGTCAATCTCCTTGTAGTGTATGTCATTTTTAGTTATGGCTATCTCCTTTCTTCTTTTCAAAGATTTTCTCAGGTCCTCCCTGGCTTCCTCTACTTTATGTAGAGCTAGCTGCACATCAATCACCTGATTGTCAATGATCTTCGCAGGTTTGAAAACTTCCATCTTTGGAATATTTTCCTCCAATTTGTTAGGCTTCTTCTTGAGAGAGCTTAGATCTTCTACCAATTGTTGGAATGTTCAAATGGGAAGAGTTCTTCTAAGAGGAGGGGGGGGGGGGGGGGGGGGGGGGTGGGTGGTGGTGAATCAAAAGTACATGATTTTTATCCTTTCATACCCTTAATAACATATAACTAAATTTTTTTTTGCATGCATGTAAACATATAAACAAAAATGAAATGAAAACATGCATCAACACATAACACGAATATTTGGTAACCCAAAAACCCTCTAGGAATAAGAAGGTAAAACTAGGGTAGGGATGACACCCACAAAAATCACTGCAGCAATTAGTTTAACCACTTCTAATGGTTTTCCCTGTTAAAGGCATGCCTTATTAAAGGTTGCAACACACTATTAAATGTGACCTATTAAAAGTATTTACAAAAACTTTACATGAAGTGTTACCCTATTAAAGGATTTACACAAGGTTGTTAAACACACCTAATACATAGGATTTTCTTGACCTTTTCCAAAGGCTCTCCTCCTAGTTGTTAAGGTAACCTATCACCATAGGATTTCAACCTCTAATACAATTGTGAGAGAGTATTATAACCTTTAACCTAATTGAATACAATCTCAAATTACTAGGTTCAAGCACTTGATCTACTCGTCCTCTTCTGATCCTTGCTTGATTTAATCTCTAAATATGTCCCCTATTCTATTCAGATCAATTGGATGTATAAATATTGTCCTTACCACTAAGTCTTTTCTCTTCACATTGTAATTTCACTATATTCTCACCCTTATACTATTTTCTTACGCTACACACAATGTTGCATTCATTCTCCTTATAAAGAGCATGAAGAATTAGGGTTAGGTATGGATCTATGATCCATATTGAATCTCAAATTCCTGCTCATACTTTGCATTTTTCTTATAGGTTGCATGCCTTCACCATTTTTTTGATTGGTTGCATGCAAATTGCATAGGGAATGTGAATGATTCGGCCTTATCCTTTTTATTTTTTGAAATTTCTCTAAGTTGGCTCCAAAAAATAGTTTACATCTTAGTTTGTGCAAATACAAACTCTTATGTTGATCATGCTTTGCTCAACACATGAAGTATTACTGATGCTTGGCACATACTATTTCTAGATTGCTCGGTATCAACTACATTTTTTGGTTTGCTCGGCACTTGTTATATCCTATATTGCTTGACATATGCTATTCTAAATTTCTCAGCATCTAAATGATTCTATTACTCAACACATAAAAAATTCTAGATCATTTAGTACATACTATATTATGATCTGCTCAGCATTAACTGTGACTCGACACCTATTGAAATTTTGGCTCGGCATCTATTGTGTACTTGACATACATAGTGAAAATGGTTAATTGTGTTGACACTCATTTGTCACTACTATTTATTTGACCAATAGATACAAGTAATTTTGATAAGTTGGTACATTATAGTGGAAGTAGTGTCAAATTTGGAAATGATGCACCATGTTATATGAAAGGTAAAGGATCAATTATACTAAATTGTAAGATTGAATGTTACAATCCATATTGGATTGAAGGTCTAAAACATAACTTGTTGAGTGTAACATAGTTTATCATTTCAAGTCATACAATTGAGTTTTAGAATAGGAAAGAAAAGATCTATGTTGCTACTGGTGAACTAATTAGAAGTGAAGATCAAACTAGAGGTAACTTATTCTATCTAGACCTATCTAATGAAAATTATTTCTTTACACAATTTGAAGATATTTGGCTATGTCATAGGAGGTTGTGTCATTTGAATGTTGAAAATCTTGTTGAGATTAGTAAGAAGAACAGAGTATGAGGCTTTCCAAAGTTGAGTAAACTTGATAAGGTGATGTGGAAAAATGATCAAATGGTAAAAATGGAAAAGTCTAGTTTCAATAGAAAAGTTTACTCTTATGATGATGTTTTAAAATTAGTTCATAATAATTTTTGTAGTCCTATTAGAGTGAAAAGCTACTATGGTGATAATTACTTTATCATATTTGTTGATGACTACTCTAGGATGATAACTGTGATGTTTCTTAAAGAAAAATATGATGCTTTTCAAAATTTTAAGTGGTATTTTGCTAGAGTTGAAATGAAATAGGTAAGAGTTTGAAATGCTTGAGATCTGAAAGAAGAGGAGAATTCACATTTGAAGAATTCAACATATTCTACAATGATAGAGGTATCATAAGGCAAGTGTCTATACCTAGAACTCTACCATAGAATGGTATAGCTAAAAGAAAGACTAGATCTATAATGAATTGTACAAGAACACTGATGATGGAAAAGAATGTCTCACAAAAAAATTGGAAACAAGGTTTAAGTATTGTTGTTTATACCTTGAATTTCATACAAGTCAAGAAAGGTACCAGTAAAGTGATGCAGAGGAATTTTAGAACCTTTAGAAAATCAAATGAACGACTTAAGGCTTTACATGCATGAATGCAAATTTTCAGCAAATGCATAGAAATTTAATGAAATGAGGGTCAACACATGAAGATGTTGTCCATTCAAATCTGCATTACAATTGAGTTTTCTTGTAACCTGATATGAGACAACAATACAGAAATAAATAAATACATGAAATTACAGAGGATCCTCCAATGGCTAACAAAGACCATTGGAGGATCTTTAGAAAACCCCCATGCAAAGACCACTCTCAAAACAACAGAGAGATCCAGCTGATAGGAAATGAACAATAAGAAAATATTAAACTATTAAGATCAGATTTTCAGATTTCTTCCAAGATGTTGATCTAAATACAAATAGAAAAATGTATGTAGAATACTACACAATCACATCTGTACAACACTAGAAACTTTAGAAAATTATAGGAAAACTCAAGAACTTCATTCTATTCACTTTCTCCCAAAAAAAAATCTCTCTCCAAAAATCTCTCTTCAAAAATCGCTCTTACAATATGCACTCTTTCTCTTTTTGAAAAACCTTCTAATGTAACTCCCAAAAATCCATCATAGCTTTCTTGTGGAGGTTACATTTTGAATGCATACACATGGTGCTTTAGGAATATTCACCTTCTAATGTAACTCCCCAAAATCCATCATAGCTTTCTTGTGGCGGTTACATTTTGAATGCCTACACATGGTGCTTTAGGAATATTCATTATTTTCTTCCTTTTGATTTTTCCCATAAACATTTTCAAAAATTAGAAACTTTTAACACACCCAAAATAATCTAAAATAAACTCATACTAAGTCCTAAGTGAATAATGTTGGGTAGGCTTATAAAAATGCCACCTAAACATTTCCACCACAAAAAAAAGGACATTTATTTTAAAACATAAAACTCTAAACTCACACACACAAACATTTCAAATTTTAGATTTTAAAATCAAAACTTTTTGATATTTGCTTTGTGCCCTGCATTTTAGTCATATTGTAGGTTTTCTTCCTATTGCCACCAAACTTCCTGTTACAATATAATTCTGCATAAATAATGTTGCATGTTATCTTCTTATCGCAGACGTGCTCCTACACCATACTCCCAAATTTCAAAAGTTTCCAAGTCCCTTGGAAACACCTACAAAACAAAGCATTAGAAAAACATATGGATCCCTTCATCTTGACTTTTGGTTTGTACTTTTCTTCCCTTAGAATACTTGGCCTTTCTTGAACTTGTATCATTTGAATTTTCTCTTTCTCCTTCATCTTTACCTTTGGTTTGTTTTCCATTGGTAAGATAAAAATTATTTGCTGCTCACTATGCATCCACTTCATCATATTCTGAATTTTTATGGCTGCTACATACACTTGTCACTTCATCACATTCTGAATTTTTATTATTGCTACATACACTTAAATTTTTATTCTGAATTTTATGTCCCGAAAATAATTTGTTGCCCTATCATAAATATATTTAGCCTCATCTTCTTTGTTCATAACATCATCTGATACCTCTTCTTTGGAAAATTCTTCATGCTGAGTCTCCATACTACCACCATTCCTTTGCCATTCTCCCATGATGGCTGTAAATTCTTCCCATAAATCAGATTCTTCTTCAGAACTTGCTGCTACACAATCTTTATCTCCATCCTCATGCCATTGCTCTTGACATTTCACTACACCATGCATTTTGAAGGCTTCATTATTTTCTTCCAAACTCTCTTTCATAGAAGTACCTTTCAGCATTGTACTCATCTCTATTTTCAAAGGACATATTACTGTTCCAACCATAACTTTATCACACTCAAATCCCATAGGACTTTCCTCTTTATTCTTCTCATCAACATTTACTTGCTGCACTGCTTCTTGCTGCAATTTATCTTCTTTCTGCTCTTCATGTTCTTTCCCTTCGAAAGGACAACTTACATCTATCATTGTTGAGATTTCTGTACCAACTTCACATACATCTGCACTCTTTATGGCTGCCTTCTCTATAGTTTCATTTTCCTCTACCAAAACTTCTTTCACTTCCTCTTTCACTTCATCATGCATTGGAAATGCTATCCTATCAATAAGACCTATACTTCTTGATTCCTTACATGTTGTATCATCCTTCAATGGAAATAAAAGCATCTTCTTCCCATTCTTGTTGATTGTATATGTGTTTTCTCTACAATCATATATGGTTGACCTGTCATATTGCCATGCTCTTCCCAAAATCAAGTGACAATCTTTTAAAGGCATAATAGCACATTCAATGGTATCAAAATATGGTCCAATATTAAAAGAAACATATGACTTTTCAAACACATCAATCCACTGTTCATCTCCTAACCCATATGCTCTGTAAGGTAAATCATGAGGTACTCTTGGAAGATTCAATTTCTCAACCATTTCTATTGAGATTATATTTTCAAAGGAACCACTGTCAACTATAACTTTGCATACCTTATTCTTGCACTTGCACTTTGTTCAAAATATAGAATGTCTTTGGCTATAGCTTTTTCTTTTTGCCTCTTCTTCTTCCATTATGATGTAGAGGTACACTTTGGAAAACTTTCGTGGATATACTCAACTTGAAGGGTTGCTTCAAAGGCTCAAACTCATCAATCTGGAAACCTTCACAATCTGCACATTGTATTTTGCTACAGTAACATAATCTGCTACATGAACATAGAATGCTTCAGCAACATATGACACTTAAACAAAACAAATCTTTTTCCACCCAAAAAATCAGTCTTGTTCTTTCACTCATTGACTCCAAGTAGTGGTAATTGTGTCTTCACAGTGATAGGAATTTTGTCAAACACTTATCCCCTCAACTAAAGAAAACTAACCATACTTTAACCATGACCAAAACAAATTGTCCAAATCAATGCTGCTGATTTTAGAGATGAGAATTTATTTTCAAATATTAAAATTGAATTTCTTTCAACCACATTCCTTCTTGACACCATGAAAATCAAGAAAGAAAAGACTTTCCAAACTGTTGCCTTCCTGTAGCAATAGTGACAGTAAATAGGGCAGTTTTTAGAAATGGGTTTGTTTGACCCCTCAAATCATGAGATAAATTTTTTTGGAAAGAATAAAAGTTGTTAAAAATATAATGAACTATCCTCCCACCAATTTTTGGGTCTCTATGAAACCATACGTGACTGCTATAAATTTTTCTTTGGACTATAAATCTAAAATCTGAACAGACCAGCTTCACAGAATTGTGCATAACTTGCTCATTTCTAAATGAAAATGAACCAAACTTGAACCAGATGAGAGTATATTCAATGATATTTTCAAAAATATATCATGCATAACAAGGAATTACTTCATGAAAAAATAAGGAAAATATTTCCACCACACTGCCCGAAATCAGGAATCTTCAGATTTAAGGAATGTTGACATGCATGCAATAGTTTCAACTTCAGATATTTCTCTTTCAAATGATAGTGATTTACTTCCTTTGATTCATCCAAGTGATTTAATAAAAAATCAATCCAAAAATTCCTTTGGATCCCTTCTCCTTCAACATTCATAAACAAATATGTGATTTGATTCTTTCCTCCATGGAACCCCATATAACTTCAAAATCAAATACCAAATCACCTTTCCCTACCTAGATCTTTTTTTGGGCTCTGATACCAAAAATGATGGAGAGGAATTTTAGAACCTTTAGAAAATCAAATGCACAACTTAAGGCTTCACATGCATGAATGCAAATTTCAGCAAATGCATAGAAATTTAATGAAATGAGGGTCAACACATGAAGATGTTGCCCATTCAAATCTGCATTACAATTGGGTTTTCTTGTAACCTGATATGACACAACAATATAGAAATAAATAAATACATGAAATTACAAAGGATCCTCCAATGGCTAACAAAGACCATTGGAGGATCTTTAGAAAACCCCCATGCAAAGACCACTCTCAAAACAACAGAGAGATCTGACTAATAGGAAATGAACAATAAGAAAATATTAAACTATTAAGATCTGATTTTCAGATTTCTTCCAAGATGTTGATCTAAATACAAATAGAAAAATGTATGTAGAATACTACACAATCACATCTGTACAACACTAGAAACTTCAAAAAATTACAGGAAAACTCAAGAACTTCATTCTATTCACTTTCTCCCAAAAAAAAATCTCTCTCCAAAAATCTCTCTTCAAAAATCGCTCATACAATATGCACTCTTTCTCTTTTTGAAAAACCTTCTAATGTAACTCCTAA